>JABWTJ010000025.1:4174746-4673544 GCA_016801875.1 Solanum sitiens
TTCCCAAATGAGTGTGGTATTGAGGCTTGAGTCCTCATGGATGAACTTGGTAGTACTTATTGATGATTATAGTACTTGTTGCTACATGTTGAGTATTGTAGTTGATTTATGATATGAACTGATATATACTGTTTTCTATTTTGAGTTGGCCGATGATACCTACTCAGTACTTGTGTTTGTACTGACCCCCTGCTTGTTGTTCTTTCTTTGTTATTTGGGGAATGCAGCAAACGTACCGTCGTCTTCAACTCAGCAGCAATTCTAGCCAGTCTTCACTACACCAGATTTCAGGGTGAGCTAATGCTTCTAGCTTGGACTGGATCTTCTCTTCAATGTCTTGATGCCGTGAACTTCCGGCATGGACTAGCCTTTATTTATTTTAGCTTCTTAGATACTTTTATATTAGTAACTTGAGGATAGATGTTCTTGTGATGATGACTTCCAGATTTTGGGGATAATGAGTTTTAAGTCTTCCGCTTTGTATTTTGTTCAATATGTTGGGGTTTTAGATTGGTTGGTTCGCTCACATAGTAGGATAAGTGTGGGTGCCACTCGCGGCTCGATTTTGGGTCGTGACAAAAAGCCACACCAAGCTGCCTCTTCAATTTGGACTTCAATGGAGTCTTTGGGATATTTTATAAGTGTTTTGGGTTTTCAATTTGGAAGAATGAAGTCTCTAGGTTGTTAACTAATTATATAGTTAATTAAAATACCCATAAGACTCTCAAATAAACGAACAACACTTAATTTAGAAGTGGGGTGAATTTACCAATTCACCCCTTAATTGGCAGCAACTCTGCGCGCAGGAACAGGTGCTTGCGACGCCTGCCCTTGACGGGGCGTCATGGCCACAACGGGGCGTCGCAGCCCTCCGTTGGTTGCTACAGTGGCTTGCCAAGGTTCCAATCTTCACCCTTGGCTAAGGCACCCGCGACGGAACACTGTGACGGGGCGTCACAGCCACGACTGGCCGTTGACAGCTCCGTCGCCAAGGCTGCCTGGGACAGCCTGCACACTGATTTTGGGGTCCTTCTTCAAGGACCCTTTGATGGTCCTTGGGGATAATTTCCCGGATTTTTCCAACCCAAAAATGATCTTCTATAAGTTTAAGCACTTCTAACATGAATTTCATCCAAAACGAACACATAAAACTCAACGAAACTCGCCTAGACGTACAAAGTCGACTCAAGGCATATCTTTCGAACGCCTTTGACGTTCTTGGTCGTTTGACCTCCAAACTTCACGAAACTTTAACCACTGCCTATACATGCTATATTAACTCTATTAAGAACCTTAAAACACCATGAAACACACATAAACACATATAGCCACATTTTAGACATTTTGGTGACTTAGTCGTCAAACGTCTTAGTCGTCCCTTGACGTTTGACTTCCAACACAGCTAATATCTTAGCTACTGACTCTAAACCATGTATTAGACATATTTAGGACCTTAGAACATCAAGACCAATATATTAGTCTCTACATCCCCTAAGCTATTTTCGAGGTATCACAATCTCCCCCACTTGGACAACATTCATCCTCGTATGACACTTGTCACTCTCCGAACACTTCCAAGATAAGAGACTCAACTAGCAGCACATAACCAAACCATACAACACATAACCAAGAGGAAAACATCAACTTCACATAGTCAAGATATTCGCAACATAACAAGAAACTAGAAAACAATTCTATAACTCGTTAAGCTACAAAACTCACATGCTTTATTCCAAATTGTAAAAACTCATTTTATACTCAATGCCCTACTCATATACATAAGTTTTAACCACATGACCATAATTTTATACCAACGAATCAAGTAGTCATTCTAACCAAAATTTTACAGTGAGCAGTTTAACAAGCTACAGTGATTTTGCCAAATTTTTAAAAATGCAACTTTTTGGCAATTCATGATATGAACATGCTAATATGCAAAGTAACATCATATAAACACATCTTACAACATGCTCATAACTCAATAAAACACACAATGCAAGAAGTTAATGAAATTCAATTTCAACCAAACTCCTAAACTTCATGCACAAGCAACAAATTCAAGAACTTCTATCTCATCTACAAATCATACTCCCCCACTTAGAAGGAACTCATATCTTAACAAAAGAAAGAGAACTTACCAACATCATCATCACCCGGCTTCTCAACTCTAGTACGGAGTGCATAAAAATGCCTCTTTGTTGGAGCATTTTCCTTTGGAACACTAGGAGCAACTTGCTTACCCTCTCTACCTCTAGAAGCAATCGTAGGACAATTCCTAGCCTTATGTCCTTCCTTACTACAACCAAAGCAATTCCCGGTACCCAATAGACACTCACCATAGCATTTCTTGCCACAATTGGCACAAGTAGGTTTGCCATCCTTGGAACTACCTCCTTTCTCAAACCTCATCTTAGCCCTCCTAGGCTCTTCTTGAGATTGAACTCTTTTCTTGAACCTAGGTTGCTCTTGATCACTAGCAACACTCCTTTTCAAACTTCTAGCCATCCTCCTAAGTTTAGACTCCTCAATAGATTGTGCATACACCATGAGTCTAGATAGGGTCATATCTTCATGAAGCATAGCGGTACGACATTCTTCATTCACCAAGTCGGCTACTCCTGTACAAAAGCGACTCATTTCATCTCTTGAATTGGACACAAGAGAAGGAGCATACCTAGACAATATTGAGAATTTCAAAGAGTACTCCTCTACACTCGTATTGCCTTACTTGAGATTAATAAACTCCTCCACCTTGACTTTTCTCCTCTCTCGGGGAAAGTACTTGCCAAGAAAAGCTCCCTTAAACTCTTTCCACTCAATAGGACCCAAATCCTCCGGCCTATTGTCCTTCCATTGTGTATACCAAATTTGAGAAACATCCCTCAAATGGTATGAAGCCAATTCCGCCTTCTCTCTAGATGTAACCCCCATAGCACTCAACACCTTGTACACTTCATCAAGAAACTCTTGGGGATCCTCATTTACCTTAGAGCCAAGAAAGATAGGAGGATTCATCCTCACAAAGTCTTTCAACCTAGAAGTCATAGTGCTCTCCACAACCCTAGGCATCATACTCAAATTGATTTGAGTAGTTACGGCTTGAGCTAAGTCCATCAAAGCCTCTCTAATCTCTTGAGTAGTCAACTCCGGATGAACCACCGGAACCTCATTACCTCCACCCACATTAGGAACATGATCACCTTGGGGAGGCATTTGAGCACCTTGAGCACCATGAGGAACTTGCTCAACTTGCTCAACTTGAGGAGGAATCTCCTCATTCACCGTCTCCTCTTCCAACCTTCTAGCGGCCATCCTTCTAGTATTCATCTCCTAGAAACACAAGGAAACACATAAGAAGGATAATCATAACATTTATTCTACCGCACGACATAGGAGTAAAAAATAAGGGAAACTCTATCGTCTTATAGCCTCTCGCCCATAGATGTGTCGCGACTCACACCGATGGTCAAGACTCTACTAGACGTGACTTGATGAGACTTTTTGATTCCTAAGACCACTTTCACCAACCTATGCTCTAATACCAAGCTTGTCACATCCCAAAACCATACCCTAGAAGTTAGAGTACAATCTTGGATTGTAACCGGCGTCGTTGAACTCTCGGAGTTCTAAGACAAGCCTCTTTCATATCATTCATTACATATACATAGTGAAAAGTAGTGCAGAAATTAAAACTTTTCGTAAAATAATATAGAAGTCTTTAAACTCTTTCATATAAGTAGAAATTAGGAAAAATACTAAGTCTCAATCTCATCATCTTAAAACACAAGAATACTTGGTACACGGCCCATACTTCAATACGAAAATAGAAAGACATAGTCTATTACAATACTTCAAAGAAAACATAAAAGACATATGCCCTCGAGTCAAGTGAGGACATACTTCAACTTCTCCTTGGACGATCCTTCTATATCGAAGTCTTCACTTCACAAATCTCTTCACCTATTAAGAACTATAGATAGAAAATAAAGCATGGAATTAGTACAACCACATGTACTAAGTATGGCATATGCATAAAAATCATTAAAATGGACTTTATTGGAAATATGCATCTTTTTATTTTACAAATCATATTTTAATCATAACAACATCATTAATCAATTTAAAAACACATAACATAACATTAAAACCAAACTCATAAATTTAGAGCTCACTTTACAGTGAGTTCACTTCACTGTACAGTGAAGTCAATTCACTGTTACAGTGAAGTCCTAGCCTTCCCTTTTTAACATCTTCTAGCATGTAATTCCCTCACATAATGTCATCCTAAGATTCACTTAAGTCACACAAAGAGAGACCGTCCATACACCCTCTCTAGATGTTCCTAAACGACCCTTAAGATTACCTACAGTGAGTTACATACATACTTACAAAGCAATCATAAACATCATTGTGAGATTTCTCTACCAATCATGAATCCTAAGTCTCCCATAAGTAATATGTGAAGGAAACTCCCATACAATACCTTACACACACACTCAAGTGATCCTATGGACTCTTTATAGTAGAATCATTCTCACTAATTCACCAACCATAGGTGATATGACATTCTCTACCCAAAGGCTATCAGAAGACCTACTTAAGTAAATCAAGAAGATAACGTCCATAGTGACCTCTTCAAGATTACCTAAATAGTCCTTAAGACTACCTAAAGCTTAAATCATGTCAACAAGATTAACCAACTTCCCTAACTAGAGTCATCCTCAAGACTTCCAAAGATAAGACATGAAGAGATCATCCTTACATGTCCTCCTCACACTTTAGCTAAGGAATGCTTAAACCACTTTAGATTAGGTACTCATTCATTTACCTAGTTACTAACATAGGTCATTAGTTCATTAACTCATTAAGACTCATACATCACATAAGACACTCACATAATACATCACATATGACATTCACATAATACATCTCATAAGACACTCACATAATAGTCTTGGACAAGACCTAGGAAATTCCACATAACACCTTCAAAGCCTATTGTGCAATGTCTAGATAGCGTCTCATACCACCACCTAAACCTCATAAACTTATCTAATGCAAATAGGGATTTCACATGATGAGAATAGGCAATAACCGACATAGACCATGGTAGAAAGACATGGAATCCGGAGTTCTATCCTACTCCGATGAGGTTGTTCTACTTGCCAATGGTAGAACTTGGACACATCCCATGTAGGCACATGGTTAAGGAATATGAAGGGATTCTTTGTATTCTAGTCTCATACTTAACTAGAACTACTTCCCTTGCCATACTCACTCGGTGCTAGCCTTCTTTCTCATAGAGTATTTCATGCATTAGGTTTACATAAAAGGGTTCCATATTTAGTTCATAACCCAATTACATTTACCCTACCAAGGAAGGTCCACTAGGGCTACCTCACAATAGCGATAAGAAGCTCATGATGATTTTCCTAAGTGTTAATATGATGCCGTTCCAGATAACTAACCTTAAGTCCATCATTCCTTTACTTTGAAGGATACCATTACGGCTTACACTTCAATCAATCTTAACCTCCCCTTTAAGTCAAGCTTTGCACATAAGAGACTCTCATAACATCATTTAAAGTCACATGTCATTCATACATTCAAGACTAAGAGTTATAACACCCTAAATCAAGACATCACATATCCATAATCATATATACATCAAGCAAGAGATACAAGTCAACCAACACAAGACAACACATACTTCACTTTTAACACATAATACAAGTCATTCTAGAAACACTTCTAAAACAACCTAGCATCTTCAAGTCACCCTATATATCATCATAACATCATTAATATACTCCACATAGACTCATAAAGTCAAGTAGGAATAACCAAGACTTAACCTAACACTACTCTCATAATGTCAAGTCAAAGTCTAACATGAGCACTTAAGGAAACATAACTAGAAGAATACATACATGACTATATAACTTCCCATGTAGATAGGTAATGTCATGCTTCACATAATTAAACTACACAAATAGCTACATAACTTCAAGTAGTTGCTATTAAGGCCATGATCATAATATTGCATAAAGTAACGCCGACAAGGCCACGTCAATTGCAAGTAAAACACATAACACCGCCACCATAAGTGGACCATACCAAGCACAATAGAATCAAAGTATAATTAATGTAAAATTAAATAAAATGGAGCAGCATACCTTCATCCCCTCATCCACACTTCAATTCAATGCCAAATCAACCAATTCAACATCACAAGGCCCTTACCCATGGCCATGAACAATAATTCAAAGCAATAACCATAAAACCCAATGAATCTACATCAATCCTATCTAGGTTTAACAATCTTAGATCAATTAGATATCAATTGAATATAATTCTTATATCATTATAAAGCCCATAAGAAACTACACAACAATTCATCAATATTAGCTTAATATCAAGTAACCCAATAAGTAGTCAAAACTAGGGTCATCAATTTACATGGGTTCATAGGTAATTTATGTTAAATCATCAATACAATAATTCAATGTTTAGATATCATTTATGCAAGAACCCATGGTAGAATCCCGAAATTGGACAATTCACTTTAGAAAACTTTGACAAACATCTTGAGAGTTGGGCTCCTTGATGAAATAAGTTTCAAGGATCAAAAGTCATACCTCAAGGATGATAATTCTTCACTTTGATGAAGAATTTCCACTCAAAACGCCACAGCAAGCTGCCTCTTCAATTTGGACTTCAATGGAGTTTTTAGGATATTTTCTAAGTGTTTTGGATTTTCAATTTGGAAGAATGAAGTCTGTAGGTTGTTAACTACTTATATAGTTAATTAAAATACCCATAAGACCCTCAAATAAACGTCCAACACTTAATTTAGAAGTGCAGTGAATTTACCAATTCACCCCTTAATTGGCAGCAACTCTGCGCGCAGGAACAGGTGCTTGCGACGCCTGCCCTTGACGGGGCGTCACAGCCACAATGGGGCGTCGCAGCCCTCTGTTGGTGGCTACAGTCGCTTGCCAAGGTTGCAATCTACACCCTTGGATAGGTCCCCCACGGCGGAACCCTGTGATGGGGCATCACAGCCACGACTGGCCATTGATTGCTCCATCGCCAAGGCTGCCTGGGACAGCCTGCACATTGATTTTGGGGTCCTTTCTCAAGGACCCTTTGATGGTCCTTGGGAATAATTTCCTGGATGTTTCCAACCCAAAAATGATCTTCTATAAGTTTAACATATCTAACATGAATTTCATCCAAAAGGAACACATAAAACTCAACGAAACTTGCCTAGACGTACAAGGTTGACTCAAGGCATATCTTTTGAACGCCTTAGATGTTCTTGGTCGTTTGACCTCCAAACTTCACGAAACTTTAACCACTGCCTATACATTATATATTAACTCTATTAAGAACCTTAAAACACCATTAAACACACATAAACACATATAACCACATTTTAGACATTTTGGTGACTTAGTCGTCAAACGTCTTAGTCGTTTCTTGACGTTTGACTTTCAACACACCTAATATCTTAGCTACTGACTCTAAACCATATATTAGACATATTTAGTACCTTATAACATATAGGCCAACATATTAGGCTCTAGATCCCCTAAGCTATTTTTGAGGTATTACACCAATCTTCATCAGTTGCTCCACCTAACAGGGCTGCACCTAGAGGAGCCACTTTTGGTATAGGCGGATGGACAAACCGCCTCTATGCAATCTCTAGCCGCCAAGAGCAAGATAACTCTCCTTATGTTGTCACGGGTATGATCAAAGTCTTTACTTTTGATGTTAATTCTAGCACTTTCGGGAACATAGAAGATTCACATGATGATACGGAAGGTCTGGAACGACGTGCCAATTTCAGTTTAACCTTTGGAGGTTGCTTGAAGACTAGTATGAGCAATTAATGCTCACCCATGCCAGCCAAAATGTCCCCCAAGGCAAGGGACAAAAGCTGATAGGACAGTTTCCATTTTAGGAAATAAAGTAGAAAACTTTCTCACCTACTTTCATCTTTTGTAAAGGTTTCCCTTTTTAGCTTTTGTTTTGGGACTTTGTTCCTTCACATTTTTGCTTGCTTATTAGCAGATTGTATGGATCTTTTAGGGACTTCACTCTTGTAAAGACTTAGAGAAATATACATCAGAAAATTGGCACTTGCCTCCCAACTTTGGCCTTCCGATTTTGCCTTTTGTTTTCCTATTTTGTGTGGATAGTCTTGCTATTACACTTTGTGCGATTGTTGTGTGTTAGGATTGAGCATTTGTAGAGCTGTGCAACCCTTCAGTTGCTGTCACACGAGGTTGAGAAAGTAGCCCCATGACAAGTGGTATCAGATCTTTGGTTAAGCATGACATCAATGTCCCAACAGAACAAGGAGGCTGTCCAAGAGAAGGAGCTGGAAGTTCGGAGGGACACTGCCAAGAAACATGACAAGAGAAAGGTAAGAGACCCTTCTTGTAACCCATCTGTTAGTGGTAGAGCTGGTGGGGAAGAGAGGGAAGGGTCGGACACCGGCCAACTCGACGAAAAGATTATCGAAGTTGAGGTGGGGTTGTCGGCCCTACATAAGCGTATTGTTGTTGTTGAGAACAATTTCAGTTCTCTTGAATTTGTAGCTCTTGAAGGTTTGTATGATGTGAATAGCAACCTGGTTGAGCTTGACGAAGTTCACAAAGAAGATTTGACCAACCTCGAACTTAAGCTCACCGAGGCTCTCTCGTATCTTCATAGAGAGTTGGAACACTTGAAACGGCAGGTTGATGAGACTGCCAAGGCAGGGGTTGCTGCTCTCGTGACTGTACGTGAGATACGTATTGAGGCTCCCAAACCCAAGGAATTTCATGGGGAAAGGAATGCTCAAGACTTTGATAACTTTCTGTGGCAGATGGATGCCTATTTTGAAAATGTTAACATGCATAGTGAGGCTGCCAAAATCCGGACAACTGCCATGTATTTGACCGATACAGTGATACTGTGGTGGCGGAGGAAAAAGTCGGACATGGACAGGGGGGTTTGTGTTATTGACGATTGGGAGCAGTTCAAGGAAGAGCTTAAATGTCAATTTTATGGGCAGAACATTGTCCATGAGGCCCGTCGGAGATTGAGGGAGTTGAAACAAACTTTCTCTATTCGGGACTATGTGAAAGAGTTCACGAAGTTGACCCTCCAGATTCTAAGTTTAACTGGTGATGACTTGTTATTCTATTTCTTGGATGGCCTCCAAAACTGGGCCAAACAAGAACTCCAAAGGCGTCAAGTCCACGACGTGGATGAAGCAATAGTAGTGGCAGAATCACTCACTGATTTCTGGGCGGATGCAGCGAAAGGGAGGGACAATCGGAGTAAAAATGTTCCTCCCAAGGTTGACAACAACAGGAGCAAAGGCAGACCCGCACCAAACCAAGGCAGTGACACGAGAGGTAACAACCGTAACCAACCTTCTAATTTCCGAAAGAATTATGAGGACCGCAATAAAGGCGCTTCTCATCGTGAAGGTTGTTATATTTGTGGTGTAACGACTCATGCTGCCCGTTACTGTCCGTCATTGAGTAAACCAGTGGTCCGTCTGGGGAGCAAGGTGGGCAAAATAGTGGGACAAATAAAGGGAAAAGTGTGGTTGTTGGTTTGTTCAATCACATGGCGTTGTTCAATCATATGACACTTGTTGCGTTAGCTCCTCGACCGGCTAGTGTAAGGCCGCGTGAATCACTGTTCGTTAATGCCAAGTTGAATGGCAAAGACGTGCGAATTATGGTGGACACGGGTGCGACTCACAATTTTGTGACGGAGAAGAAGGTGAAAGACCTTGGCCTGAATTATGTTGCAAGTGACACCATGTTGAAGAGTGTCAATGCCCTCCCCACTACTGTCCATGGCTTCCCTCCTAAAGTCCCCATCGATTTAGGAGGCTAGACGGGGTTGACAAACTTCACCATTGCACCTATGGACGTGTTCGATATTATTTTGGGACTGGACTTTTGGTATGAGGTTAACGCGTTTATTTTGCCACATCACAACCGACTTCACATCAGTGATACCGGAGGTTCTTGTGTGGTACCCCTTATTCGAGTACCACGAAATGGGATGCACTTGTCCGTGATGCATATGGTTAACGGTTATAAGAGAGGTGAACCAACCTTTCTTGCTGCCCTTGTTGGAGGTGTCGAAGGCTCTTTTGAAGTAGTACCTTTGCCTCTTTACATTGAGCAAGTCCTTAGTGATAACAAGGACGTGATGCCGGAAGAACTTCCCCAATGCTTACCACCACGAAGGGAAGTTGATTACCAAATTGAACTGGTTCCCGGGGCAAAGCCACCTGCCATGAAGCCCTATCGTATGCGCCCCCAAAATTTGAGGAATTGAGGAAACAACTCAAGGAGTTGCTGGATTCGAGACATATCAGGCTTTCTAAGGTGCCATTTGGTGCGCTATTTTGTTCCAAAAGAAGAAGGAGGGGACACTGCACTTATGTATCGATTACCAGTCCCTCAACAAGGTCACAGTGAAGAACAAATACCACATCCCTTTGATTGTTGATTTATTTGATCGTTTGGGACAGGCGAAGGTGTTCACGAAGATGGATATGAGGAAAGGTTATTACCAAGTTCGGATTGCTGAAGGTGATGAACCAAAGACAACTTGTGTGACTCGTTGTGGTGCCTTTGAGTAACTGGTCATGCCCTTTGGCTTGACGAATATATCGGCGATGTTTTGTACCTTGATGAACAAGTTGTTTCATTCTTTCTTGGATCAATTTGTGGTCATTTACTTGGACGACATTGTCGTGTATAGCAACAACATGGAGGATCACGTTGAACACTTGTGCAAGGTGTTCAAAGTCTTACGTGACAATAACTTGTGCGTGAAGCGGGAGAAGTGCAGTTTTACCCAGCCTGCTATCCAGTTCCTTGGACACACGCTAAGTCATGGTGAGATAAGGATGGACGGAGACAAGGTGGAGGCGATTCGGGATTGGGAGGATCCAACGAAGGTACCCGAGCTACGGTCCTTCCTCGTCCTTGCCAATTATTATCGGCGCTTTATTTTTAGCTACTCAGCTATTGCTTCTCGACTAACTGATTTGTTGAAAAAGAATCGTGAGTGGGAGTGGACTGATTCTTGCCTTCGAGAAGCTTAAGGCAGCCATTACCGATGAGCCGATCTTGGCACCTCCTGATTTCACTAAGGCGTTTGAGGTCCACACGGATGCTTTTGATTTTGCTATTGGTGGCGTCCTAATTCAAGAGGGCCACCCGATAGAGTTTCAAAGCAGGAAAATAAATGATGCGGAGCGGCGTTATTCTGCTCATGAAAGGGAAATGAAATCTATAGTTCACTGTCTAAGAACTTGGCGTCATTATGTATTGGGTGCTCACTTTGTCGTTAAAATGGACAACATCGCGATGACTTACTTTCAGTCCCAAAAGAAGCTGACTACCAAGCAAGCACGTTGGCAGGACTTTTTGGCTGAGTTTGATTTCACATTTGAGTATAAGCCGGGGAAGGCTAATGTTGTAGCCGACGCACTTAGTCGCAAGGTTGCCTTGGCTGCGATCATGAGTTCAAGTTGCAGCACTATTGTTGATGAGATAAGGGAAGGCATGCAGCATGATCCCGTGGCAAAACAACTTCTCATTTTGGCCCAACAAGGCTAGACGAAGAAGTTTTGGGAAGAGAATGGTCTTCTCTATACTACGTGCAGACGTGTGTACGTCCCGAAGTGGGATAATCTTCGGCGTACGTTGATCAAAGAGGGCCACGATACTACATGGGCTGGTCATCCCGATCAGAAGAGAACTTTGGCCTTGCTAGAGTCTTTTTATTATTGGCCTCGGATGCGAGACGACATAGAGGTGTATGTTTGTACCTGTCTTATTTGTCAACAAGATAAGGTCGAGACAAAGGCGTCGGGTGGACTTCTTGAGCCACTGCCCATCGCTGAAAAGCCTTGGGACAGCGTCACGATGGACTTTATTAACTCCTTACCGAATTCAGAAGGGTTTGGAACCATCATGGTTGTGATTGATCGCTTCTCAATATATGCGACATTCACTGCCACGACGGCCAGTTGCAAAGATAAGGAAGCTGCCCGTATTTTTCTGCGCGACGTTGTCACGCATTGGGGCATACCGAAGCACATTATTACTGATCGAGATCCTCGATTCACCGGTGTGTTTTGGAGGGAGTTGTTCATCCTATTTGGGTCGGAATTACATTTTTCGACCAGTTTCCATCCACAGACGGATGGGCAGACGGAGCGTATTGATGCGCTCTTCGAGTTCTACTTACGACACTATGTGAGTACGAATCAAAAAGATTGGGCCAAGCTTCTTGATACTG
Organism: Solanum sitiens; assembly: GCA_016801875.1. Classification (NCBI taxonomy): domain Eukaryota; kingdom Viridiplantae; phylum Streptophyta; class Magnoliopsida; order Solanales; family Solanaceae; genus Solanum; species Solanum sitiens. Next base: position 4,187,080 of record JABWTJ010000025.1, read on the forward strand.
CCCAATTTTCATACAATTTGCAGTGGAGTGAGGTGACGGGAAGGAGACCCTTTGAGTTGGTAACTAGGCAGCAGCCTAACACGCCACAGTCTTTGCCCGTTGACACCGGTTTGAAAAGTCCAGGTGCCTATCATATGGAGAAAGCCTAGGAGGAGAAGGTTGATCTTTCACGATCATACCTTGATAAGGCAACCCGAAAAATGAAGAAATTTGTTGATCGGAAGCGGCGTACAGTCGACTATCGAATTGGGGATTGAGTTAAGGTGAAACTCAATCCCAGGCAGTTCAAGTTGCCGCATAGTGTGAGTCAGATTTTGATTCGCTGATATGAAGGCCCTTTCGAGAATATTTCCAAGGCTGGCAAGATTTCGTATCGGGTTGATATGCCCCATCACTTGAAGATATATCTGGTCTTCCATGCTAGCCAATTCAAGCCATACTTTGAAGACGTGGAAGACAAGGTGCGGGGGCAGTCCAGGAGAGCTTAGATATTTATTACTCCGTCGGCCGTGGACAAACAGATCGAAGCCATTATTGATCATCAGTTGGTTCATGGCAAAGGTTGGAACAATTCGAGCTCACAGTTCCTTGTCCATTGGAAAGGAACTGCACCGGAGTAGGCAACATGGGAGAAATATGAGGACTTGTGGTAATTTCGCGACAAGGTCCATACTTATTTGCAGTTGTGTGGCATCGGGGTCATCGCCAAATCAGGTGGGGGAGCGTGTACCGCCCTGCAAGGCGTTACATTAAATTCCAGCAATTCCAGCACTTTCGAGAACTTAGCAGATTTATATCGCGATACGGAAGGTCTGGAACGACGTGTTAATTTTAGTTCAACCTTTGGAGGTTTCTTGAAGACTAGGATGAGCAATTAATGCTCACCCATGCCATCCAAAACGTCCCCCAAGGAAAGGGACAAAACCTGATAGGACTGTTTCCATTTTAGGAAATAAAGTAGAAAACTTTCTCACCTACTTTTATCTTTTGTAAAGGTTTCCCTTTTTAGCTTTTCTTTTGGGACTTTTTTCCTTCACGTTTTTGCTTGATTATTACAGCTTGTATGGAGTTTTTAGGGACTTCACTCTTGTAAAGACTTAGACAAATATACATAAGAAAATTGGATTTTGCCTCCCAACTTTGGCCTTAAGATTTTGCCTTTTGTTTGCCTATTTTGTGTGGACTGTCTTGCTACTGCACTTTGTGCGATTGTTGTGTCTTAGGATTGAGTATTTTTAGAGTTGTGCGAGCCTTCACTTGCTGTCCCACGAGGTTGAGAAAATAGCCCCATGACAAGTGCTATCTACACATGTTGGGGAGTCTATTCTAGCGGAAATAGTCTATCGTGATTATCATGTTTCCATCAATCACAATGACTCCATGGCTGATCTAGTAGAATTGGACATCATAGATTTTGATATTATTCTAGGTATGGACTGGCTCCATGCCTGTTATGCATCAATAGATTGCAGAACTCGAGTTGTCAAGTTTCAAATTCCAAATGAGTCAGTTATAGAGTGGGCTTGTAGTTCAACAGTTCCTAAGGGTAGTTTCATTTCGTACCTTAAGGCGAGGAAGTTAGTTCCAAAGGGATGTATCTATCACTTAGTCCGAGTTAATGACTCAAGTTTTGGGGTACCTTCCTTTCAGTTAGTTCCTATAGTCAGTGTGTTTCCAAAAGTCTTTCCTAATGATTTACCTGAAGTCCCTCCCGAAAGAGAGATATACTTTGGCATAGACATAATCCCAGATACTCGTCCTATCTTTATTCCGCTATACAAAATTGCACCATCAGAGTTAAAAGAGCTAAAAGAACAATTGAAAGACTTGTTAGATAAAGGCTTCATTCAACCTAGTTTCTCACCTTTGGGCGCTCCGGTCTTGTTTGTTAGGAAGAAGGATGTATCCTTAGGATGTGTATAGATTACCGCCAGTTAAATAAAGTGAGTATATGATGGTAAGAAAATGATTTCTATGAGTACATATATTTTTAATACCAAGGCTAAGTATTCTGTAACGTGCATAAAGAAACCACTTTACATTTTTGAAATGTTTGATTTTTTATATTCTAACACCTCAATTATTTTTATAGGTATTTCCATCCTATTGTATGTTATTGTTAAAGTTTGCACTATGTTTCCAGCATCCCATGAATATGTGAAGTATATAGGGAACCAATTTATGAATACGTGTTTTTATAACCACTGGGTAAATCTTTTTGGATATGTTGATGTATTAATTGGGTGACAGACCGATTTATATTAGCTAAAATTAGTCGAATATGATTTTTTAATTAGTGAATTTATTGTACGGCTACACTGAAATTACTAGGAACAACGTGTCATTATAGTAAGAAAATTTAAAGGAAAACTGATATTCTCAGTTAGAGGTATGTAATGTTGCGGTGTAATATGTTTGTTGTTCTAGAATTTTAAAATGTCATTGCTTGAATGAGTTATTCACAACCTGGTGAGTAGGGGTACATGGGATCATATAATTTTAAGACCATGAATGTGGATGCACATATGTTACATAAACAACACAACTTTTATAGACATGTGCATGTAGTAGGGAAAGATTTTCTGGTAGTAGATATAACAGAATCCCATACCATAACAATCATCATCAACATATGATATACTATTAGCCATTGTTGGACATGAAAAGTTTCCCAACTAAGAAAAAAGACACTACTTGATCAAAGCAAATCATATTAAGGTCCCTAGCATAGGTAAACACTCTACTATGCCGGTTTTATGGTGTCTACATCACTTTCTTTGTTGTCGTCTTTGAATAAGTTTCGTCTCTTCTTCGAATTTCTCAAAAAAACTCTTTTTTTTGAAGTGGAAGCCTCCCCTCCAATATGAATTTCTTTTGAGTCGTCTGTGTTTGATCCTCCCGCATTACGGTGTGTTTGCTCAGGTGAATCTTCCACTTTCTCTTTTCTCGGTCTCTTCTTCAACTTTCTTGAATAAACTCTTTTTTTTAAGTGGAAGCCTCCCCTCCAATAAGAATTTCTTTTGAGTTGTCTGTGTTTGATCCACCCACATTACAGTTTGTTTGCTCAGGTGAATCTTCCACTCTCTTTTCCCTGTAGGTAAAAATCCAATCAAATAATTAATGATGATGTATGTTAAGCGGATTGTCCGGAAGGTGATTGCTGTACCTTTTTGGAGAATATGTATTACAAGCTTAATAACACAGTACCACTTTACCTTTTTATCTTTGTTTAGGCGGTGTTGCAATTCTAATTCTTCATCTGGAACATAAACTTTTGTGAGTTTGTGTAGTTTTCCAGCCCCTCTTTCAAATTGAAATAGCTCAATTTTAGTTTGAAGACAAAGTCCATCCAGCAAAGAGTGAGAATCTGGGACGGTACAAGAGTCTCACTTATGGACAATCGGTTAACCAACTTGTGGGAAGAAGTATCAAGAACTTATTCCTCAAACTCCATTAAACAGGACCAAAGTAGTTTGCCTGCCAGTGTCCTTATCCTTAATGTGTATCTTAAACTTGTGTATGCGTAAACCGTTAGCATTCCGTTGAATGTAAGTTATGGATGGAATGTTATTTGGTTGCTTACCTAACCAATGGTAAGTGACATTGTTTGTTTCACTTTCGGCATGTATAGACACCATTTGAAGATTAAACTTTGTTGTTGCAGATGTTACAGGAAATGTAATACCAATAAAAAAAGTCATCTATTTCAGTTATTTGTGCCCGTAGTGTTACCACACATTCCTACCATATGTAATAATGAAGGTAGGTATATATATATATATACCTTAGCATATAGCATGTTTGTACTAACTCTGCAATAGTCATCCGATTTTCAAACATAGCTTCTGCAATGGGAACATTACTTCCATTTGTACTCCCTATAGTTTGTACATCAACAGACTTCTTTGAGAACTTATGAAGCAATGAGGTAACGTTGTCCATTTTAGGATTAACATAAATTTTTCTCGCTGCAGTGGTGGCAAAAGTCAGTTCACCTATTATGAAAAGAAAAAAAACTTAAATGTCAAAATGTCGTATATATGTGGCAATTAAAACATTCCGGTATGTTGAGAAGAAGTAGTTACCTCTGAATTCTTTCAGGGTTGTAGCAGTAACTATGACAATGTATGGTCCTAAGTGGTTGGGATATACGTAGGGGTAAAATTCTTCGCCATGATCCTCCCACATAGTTATTCTTGATTTGATAGTCCTGTCCTCACTAAAATAGTATTATAATTTATTATCATGTGAATCAATATGATTTTCTATGCGTCTTATTTGAGATAAATGAAGCATTTGAAAATAATGTTAATGAGATAAGAACATTACGGATCAGTAAGAATGTCTATATTGCGCTTCTTCCACTTTGAACCCACACTCTCTAGATCACCGATTCCGCATAAGCAGCCAACCACATCTAAAAGTTATGTTGGAAGATTATTTATTGTATACATTGAAGAACCGTGTGTAAAATAAATGGAAAGAATGAATGTACCTGATAAGACGATGTTGTTGTTGACCCTTGAGGGAACCATTTAGTGTTGTATAAATTGAAACCCATTTGTAGGGATGTGAACAATATTTGGGAGTTTTTGGATGGAAGTTATATGCAAGAATGTTATTTTGAAGTTCGACCGAACTGGTCTGTATTCATCACTTATTTCAAAAACTTTGAAGTTTCTGATAAAAACTGCACAACCCTCGCTCAACTTATCTCGAAACTTGCTAACTTGGTTCTTCTAGATTACCGCGTGCATCAAAGTTCCCTGTTAATAGTAAATGTTTAGGAAAGTTTGAAATAAGAAAATTCAGAAAGATATATAATTCGAGTAACAAAGATGCAGTACCTTTTCATCAATAAGAATCAATAAGAAAGATGCAGTACCTTTTCATTAATAAGAATCAAGTCGAGCCTTATTATTTCAGGGCTTCATTTGTGATTAATAAGTTCCCATACCCTGCAGTGTTGTACCCTAACCATCCAGTTATCACAAGTAGAATTCAATTCTGAAAGAAATGAATATGACATTTTTGGTGAATTTTCTCGAATTGTACAAGAATAATTGGGACTTTAGTAGGCAAGGCAGAAAGAAGTGATGGAGAATGGGTGTAATGAAGGTTTGAAGGCATTTTAAATATCACTGTAGCGTGGAGGCACAATTGTTCGGAAGAGGCGCAACTATTGGTTGTTTCCAACGATTAAGAGGTGTCCTTCAGCAAAGTTGTGTCGGTGAGGGATAGTGTTCTTTGGTCTATGAAACAACGCCAGACAGTTTGGAATGTTTGGGTTGAAGTGGCCTGTGATGTGGGGATATTTTTAGGGAGGGTATTTTTGGGAATAAAAAAAATAAATAAGGTTTTCTGGATGGTGGGGGAGCCACGTAGGCGGCATTAAGGTTTTCCTTTATATATATATGATTTATAATATGATATGTATTGTATATATATCACATATTATTATCTATTTTTGTCTCAAAAGTATTTAAATATCGACTTAATTTGCTTATCTCCATTAATATCTTATGTTACAATATATTTTGTGTATCAAAAATCAATGAGGAAAACATTTATAGAATACGAGTGAAGATGTTAAATCTTGAAGTTTGTTTCATTTTAGAGTACAAAATTTTACAAAAAAATAAAAATAAAATATTTTTAACAACATTTGATGCTTCTGTGTTAGTTGTACAAAATCTCAAAAATTGATATTTACATATAGCACATTTTATGTTATTTTAATTACAACAATACTATAAAAATACAATTACATTTTCTAGTATTATCGTGATTAAAATAACATAATTACATTTTATAATATCCACGTAACGCGCGGGCATGTATACTAGTTCTGGTAATACACAAAATCAAATATTGCTTAAAAATAATCTTAGTATAACTAATTCAAATGTTACTAATACACTATGGGGTTGTTTGGTAGGCTGCATTAGAACAAAATAGTCCATGGAATATGTAAGGTATTATTTAGTACCATGTTTGGTAGGAATTTGAGTCTATGTATAACTAATCCATGAATTAGTTATACCTCCAACATGGTATTATATGATGTATTACTAATACCTTCCATTTGGAGGTATTAGTAATACATAGGATATAATACCATGAGATAAGCTATGTAAAGACAAAAATATCCTGATCATATTAATTATTTTGTGTATTTTCTTGATTTTATTATTTTTATTAGTACAAGTAAGTTTATTTAAATAAATTAGCTTACAAATTATTTAGAGAGAGTTGTTTGTTATTAATAAATCCAATATAAATTACTTCAAATTTGAAATGTGAGTTGTATATTTGTATATGAAGTTTGTGATCTAAATTTAATGTGTGTATGTGTATATATTTTCTTGGTTTTCTAATTATTTGTATTTTAAAAAAATTAAAAAATTTACATACATATTAAAACTAAAACTTGCAATTTTATGTGTACATGTAGATGGTTTATTCAATTTTACCATTGTTGACCCTTTTTTCGATTTTAAAAGTAGATGGTTTATCTTTTTTTAATTGAAAAATGTCCTTTTGTGAGTGATCAATTTATTAAGATGACAATTATTTATCCTCAAATAATTCAAGTTAAAAAATAACAAACAAGACAACTAAATTGTTCTTCCCATAGCTAGTTAGAAGGTTATAAAAAATAATATTGTCCAACAATTATCTACCTTGATCCAATTACATAATAATTCAAGGGTATAATTGGAAAGAAGCTTTTCATAGAGATATAATCCAAACACAAGATGAGGTGGGGAAAAATGAACCAAACACTTGATAAAAATAAACCCTGCATTACTAATCCCTGCACTACTTATCCCTGCATTACTAATCCATGCATTACTAATCCATGCATTATGAATCTTTGTACCAAACGACCCCTATATTCATTATTATTCTTATACAAATTATCAAATAATCCCTTGTATTTTTTATTATAGGCTCTCCTTTTTTGGTATAAATCGTTATATGACGAGTTGGACATTGTTTTATTTATGAAACTCTTTTCTTGATTAATAAACAATCAAATTAAAAATGGTAGGAGTTCGACAGATTTTGTTATGACCCATTTTTTCTCATATTTTTATCTAACCCATTATAATCCAACAAATTTTTGGGTTGGATTGGTCAATGACTCGTTTATTGATTCAATCCATTTTGATCGTCCAAATTTTCAAATTTCCAGCTTGGTAAACCAGTAGTTTACATTTGCAACCTCAACGTCCACTATGGTATAATTTTTTTTTTTTTTTTTGGAGAATATAATGCATGGATTGTTTATAAGGTAAATTATTAATGAAGAAAATGTTTTTCGGTTATTAATAATTTAGAGATTATTATACATTAATTAATTACTATGAAAGAATATTGTTGTCTTTAAACAGTTACTATCTACATTCCTAATGAACATCTTTTTAATTTCGAAACTGATAAGAATATATTATTCAACATTAAGGGCATGCTAAATTATGAATATATTTTTGACTATTCGTAGCTACAGTTACATAATTAATGGGGTAACTATGATAGTAAATAATATTTAGTAAAGTACTTTACCATTCTAAAAAAAATAATCTGAAGAAAAGAAAAGAGAGAAAAAGAGAATAATAGGAAGACAAAAACTTACGGAGCCGACAAATGGGATAGAAAATTTCACAGAATTACTCAATGACTATGAATCACCATTAAGAGTTCTCTATCGCATAGAATAAACTATAACCTACCTTTATCGAAGTAAAGCAAGCTAATTTCCTAATTTTTTTTCTTTCCTTAATGCCTAAGAACGCTCTAATTTATCAAGTATACAATATTCATAAGAAAACACATTCGTAGACATCCATATTACTATATATCTAGCCTAACAAAGGAACTACATAGCTAGGATTCTGAATTATGAAGGAATCTATACTAAAACATGTTAAAAGCCATGGCAACCTTATTTGGAACATTAATTAATTAATTTATAATAATCTACTAAAGATATGGAAACCCCAGTTCTAGTAAATAATTAGGAAATCAACAATGTGACTGAATTCTAGGGACCTAATTGTCACGACCCAAAAATGGATGTGATGGTACTCGTCTTATCCCACCAAGACAAGTCATCCTAAAACTCAACTATTACAATAAAATACGGAAACAATTTATTACCAACTTAAATTATATCCCCAAAACGTGGTTGTCACGTGTACAAGCCTCTAAAATATTACAATTGTTTCAAAAGAAAAACTCAAGTCTCAAATGAACTTGTTTCTAGAATATAACAAGATCATAATTAAGGAGAAGCAAAGTCTGTTGAGACGACAAACAACTACTTCACAAATCTCCAAGAAGCATCGGAAAAGAAAAGAATGACAAGTACCTTAACGATCCAGGCTCATAACCTACAAAAAATTGTAGAAGCAAGGGGTGAGTACCAAACCAAACGGTCTCAGCAATTAAATCCTTAAACACAAGTTAAGGGGATTAAATACGGGTACTCCTACCACCCCCAACCAAACCTCCACAACTACAACCTGCATAAAAATCAGTCCAACCTATCAGCTCACAGTTTACATAGCACGTAACTCAACAACAACACTTAGACAAATTACATATCCTCCACAGCAACGCTTCAAAAAATTACATATCCTCAATAACAATCTTAGTATTCAACAATCACAAGTTCCGCAGAAACGCAATCAAAAGATCAGCAAAACACAATATCAAGTTAACTAATGATAAGTATGTGCAATGCGAAGGAATGCAATGTCAAGTATAATGATGCATGTCTGACCTAGTGATACACACCCGGTGCCTCTTAGTCCAGGACCCATGGGGGATATATCTGTCCATGCATCTATCGCGGCACACGACACGACCCTTGATAATAGTAACCATCGCAGTACGCGATACATCCCTCGAAATATAGTATTTATCGCGGTGCGCAATACGTCCCTCGAAATGGTACATCCTCTTTAAGTACTCATTCTTTCTCAATGCACATAAGACTTGTCACAACCATGTCTTAAAATAATGCAAATAACATGTTCACACAAATAAAGAGGATATGGCCATTTTCATAACACTGCACAATTCACAACAACATCAACAATGACTCAACAAGCCTTTCAAACCATTCTTCATTATCAACACATCACACACAAGCAATTATTTACATTGCCTTATGTTACCCTTTGTTTTCATCACTAGTATTAAGCAATGTGGACAAGTCAACCCATCACCAAGTCCCATTACTCCCAAATATATACCACAATGAAATACACGCATTTCATACACTTAGCAAGGGTTTAGAAATCCACTTGCCTCAAATAGTCGAACAATCACTCCGGGACTCGAGTCTTTCCCTTTTATTAGGATCCAAATCAATACAATCTATCGAAATAAATTACCACAATAAGGTTTTGAAATTAACAACACCCACATTACTATGTGCTTTGCCTTAGACCAACAATTCACTCAAATTTATAATAAGTTCGTAAATCTTGATGTCAATTAACATTTCAACTTCTCCAATATCACAATTCTAACAATATTCATGTAATACAATTACTTAATATTCGATTACCTATATTAATAATGTCAAAACTTAAATCATAATGTGATAATTAAAATAAAAGTGATTAAGGTGGAATTCACTAGTCGAAACCAACATCTAATAAGATTGACTAATCATGTTACCATTATAACCATCCAATTAGGATATCATTAAACGCTTCAATATTGGCTCAAATAATAGAGAACTTCTAAAATAATATTGAATTTTCCATAAAATCATCATCAATTATTAGCCAAAATTAGTTTTATGTTCTTTCTCTTTCCCACCATAATAATAATAATAACAATAGTAGTAATAATTTAGTATACAATGACTTCTATGCATAATCACAAGTTCACATATCAGTATAAATTATACACGTTTTAACCTAAATATTTACTCCTAATTACATTAATACATAATAGAAAGAATGAGAATAATTACCTTGACACCTTAAAATGAAAATATCAATTTTTCTCCTCCGTTTTTTTCTCTCTTCTTTTCTTTTCTTCTTCTGCGTATTCTTTTTTTTTGTTCGTCGTTTTTCAACCCATTATAAGTCGTCGCAGAGTTTTCTTCAGTTTAGGGCACTTTTCCCTTTTTTGTAAAAGTATTATTATTATTATTTTATTTATTTATTTAATTTCCTTTTTTTTTCTATTTTTTTCCATTATTATTAGCAACAAAATAATCATTTATTAAATCTGAAATTCATGTTACTCATTCTTATAAGTCATAAATTATTTATAAAATATATCAAAAAGGTTAATACAAAAATAATGTTTAAAATTTCTAAAACGACTAAGAGGGTCGTTACATTATCAACCACTAAAAATCATGTTCGTCCTCGAACATAAAGTAGGAGAAGGATGAATAACCAACACATCAAAAGCTTTAGGTATGATTTTTTTTCCAAGGCCGTGTTCATCTCTCCGTGTGATAACCTCACCTTTAGGCCTATTCCATGAAGATCAACTACCAAGAGCTGAACTTAAAAATCAAAATTTGACAGATCTACCAATCAGGAGTGATTATCAATCCACAAACTAACCCATGACCTAAACCTAAAGTGAAACCCATTTGACCACAACCATCATGACGAGTAACCAAGATAACATACTAAATCGGTACCAGCTACAACCAGAAGTGAACTTTAGCAAACCACCACACACTCATAATGCACAAACCATCGCAGATCTGATCAAGATTTTCTTTTTACAACACATTATTTTCGCGAACTTAAGTTATAAAAATCTTATCTTTAGACATCGGATACACACCAATGGAGAATCAAACTTATCTAACCCAGAGGAGGAAATGATTAAGTAAACACTCAACAAATGATACACCTCAAAATGCAGATCCTCTAACAACACACTTAGACAATTATAACTTTTCATAGTAACTTTTATATAAGTTCTCATAAGTAAGGTTGTGCATATAGAACTACTGGTATAATTCAACTATCCCAAACAACACCAAATTCTTCATAACTGAAATGATCAAATATACCCAAGAATTTCACCCTACTAAGAGTACAATCACAGGATCGTTACACCCGATCCAACACTAGGGATTCACCCGTAGATTCTGAAAGCACATGTGGGTGTAGGTAGTGAACCTGACTCCAAATCATATCCAAAACGAAGTAGATGGTTGCATAAGAGTACACAGAACCACAATCGAATAATACTGGATACTTTTTTCATCTTTCCCATATCAAACGTTCTAATTCATTTGAGTCTATTTGTTCAATATTTAGCCACCCACAACCAACTGGTCTGATCTCCATTATTATCTCATAAAACTCAATTTATCAAACCCCACATACTTGTCACCGTACTCTACTAAAGGCAAAACTGTTAATACTAACAAACATCATAACTACACCAACCATTTACCTTACTCTCAAATAGTCACTAGTATCAAAGTCTTCTTAGCAAACACATTGTTGACCCTATAATTTTGGTAATATGACTCCCTCTCTTTCTATTTAAGCATTTCATGACAAATACATGTCATACCCAATATTGATAGCCACAATTCTAAATCTTAAAGTACTTTACAATCGAGATACAACAATTAAATCACACCCGAAGTCATCTCCACACAACTTCCACATACCATGCTTTTACTATCATTCCAAACCATCACATATCTCATGCTAATACTTAGAGAAATATTTGGTCTCCCCAATTATTCTATATACTATAAACACATAATCTCTGTTTACCATCACACATCTATGTAATGCATCACAACAGTCTTTATCTCCCCATCAACAAAGTTGTTTCAATCCCCTCAAAATCCTCATTAATCATGTCAAACTGTAGGTCCACATCATTGAACATCAATAAGTTTTCTATCATAATTTGAACAATCTAGCTAGACATAATCACATAGAATCTTCCAAACATAATTTCTTGTCACTCAAACAAAAACTCAATATTTAGAAAAGTCGATGATAAATTCATGGTAGGTCTATACCGAACTAGTTCACATCTCACAGTTATATCTAAGCTTGTAGGCAAAAATCAATGAATCCTTCAACCACAAACCAAGGGCTTATATGGGACTATAGGGCTGGCAGGGGGACCGAGATATCCCGCCCGGCCTGTTTCCCATCCCGTCCCGCGTACCGCCCGTCCCGTCCCATCCCGTTAGGTTTATGGGGTTTAAGGGGTGGGGGATAAGGGGACCGTCAGGGGCCGGTTCACCCCTGAGTCCCGGTCGACCCGGCCCGATCCCAGCCCGGTTGAACCGACCGGTTCGCGGGATCCCCCATATTTTTTTTTTAAAATTCAAAAAAAGTTACTGTTTTCAGCCATTTGGGAAATGGCTAGTGGGGCACCCCAACAGATTTTTGCCACTTTTTGAGTTCACAAACACCCCCTACCACCCCCTACTTTTAAAACTTTAATTTAGACCCTCAAGTTATAATAATTACACTTTAACCCATTTTTAATATTATAAATACCCCTCTATCCCTTACGATTTCTTACAAAATCATCTATTCTCATTTCTCTCATCTATTTTTCTATATCCTCTCAACTCTCAAGTGTCAATCTTAATTTCTATTCCATTTTAATTCTCATATTATTATAATCCATATATTTCAATTTTTAGAAAAGAATTATAAGTTATAAACTATGTATAGAGAAAAAAACTGGTGCATATTTAGCTTCAAATATTTTAAGTGTTTTAGATTATTACATGATTATAGATAAAATAATATCTGTCGCATTAGATAATGCATCTAATAATACAAACGCTGCAAAAATGTTAAAAGTTAGATTATGTCCAATTGACAATAATGCTTTTCATGTTAGATGTGTTGCACATATATTAAATTGAGTTGTACAAGATGGTATTTCATTATTTGATTATGGTAGCGTAAGAATTGAATATGTCGTTGCCTAGATTTTTCATATTAACAATGCTGCTAGAATAAGAGAATTTAATGAGCGTTGTTTACTATGTGAATTGTCACCTAGAAAAATTCCAAAATATATTAAAACAAGGTGGAATTCTTTTTACGAAATGCTTTCGGTTGCTTACAAATATAGAAGACCCATACAAATGGTGTTTAATGCTCATAATGCTGACCCATTAGATAGAATTTGTGATGAAGATTGGGAAGAAACTAAAGAACTATTATAATTTTGAAGACTTTTTTATGATGCTACTACCATGTTTTCTGGAATTTATTATCCTACTATTTCATCCGTATTAATAAATATTTGTGCTCTTACAATTCAATTTTGTAAATATAAAAAAATAGATAAATTTAGATTTACAATTGAAGGTATGATTGAAAAATTAAAAAAAAAAAATTCCTATTCCTCAAGTTTTTTAACGGCTACTTTACTTCATCGTGCTTATAAATTACAAGGTGTGCAAGGCCTTGTTGACACTTTTTATGAAATTTTAGAAATTTTACCGAAAGAAATTTCAAATTGTCAAACGTGTAAGTCTAGCGTAAAAGTAGAAGCAAAACTATTGTATGAAAAATATAGTTCTACGGAAAATTTTCAAGGAGAAGTTGGTCAAACTTCTAATCCTGAGATTGATTTGGCACTTCCACTTTCAACTTATATGCGAGGTTTTCTTGGTCTTAATTCTATTTACCGTGATGATTTTGAAGAATATCTTAATCAATCTTTAGAAGCATTGAAAATCAAAGATGGCAATGAAGATTTATTAGTATGGTGGAGTAGGCGAAGCGATGCATTTCCAACTTTAAGCAAAATGGTTCGTGATGTTGTAGCTATTCAAGATTCATCAGTTTCATCGGAGGCTGCTTTCAGTGCGGTAAGGTTTCAAATTGGTGATCATAGACATTCATTGGCGGAAGACAGTTTGGAAACAACAGTTTTATTTAGAGACTGGGTCAATGCCGATAGGAGGAATAATAATTTGCCAAAGTTAAGTAAAAAACAAGCAAGTTGGATCAAAACACAAATTGAATGCAGTGATGATGAATTAGACGGACAAGAATTTCTAGCAAGTTTGCCAACACCGGAGGATATCACCATCGATATGATGCGACAATTAGAATTAAATTTTAAAGGATAAAACATATATTTTTAGATTACATTCGAGAACTAATTGAAACAGAACCCTTCCTAGAAGATGGCTGCGTAAAATTTGTTACTCATCTAATATCTGTAACAAATATTAGTTTTATGTATGAGAACTTATTGAAACAGAACCCTTCCTAGAAGGTGGCTGCGTAGATTAGTTCCTCCACTAATATTTGTTAATTGTAACTGCTAAGTTCTATTGAATAAATTTGAAGGTTTTAACTTTTATTCATGTTTTTTTTATACAATTATTGTCTTGCATTTTAATTTTAATATATACAATTAAATATACACTAAACTAACTAAAGTACTAAACTAACTTTAAAATACTTAATTTAAAACTTGTAACTTGACATTTGAAATTTCAAGTTTACAATTTACATTACTTTAAAATGTTTAAATACAAATTTAAACTTCTCAAATTTGAAATTTAAAACTTTTAAGTTGAAACTTGAAATTTGAAACATGAATCTTGAAATTTGAAAATTGAAACTTTAAATTTGAAAATTTATTTTGAAATTTGAAAATTAAAAGTTAAATTTAAAATTTATTAGCTAAAGACGTATAATTTATAGAAATATATAAGTATTTAAAAACAAAAAAAAAATCTCCCGTCCCGTCCCGTCCGTCCCCCCAAATCCCATCCCATCCAGTATATATAGTGGGACGGGATGGGACCTATTTCTGTACCCCCAATCCCGGTCCCGGTCCAAATGCCCCCTCCCCGTCCTCCGTCTCGTCCCGTCCCCTTTCGTCCCGTCTCCCAGTCCCCGTCCACGTCCCCTTGCCAGCCCTATATGGGAGGTCTTATTCCTTCACTTTTCTTAAATTCTTCCCATGACACAAAATTCTAAATATGTTGAACCCATCAATACACCAGACTCTTGTTCCCGTTGTTGACTCACTTACCAATCTTATCCTTTTACGAACAACCCATGGTATTTTTACCTTATCCTCTAAATCAAAACATTATGTGAAATCCCCCCTAGCTATAGTAATTAAAAGTAACCAAATTAACTACTCAAATAATGCATAAGTCCTTGCAAATGCTTCATACTCAATGCGATCGATCATTTCTTAGCTTACCAATCCATACCTTGAAAAACACACTACAACAAACCTAAACTCACAATGAAAAACTTGAAATTATTCCAATCGTGTAATGCAATCCCATTATCTATAAACATTAGTTCATACATTGAAGATCCTTATGAATTCATGTATCTTAGCTTATCATTGATCTCCTCTCCATCGACCTTATCATATCTTTCGCTAAAATCCCTACCATATTCATTATCAAAATCAAAACCACAGAAGAACTAATCATCACACTCGAGATGAACGTCCTTATACTCCTTTATCAAGTTTTATCCAATAGCTTTTAATAAATCTGATGATCCTGTGACACTATATATTACCATAATCAAAGAAAAAGGGGTGAAATCACGTATCTCTAAATTTAATTCTCAACCCCTCTGAAGATACCTATTTAGCCTTGCAATCAATGAAAATATTCTTACTCTCACCTCTTTTCGGAGGCTACACTATATCCCGCTAATTTATTTTATTTTTCATTATGACTCTAGCTCCTTTAAATTCTATTTGATCAGTGCTTGAACACCTCCTATAACTTTCCTTTCAATCAAGATACTCGTCAATGTGTCTAACCTCAGTCTTAAATACTCACAAGTCATCATTACAATACAAAATTGGTTTAACCAACAAGTCTTATTACATACTTTCATCTCAATCACAATCTATCACGAACTCTTATTACCATCCTGCTCAGCTAGCTCTTGTCATCACCACAAAGTACATCTTTTCATAAATATGACACCTTAAATCCCGTTATACCAACCAAATATCAAAGTACTAACTCAACCTTATATGCCTTTTCTTACTAAAATCGTCAACTATCTTCACACAAGTATACTCTTTAAGACTTTATTTATTCATAAGTTTGTCATTATGGTATGTATATATTTCCTTGGACCTTAAGATGGATCACCAATCCTTTAGTTAGAACCCTCGGAATACGCTTCTCAACTTAAACATATCATTATCGTACCAAAGATCCACCACTAAAGGTGTCCTTATAATTAATGCTTAACCTATTTATCCGTACTAACAAGCTAGTTGGTTTTTCAAATATGAATTCAACACTAGATTTTATTATATGAGCATGTAATACAATAGATAACTCCTTAAGTAGTTACTATTTGCACTTAACAATCAGCGTATCCGTTTTCATATACCACTAGTACCACATCGTGAAAGTCCTTTACATCCACCACTAGAACACATCATACTGTCACAACCCGAAACCATACCCTAGAAGTTAGAGTACAATCTTGGATTGTAACCGGCGTTGTCGATCTCTCAGAGGTCTAAGACAGGCCTCTCATATCATTCATCGCATATACATAATGAAAAGTAGTGCGGAATTAAAGCTTTTCACAAACTATAACATAGTCTTTAAAAATCTCTTTCATATAAAAGTAATAGTAAATACTAAGTCTCAATCTCATTATTTTAAGAATCAAGAATACTTGGGACACGGCCCATACTTCAATACGAAAAAAGAAATACATAGTCTATTACAATACTTCAAGGAAAACATAAAAGATATATATGCCCTCAAGTCAATTGAGGACATACTTCAATTTCTCTTGAACGATCTTCTAAGTCCAAGTCTTCACTTCTCAAAAGATCTTCACCTACCAAGAACAATAGATAGAAAATAAAGCATGGAATTAGTACAACCAGATGTACTAAGTATGGCATTATGTATAAAAATCATTCAAACGGACTTTATTGGAAATATGCATCTTTTCATTTTACAAATCATATTTTAATCATAATAACATCATTAATCAATTTAGAAACACATAAGATAATAATTAATCAAAAATATCAAATTTAAAGATAACTTTACAGTGAACTATATTCACTGTACAGTGAATTAATTCACTGTTACAGTGAATTGCTAACCTCTTAAAACTCAACTTCTAGCATGTAATTCTCTCACATAAAGTCATCCTAAGATTAACTTAAGTCACACAAAGAGAGAACGCCCATACACCCTCTCTAGATGTGCCTAAACGACCCTTAAGATTACCTATAATGAGTCACATACATATTTACAAAGCGATCATAAACATCAAGGTAAGATTCATCTACCAAAGGTCATTTCCAAGGTTCACTTGAGTGAGTGTGGAGTGACCGCCCATACAATCTCTATCACACACACAAGGGATCCTATAGACTACCTAAAATAGAATCATTCTCACTAAACACACCAACACTTAGATGATAGGACACTATCCTTCCAAAGGATATCAAAAGACCTACTTAAGTAAATCAAGAAGATAACGTCCATGATTGACCTCCTCAAGATTACTCAAATAGTCCTTAAGACTACCTAAAGCTTATATCATGTCAACAACATCAAACCTTTTCCCTAACTAGAGTCATTCTCATGTCTTCTATAGGTAACCCATGAAGAAATCATCCTTTATGCCCTCTTCAAAATTTAACTAAAGAATCCATAAGCCACTCTAGATTAGATACTTATTCACTTACATACTTCATAACGTAAGTCATTAGTTCATTAATTCATTAATCCATTTATTCATTAATTCATTAAGAGACTCCTACA
Source organism: Solanum sitiens (assembly GCA_016801875.1). Classification (NCBI taxonomy): domain Eukaryota; kingdom Viridiplantae; phylum Streptophyta; class Magnoliopsida; order Solanales; family Solanaceae; genus Solanum; species Solanum sitiens. The sequence goes on from JABWTJ010000025.1 coordinate 4,204,871, forward strand.
ATACATAAGGACATTCAAGTAATGGTCTTAGAGAAGACCTAGGGACTCTCATTAACATCTTCAAAGCCTATTGTGCAATGTCTAGATAGCGTCTCATACCACCACCTAAACTTCATAGAACTTCTCTAATGCTAGCAAGTATCCCATATGATGACAATAGGCAATAACCGACATAGACCATGGTAGCAATACATGGAATCCAGAGTTTTATCCTACTCCTATGAAGTTGTTCTACTTGCCAATGGTAGAACTTGGACACATACCATGTAGGAACATGGGTTCATAGGTAATTTATGTTAAAATAATCAATAAAATATCAATTAGATCACAATTTGATGATTAGAAACCGTTTATGCAAGAACTCATGGTACAATCCCGAAATTGGATAATTTACTTTAGAAAACTTTGAAAGACATCTTGAGAGTTGGGATCCTTGATGAAACAAGTTTCATGGATCAAAAGACATAGCTCAAGGATGATAATTCTTCACTTTGATGAAGAATTTCCACTCAAAACGCCACACCAAGCTGTTCCTTCAATTTGGACTTCAATGGAGTCTTTGGGATTTCTAAGGGACTTTGGGGTTTTGTTAAACACTTATATTCTCATTTAAAATACCCAAAAGGCCCTTAACAAACCGCCTAAACTCTTATTTGAAAGTGGGGTAAATTTACCAATTCACCCCTAACTTGGCAGCAACTCTGCGCGCAGGAGACAGCCTCACGGACGACTGCCTCGACGGGGCATCACCACCATGACGGGCCGTCACTGGCCACCGTCGGTGGTTACAGAAGCTGGTCAAGGCTTCTTTTCCTCCCATGGTTAAGTCCCCATCGACGACACCCTTTGACGGGGCGTCAACAGGCCTATGAGCCGTCGACTGCTTCGTCGTTTGGGGTCTGCCTGGAACTTTCATGCCAACAGTTTTGGGTCCTTCCTAAAGGACCCTTAGATGGTCCTTGGGAATAATTTCCCGGACGTTTCCAACCCAAATACAATTTTCTATAAGTTTAACACCTCTCACATAAATTTCACACAAAAAGAACACGTAAAACTAGATGAAACACGCCTAGACGTACAAGGTCAATTCAAGGCATATCTTTCGAACGCCTTGGACATTCTTGGTTGTTTGACCTCCAAACTTCTCGAAACTTAACACACTGCCTATAAATGCTAAAATAACTCAATTAAGAACCTTAAAACATCATTAAACACACATAAGAGACATTTAGGTGACTTAGTCGTTGAACGTCTTAGTCGTCCCTTGACGTTTGACTTCCAACACCTCTAATACTTTTGCTACTGACTCTATACCATATATTAAACATATTTAGGACCTTATACCATCAATATCAATATTTAGTCTCTAGTTAACCTAAGTCATTTTCGAGGTCTTACAATCTCCCCCACTTGGACAACATTCGTCCTCGAATGACACTTGCCACTCTCCGAACACTTCCAAGATTAGGACTCAACTAGCAGCACCTAACCAAACCACATAACACAATATTAAGAAGAAATCATCAATTTCACATAATCAAGAGATTCACAACACAACAAGAAACTAGAAAACAATTCTATAACTCATTATGCTATGAAACTCACATGCTTCAATCCAAATAGCAAAAACTCATTTTATATTAAATATTATACTCATACACATCAGTTCTAACCACATTACAATAATTTTAGACTAATTAATCAAATATTCATTTTTACCAAAATGTTATAGTAAATCGTCTTAATGCTACAGTGATATTTACCAAATTTTTCAAAAATAAACATTTAAGGTAATTCATTATATAAACATGCTAATATGCAAAGTAACATTATATAAACACACCTTATAACATAATCAAGGCTTCATAAAACACACGATGCAGGAAATTAATGAAATTCAATTTTCAACCAAACTCCTAAACATCATGCACATGCAATATTTCAAGGAATTCTATCCCATCTACAAACCATACTCCCCCACTTAGAAGGAACTCATATCTTAACCAAAGAAAGAGAACTTACCAACATCATCATCACTCGACTTCTCAACTCTAGTACGGAGTGCATATAATTGCCTATTTGTTGGAGCATCTTCCTTTGGAACATTAGGAGCAACTTGCTTACCCTCTCTACCTCTAGAAGCAATCGTAGGACAATCTCTAGCCTTATGTCCTTCCTTACCACAACCAAAGCAATTCCCGGTACCCACGAGACACTCACCATAGTCTTTCGTGACACAATTGGCACAAGTAGGTTTGTCATTTCGAGAACCACCTCCTTTCTCAAATTTCACCTTAGGAACACTAGATCCCTCTTGAGTTTGAGCCCTCTTTTTGAACCTAGGCTACCCTTGATCACTTGCACCACTTCTTTTCAAGTTTCTAGCTATTCTCTTAAGTTTAGACTTTTCAATAGCTTGTGCATACACCATGAGTCTAGCTAAAGTCATATCATCATGTATCATAGCCGTACGATATTCCTCCATCACTATGTCGGCTACCCCGTAACAAAGCGACTCATTTCATCTCTTGGATTTGACACAAGAGAAGGTGCATACCTAGACAAAGACAAGAATTTCAAAGAGTACTCCACAACACTCATATTGCCTTGCTTGAGATTGATAAACTCCTCCACCTTAACCTCTCTCATTTCTCTAGAAAAGTACTTGCCTAGAAAAGCTTCATTAAACTCTTCTCATTCAATAGGATTCGCTTTCTCTGGCCTATTATCCTTCAATTGAGTAAATCAAATTTGAGACACATCCCTCAATTGGTATGAAGCTAACTCCGCCTTCTCTTTAGCTGTAACCCCCATAGCACTCAACACCTTGTATACACCATCAAGGAACTCTTGGGGATCCTCATCTACTTTGGATCCAAGAAAGATAGGAGGATTCATCCTCACAAAGTCTCTCAACCTAGAAGTCATAGTGCTCTCCACAACCCTAGGCATCACACTCAAATTGATTTGAGTAGTTACGGCTTGAGCTAAAGCCATCAAAGCCTCTCTAATCTCCTGAGTAGTCAACTCCGGATGAACCACCGGAACCTCATTACCTCCACCCACTTTATGAACATGATCACCTTGGGGAGGCACTTGAGTACCTTGAGGAACTTGCTCAACTTGAGGAGGAATCTCCTCATTCACCCTCTCCTCTTCCAACCTTCTAGCGGCCATCCTTCTAGTATTCATCTCCTAGAAACACAAGGAAACACATAAGAAGGATAATCATAACATTTACTCTACCTCACGACATAGGAGTAGAAAAGAAGGGAAACTCTATCGTCCTATAGCCTCTCGCCCATAGATGTGTCGCGTCTCACACCGATGGTCAAGACTCTACTAGACGTGACTTGATGAGACTTTTTGATTCCTAAAACTACTTCCACCAATCTATGCTCTGATACCAAGCTCTCACAATCCGAAACTATACCCTAGAAGTTAGAGTACAATCTTGGATTGTAATCAGCGTCGTCGACCTCTTGGAGGTCTAAGACAAGCTCATATCATTCATCGCATATACATAATGAAAAGTAGTGCGGAATTAAAAATTTTCACAAAATATAACATAGTCTTTAAAGATCTCTTTCATATAAAAGTAATAGGAAATACTAAGTCTCAATCTCATTATCATAAGAATCAAGAATACTTGGGACACGGCCCATACTTCAATACAAAAATAGAAATACATAGTCTATTACAATACTTCAAGGAAAACATAAAAGACATATATGCCCTCAAGTCAATTGAGGACATACTTCAATTTCTCTTGAACGATCTTCTAAGTCCAAGTCTTCACTTCTCAAAAGATCTTCACCTACCAAGAACTATAGATAGAAAATAAAGCATGGAATTAGTACAACCAGATGTACTAAGTATGGCATTATGTATAAAAATCATTCAAACGGACTTTATTGGAAATATGCATCTTTTCATTTTACAAATCATATTTTAATCATAATAACATCATTAATCAATTTAGAAACACATAAGATAATAATTAATCAACAATATCAAATTTAAAGATCACTTTACAGTGAACTATATTCACTGTACAGTGAATTAATTCACTGTCACAGTGAATTACTAAATCCTCTTAAAACTCAACTTCTAGCATGTAATTACCTCACTTAAAGTCATCCTAAGATTCACTTAAGTCACACAACGAGAGACCGCCCATACACCCTCTCTAGATGTGCCTAAACGACCCTTAAGATTACCTGTAATGAGTCACATACATACTTACAAAGCAATCATAAACATCAAGGTAAGATTCATCTACCAAAGGTCATTTCCAAGGTTCACTTGAGTGAGTGTGGAGTGACCGCCCATACAATCTCTATCACACACACAAGGGATCCTATAGACTACCTAAAATAGAATCATTCTCACTAAACACACCAACACTTAGATGATACGACACTCTCCTTCCGAAGGCTATCAAAAGACCTACTTAAGTAAATCAAGAAGTTAACGTTCATGATTGACCTCCTCAAGATTACCTAAATAGTCCATAAGACTACCTAAAGCTTAGATCATGTCAACAACATCAATCCTTTTCCCTAACTAGAGTCATTCTCAAGTCTTCTATAGGTAAGCCATGATGAAATCATCCTTTATGCCCTCTTCAAAATTTAACTAAAGAATCCATAAGCCACTCTAGATTAGGTACTTATTCACTTACATACTTCATAACATAAGTCATTAGTTCATTAATTCATTAATCCATTTATTCATTAATTCATTAAGAGACTCCTACAATACATAAGGACATTCAAGTAATGGTCTTAGAGAAGACCTAGGGACTCTCATTAACAGCTTCAAAGCCTATTGTGCAATGTCTAGATAGCGTCTCATACCACCACCTAAACTTCATAGAACTTCACTTATGCTAGCAAGTATCCCATATGATGAGAATAGGCAATAACCGACATAGACCATGGTAGCAAGACATGGAATCAGGAGTTCTATCCTACTCTGATGAGGTTGTTCTACTTGCCAATGGTAGAAGTTGGACACATAACATGTAGGCACATGGTTAAGGAATATGAAGGGTTTTCTTTGTATTCTAGTCTCATGCTTAACTAGAACTGCCTCCCTTACCACACTCACTCGGTGCTAGCCTTTGTTCTCATAGATTAATTCACATTAAGGTTCATACAATAGGGTTCCATATCTAGTTCATAACCCAATTACGTTTACCGTACCAAAGAGGATCTCTAGGGATTTCCCTCCAATGGCGACAAGAAGCTCATTATGACTTCTGCTAGGGAGATATGATGTCGTTCCAGCCAATCAACCTAGGTCCATCATCCCACATGAAGGATACCCTTACGGCGTTCGACTTTAATTTACATTACTTTAACCCTTGGTTTCAAGGTTTCACATAAAGACCTTCTTTTAATCATTCAAGGTCACAAGTCATTCACACATTCAAGACTCTTAACATACTAAGTCAAATCATCACATAATCATTTTCATATAAGCATCAAGTAAGATATACAAGTCAACCAAGACAAGACATCACATACTTCACTTGAACTCATAATGCAAGTCATTCTAGAAACCCTTAGAAACAACCTAACATCTTCAAGTCATCCTATATATCATCATAACATCAATAATGTACTTCACATAGACTAACAAATCCAAGTAGGAATAACCAAGACTTAACCCTAACACCATACTCATAATGTCAAAGTCATAGTCTAACATGATCACTTAAGGCAACATAAGTAGAAGAACACACATATGACTTCACATGTAGATAGATAATGTCATGCTTCACATAATCAACTAAACAAATAGCCACATTACTTCAAGTAGTTGCCAATAAGGTCATGCGCATTATATTGCATAAAGTAACGCCGACAAGGCCACGTCAATTGCAAGTAAAATACATAACACCGCAACCATAAGTGGACCATACCAAGCACAATAGAATCGAAGTATAATTATTATCAAATTAAAGAAAATGGGGCAGCGTACCTTCATCCCCTCATCCACACTTCATTTCAATGCCAAATCAACCAATTCAACATTACAAGACTCTTACCCATAGCCATGAAAAATAATTCACTGCAATAACCACAAAACTCAATGAATCTACATCAATTCAATCTAGGTTTAACAATCTAAGATCAATTAGATATCAATTGAATACAATTCTTATATCATTAGAAAGCCCATAAGAAACTACATAACAATTCAACAATATTAGCTTAATATCAAGTAACCCAACAAGTAGTCAAAACTAGGGTTTATCAATTTACATTGGTTCATAGGTAATTTATATTAAAATCATCAATAAAATATCAATTAGATCACAATTTGATGTTTAGAAATCATTTATGCAAGAACCCATGGAAGAATCCCGAAATTGGACAATTCACTTTAGAAAACTTTGAAAAATATCTTGAGAGTTGGGCTCCTTGATGAAACAAGTTTCAACGATCAAAAGACATACCTCAAGAATGATAATTCTTCACTTTGATGAAGAATTTCCACTCAAAATGTCACACCAAGCTGTTCCTTCAATTTGGACTTCAATGGAGTCTTTGGGATTTCTCAGGGACTTTGGGGTTTTGTTTTTGGAAGAATGAATTATTCTAAGTGTTAAACACTTATATACTCATTTAAAATACCCAAAAGGCCCTTAAAAACCCGCCTAAACTTTTATTTGGAAGTGGGGTGAATTTACCAATTCACCCCTAACTTGGCAGCAACTCTGCGCGCAGGAGACAGCCTCATTGACGACTGCCTCGACGAGGCGTCACCACCATGACGGGCCATCATTGGAAACCGTCGATGGTTACAGAAGCAGGTAAAGGATTCTTTTCCTCCCATGGTTAAGTCCCCATCGACGACACCCTTTGACGGGGCGTAAACAGGCCTACGAGCCATCGACTGCTCCTTCGTTTGGGGTCTGCTTGGGACTGTCATGCCAACAGTTTTGGGTCCTTTCTCAAGGACCCTTAGATGGTCCTTGGGGATAATTTCCCGGACGTTTCCAACTCAAATACAATAGTCTATAAGTTTAACACCTCTCACATAAATTTCACACAAAAAGAACACGTAAAACTAGATGAAACACGCCTAGACGTACAAGGTCAATTCAAGGCATATCTTTCAAACGCCTTGGACATTCTTGGTCGTTTCACCTCCACACTTCTCAAAACTTAACACACTGCCTATAAATGCTATAATAACTCAATTAAGAACCTTAAAGCATCATTAAACACACATAAGAGACATTTAGGTGACTTAGTCGTCGAACGTCTTAGTCGTCCCTTGACGTTTGACTTCCAACACCTCTAATACTTTTGCTACTGACTCTATACCATATATTAAATATATTTAGGACCTTAGACCATCAATATCACTATTTAGTCTCTAGTTAACCAAAGTCATTTTCGAGGTCTTACAATATCCCCCACTTGGACAACATTCGTCCTCGAATGACACTTGCCACTCTTCGAACACTTCCAAGATTAGGACTCAACTAGCAGCACCTAACCAAACCACATAACACAATATTAAGAAGAAATCATCAATTTCACATAATCAAGAGATTCACAACACAACAAGAAACTAGAAAACAATTCTATAACTCATTATGCTATGAAACTCACATGCTTCAATCCAAATAGCAGAAACTCATTTTATATTAAATAATATACTCATACACATCAGTTCTAACCACATTACAATAATTTTAGACCAATTAATCAAATATTCATTTTTACCAAAAAATTATAGTAAACCGTCTTAATGCTACAGTGATTTTTACAAATTTTTCAAAAAAAAAACATTTAAGGTAATTCATGATATAAACATGCTAATATGCAAAGTAACATTATATAAACACACCTTATAACATAATCAAGGCTTCATAAAACACACGATGTAAGAAATTAATGAAATTCAATTTCAACCAAACTCCTAAACATCATGCACTTGCAACAATTCAAGGAATTCTATCCCATGTACAAACCATACTCCCCCACTTAGAAGGAACTCATATCTTAACAAAAGAAAGAGAACTTACCAACATCATCATCACCCGGCTTCTCAACTCTAGTACGGAGTGCATAGAATTGCCACTTTGTTGGAGCATCTTTCTTTGGAACATTAGGAGCAACTTGCTTACCCTCTATACCTCTAGAAGCAATCGTAGGACAATCTCTAGCCTTATGTCCTTCCTTACCACAACCAAAGCAATTCCCGGTACCCACGAGACACTCACCATAGTGTTTCTTGACATAATTCGCACAAGTAGGTTTGTCATTTCGAGAACCACCTCCTTTCTCAAATTTAACCCTAGGAACACTAGATCCCTCTTGAGTTTGAGCCCTCTTTTTGAACCTAGGCTGCCCTTGATCACTTGCACCACTTCTTTTCAAGTTTCTAGCAATTCTCTTAAGTTTAGATTTTTCAATAGCTTGTGCATACACCATGAGTCTAGCTAAAGTCATATCATCATGTATCATAGCCGTACGGCATTCCTCCATCACTATGTCGGCTACCCCGTAACAAAGCGACTCATTTCATCTCTTGGATTTGACACAAGAGAAGGTGCATACCTAGACAAAGACAAGAATTTCAAAGAGTACTCCTCAACACTCATATTGCCTTGCTTGAGATTGATAAACTCCTCCACCTTAACCTCTCTCATTTCTCTAGGAAAGTACTTGCCTAGAAAGGATTCCTTAAACACTTCCCATTCAATAGGACCCGCTTCCTTTGGCCTATTGTCCTTCCGTTGAGTAAACCAAATTTGAGACACATCCCTCAATTGGTATGAAGCTAACTCCTCCTTCTCTTTAGATGTAACCCCCATAGCACTTAACACATTGTACACACCATCAAGGAACTCTTGGGGATCCTCATCTACTTTGGAGGCAAGAAAGATAGGAGGATTCATCCTCACAAAGCCTCTCAACCTAGAAGTCATAGTGCTCTCCACAACCCTAGGCATCATACTCGAATTGATTTGTGTAGTTACGACTTGAGCTAAAGCCATCAAAGCCTCTCTAATCTCTTGAGTAGTCAAGTCCGGATGAACCACCAGAATCTCATTACCTCCACCCACATTAGGAACATGATCACCTTGGGGAGGCACTTGAGCACCTTGAGGAACTTGCTCAACTTGAGGAGGAATCTCCTCATTCACCCTCTCCTCTTCCAACCTTCTAGGGCCATCCTTCTAGTATTCATCTCCTAGAAACACAAAGAAACACATAAGAAGGATAATCATAACATTTACTCTACCGCACGACATAGGAGTAGAAAAGAAGGAAAACTCTATCATCCTATAGCCTCTCATCCATAGATGTGTCGTGACTCACACCGATGGTCATGACTCTACTAGACGTGACTTGATGAGAATTTTTGATTCCTAAAACTACTTCCACCAACATATGCTCTGATACCAAGCTGTAATAACCCGAAACCATACCCTAGAAGTTAAAATACAACCTTGGATTGTAATCGGCGTCGTCGACCTCTCGGAGGTCTAAGACAAGCCTATTATATCATTCATCGCATATACATAATGAAAAGTAGTGCGAAATTAAAATTTTCACAAAATATAACATAGTCTTTAAAAATCTCTTTCATATAAAAGTAATAGGAAATACTAAGTCTCAATCTCATTATCTTAAGAATCAAGAATACTTGGGACACGGCCCATACTTCAATACGAAAATAGAAATACATAGTCTATTACAATACTTCAAGGATAACATAAAAGACATATATGCCCTCAAGTTAATTGAGGACATACTTTAATTTATCTTGAACGATCTTCTAAGTCCAAGTCTTCACTTCTCAAAAACTCTTCACCTACTAAGAACTATAGATAGAAAATAAAGCATGGAATTAGTACAACCAGATGTACTAAGTATGGCATTATGTATAAAAATCATTCAAACGGACTTTATTGGAAATATGCATTTTTTCATTTTACAAATCATATTTTAATCATAATAACATCATTAATCAATTTAGAAATACATAAGATAATAATTAATCAACAATATCAAATTTAAAGATCACAGTGAACTATATTCACTGTACAGTGAATTAATTCACTATTACAGTGAATTGCTAAATCCTCTTAAACCTCAACTTCTAGCATGTAATTCTCTCACTTAAAGTCATTTTAAGATTCACTTAAGTCACACAAAGAGAGACTGCCCATTCACCCTCTCTACATGTGCCTAAACGACCCTTAAGATTACCTATAATGAGTCACATACATACTTACAAAGCAATCATAAACATCAAGGTAAGATTCATCTACCAAAGGTCATTTCCAAGGTTCACTTGAGTGAGTGTGGAGTGACCGACCATACAATCTCTATCACACACACAAGGGATCCTATAGACTACCTAAAATAGAATCATTCTCACTAAACACACCAACACTTAGATGATAGGACGCTCTCCTTCCAAAGGCTATCAAAAGACCTACTTAAGTAAATCAAGAAGATAACGTCCATGATTGACCTCCTCAAGATTACCTAAATAGTCCTTAAGACTACTTAAAGCTTAGATCATGTTAACAACATCAAACTTTTTCCCTAACTAGAGTCATTCTCAAGTCTTCTAGAGGTAAGCCATGAAGAAATCATCCTTTATGCCCTCTTCACAATTTAACTAAAGAATCCATAAGCCACTCTAGATTAGGTACTTATTCACTTACATACTTCATAACGTAAGTCGTTAGTTCATTAATTCATTAATCCATTTATTCATTAATTCATTAAGAGACTCCTACAATACATAAGGACATTCAAGTAATGGTCTTAGAGAAGACCTAGGGACTCTCATTAACATCTTTAAAGCCTATTGTACAATGTCTAGATAGCGTCCCATACCACCACCTAAGCTTCATAGAACTTCTCTAATGCTAGTAGGTATCCCATATGATGAGAATAGGCAATAACCGACATTGACCATGGTAGCAAGACATGGAATCCGGAGTTCTATCCTACTCCGATGAGGTTGTTCTACTTGCCAATGGTAGAACTTGGACACATCCCATGTAGGCACATGGTTAAGGAATATGAAGGGTTTTCTTTGTATTATAGTCTACTTCCCTTACCATACTCACTAAGTGCTAGCCTTTGTTCTCATAGATTAATTCACATTATGGTTCATACAATAAGGCTCCATATCTAGTTCATAACCCAATTACGTTTACCCTACCAAAGAGGATCTCTAGGGATTTCCTTCCAATGGCGACAAGAAGCTCATTATGACTTTTGCTAGGGAGATATGATGTCGTTCCAGCCAATCAACCTAGGTCCATCATCCCACATGAAGGATACCCTTACGGCGTTCGACTTCAATTTACATTACTTTTACCCTTGGTATCAAGGTTTCACATAAAGACCTTCTTTTCATCATTCAAGGTCACAAGTCATTCACACATTCAAGACTCTTAACATACTAAGTCGAATAATCACATAATCATTTTCATATAAGCATCAAGCAAGATATACAAGTCAACCAAGACAAGACATCACATACTTCACTTGAACTCATAATGCAAGTCATTATAGAAACTCCTAGAAACAACCTAACATCTTCAAGTCATCCTATATATCATCATAACATCAATAATGTACTCCACATAGACTCACAAATCCAAGTAGGAATAAGCAAGACTTAACCCTAACACTATACTCATAATGTCAAAGTCATAGTCTAACATGATCACTTAAGGCAACATAAGTAGAGGAACACACATATGACTTCACATGTAGATAGATAATGTCATGCTTCGCATAATCAACTACACAAATAGCCACATTACTTCAAGTAGTTGCCAATAAGGCCATGCTCTTTATATTGCATAAAGTAACGCCGACAAGGCCACGTCAATTGCAAGTAAAACACATAACACCGCCACCATAAGTGGACCATACCAAGAACAATAGAATCGAAGTATAATTAATTTCAAATTAAAGAAAATGGGGCAGCATACCTTCATCCCCTCATCCACACTTCAATTCAATGCCAAATCAAACAATTCAACATCACAAGACCCTTACCCATGGCCATGAACAATAATTCAAAGCAATAACCATAAAACTCAATGAATATACATCAATTAAATCTAGTTTAACAATCTAAGATCAATTATATATCAATTGAATACAATTCTCATATCATTAGAAAGCCCATAAGAAACTACATAACAATTCAACAATATTAGCTTAATATCAAGTAACCCAATAAGTAGTCATAACTAGGGTTCATCAATTTACATGGGTTCATAGGTAATTTATGTTAAAACCATCAATAAAATATCAATTAGATCACAATTTGATGTTTAGAAATTGTTTATGCAAGAACCCATGGTAGAATCCTGAAATTGGACAATTCACTTTAGAAAACTTTGAAAAACATCTTGAGAGTTGGGCTCCTTGATGATAAAAGTTTCAAGGATCAAAAGACATACCTCAAGGATGATAATTATTAACTTTGATGAAGAATTTCCACTCTAAACGCCACACCAATCTGTTCCTTCAATTTGGACTTCAATGGAGTCTTTGGGATTTCTAAGGGACTTTGGGTTTTGTTTTTGGAAGAATGAATTATTCTAAGTGTTAAACACTTATATAATCATTTAAATACCCAAAAGTCCCTTAAAAACCCACCTAAACTCTTTTTTGGAAGTGGGGTGAATTTACCAATTCACCCCTAACTTGGCAGCAACTCTGCGCGCAGGAGACAACCTCACTGACGACTGCCTCAACGAGGCGTCACCACCATGACGGGCCGTCACTGGCAACCTTCGGTGGTTACAGAAGCTGTTGAAGAATTATTTCCCTCCCATGGTTAGGTCCTCATCGATGATACACTTTGACGGGGCGTCAACAGGCCTATGAGTCGTCGACTGCTCCGTCGTTTGGGGTCTGCTTGGGACTGTCATGCCAACAGTTTTGGGTCCTTCCTCAAGGACCCTTAGATGGTCCTTGGGGATAATTTACCGGACGTTTACAACCCAAATACAATCGTCTATAATTTTAACACCTCTCACACAAATTTCACACAAAAAGAACACGTAAAACTCGATGAAACACGCCTAGACGTACAAGGTCAATTCAAGGCATATCTTTCGAACGCCTTGGACATTCTTGGTCGTTTGACCTCTAAACTTCTCGAAACTCAACACAATGCCTATCAATGCTATAATAACTCAATTAAGAACCTTAAAACATTATTAAACACATATAAACACATAGAACCACATAAGAGACATTTAGGTGACTTGGTCGTCGAACGTCTTAGTCGTCCCTTGACGTTTGACTTCCAACACCTCTAATACTTTTCCTACTGACACTATACCATATATTAAACATATTTAGGACCTTATACCATCAATATCAACATGTCAGGCTCTAGTTAACCTATGTCATTTTGGAGGTCTTACAATCTCCCCCATTTGAACAACATTCGTCCTCGAATGACACTTGCCACTCTCCGAACACTTCCAAAATTAGCGACTCAACTAGAAGCACCTAACCAAACCACATAACACAATATTAAGAAGAAATCATCAATTTGACATAATCAAGAGATTCACAACACAACAAGAAACTAGAAAATAATTCTATAAGTCATTATGCTATGAAACTCACATGCTTCAATCCAAATATCAAAAACTCATTTTATATTAAATATTATACTCATACACATCAGTTCTAACCACATTACAATAATTTTAGACCAATTAATCAAATAATCATTTTTACAAAAATATTACAGTAAACCGTCTTAATGCTACAGTGATTTTTACCAAATTTTTCAAAAATGCACATTTAAGGTAATTCATGATATAAACATGCTAATATGCAAAGTAACATTATATAAACACACCTTATAACATAATCAAGGCTTCATAAAACACTCGATGCAAGAAATTAATGAAATCCAATTTCAACCAAACTCTTAAACATCATGCACATGCAACAATTCAAGGAATTCTATCCCATCTACAAACCATACTCCCCCACTTAGAAGGAACTCATATCTTAACAAAAGAAAGAGTACTTACCAACATCATCATCACCCGGCTTCTCAACTCTAGTACGGAGTGCATAGAAATGCATTTTTGTTGGAGCATCTTCCTTTGGAACATTAGGAGCAATTGCTTACCCTCTCTACCTCTAGAAGCAATCATAGGACAGCCTTATGTCCTTCCTTACCACAACCAAAGCAATTCCCGGGACCCACGAGACACTCACCATAGTGTTTCTTGCCACAATTAACACAAGTAGGTTTGTCATTTCGAGAACCACCTCCTTTCTCAAACTTCACCCTAGGAACACTAGATCCCTCTTGAGTTTGAGCCCTCTTTTTGAACCTAGGCTGCCCTTGATCACTTGCACCACTTCTTTTCAAGTTTCTAGCTATTCTCTTAAGTTTAGATTTTTCAATAGCTTGTGCATACACCATGAGTCTAACTAAAGTCATATCATCATGTAGCATAGCCGTACTACATTCCTCCATCACTATGTCGGCTACCCCGGTAACAAAGCGACTCATTTCATCTCTTGGATTTGACACAAGAGAAGGTGCATACCTAGAAAAAGACAAGAATTTCAAAGAGTACTCCTCAACACTCATATAGCCTTGCATGAGATTGATAAACTCCTCCACCTTAACCTCTCTCATTTCTCTAGGAATGTACTTGCCTAGAAAAGCTTCCTTAAACTCTTCCCATTCAATAGGACCCGCTTCCTCTGGCCTATTGTCCTTCCATTGAGTAAACCAAATTTGAGACACATCCCTCAATTGGTATGAAGCTAACTCCTCCTTCTCTTTAGCTGTAACCCCCATAGCACTCAACACCTTGTACACACCATCAAGGAACTCTTGGGGATCCTCATCTACTTTGGAGGCAAGAAAGATAGGAGGATTCATCCTCACAAAGCCTCTCAACCTAGAAGTCATAGTGCTCTCCACAACCCTAGGCATCACACTCAAATTGATTTGAGTAGTTACGGCTTGAGCTAAAGACATCAAAGCCTCTCTAATCTCTTCAGTAGTCAACTCCGGATGAACCACCGGAACCTCATTACCTCCACCCACTTTAGGAACCTGATCACCTTGGGGAGGCACTTGAGTACCTTGAGGAACTTGCTCAACTTGAGGAGGAATCTCCTTATTTACCCTCTCCTCTTCCAACCTTCTAGCGGCCATCCTTCTAGTATTCATCTCCTAGAAACACAACGAAACACATAAGAAGGATAATCATAACATTTACTCTACCGCACGACATAGGAGTAGAAAAGAAGGAAAACTCTATCATCCTATAGCCTCTCGCCCATAGATGTGTCGTGACTCACACCGATGGTCATGACTCTACTAGACGTGACTTGATAAGACTTTTTGATTCCTAAAACTACTTCCACCAACATATGCTCTGATACCAAGCTGTAATAACCCGAAATCATACCCTAGAAGTTAAAATACAACCTTGGATTGTAATCGGCATCGTCAACCTCTCGGAGGTCTAAGACAAGCCTCTCTTATCATTCATCGCATATACATAATGAAAAGTAGTGCGAAATTAAAATTTTCACATAATATAACATAGTCTTTAAAAATCTCTTTCATATAAAAGTAATAGGAAATACTAAGTCTCAATCTCATTATCTTAAGAATCAAGAATACTTGGGACACGGCCCATACTTCAATACGAAAATAGAAATACATAGTCTATTACAATACTTCAAGGAAAACATAAAAGACATATATGCCCTCAAGTTAATTGAGGACATACTTTAATTTATCTTGAACGATCTTCTAAGTCCAAGTCTTCACTTCTCAAAAGCTCTTCACCTACTAAGAACTATAGATAGAAAATAAAGCATGGAATTAGTACAACCAGATGTACTAAGTATGGCATTATGTATAAAAAGCATTCAAACGGACCTTATTGGAAATATGCATTTTTTCATTTTACAAATCATATTTTAATCATAATAACATCATTAATCAATTTAGAAAT
Source organism: Solanum sitiens (assembly GCA_016801875.1). Lineage (NCBI taxonomy): Eukaryota > Viridiplantae > Streptophyta > Magnoliopsida > Solanales > Solanaceae > Solanum > Solanum sitiens. The sequence goes on from JABWTJ010000025.1 coordinate 4,220,898, forward strand.
ACATAAGATAATAATTAATCAACAATATCAAATTTAAAGATCACAGTGAACTATATTCACTGTACAGTGAATTAATTCACTGTTACAGTGAATTTCAAAATCCTCTTAAAACTCAACTTCTAGCATGTAATTCTCTCACTTAAAGTCATATTAAGATTAACTTAAGTCACACAAAGAGAGACCGCCCATTCACCCTCTCTACATGTGCCTAAACGACCTAAGATTACCTATAATGAGTCACATACATACTTACAAAGCAATCATAAACATCAAGGTAAGATTCATCTACCAAAGGTCATTTCCAAGGTTCACTTGAGTGAGTGTGGAGTGACCGACCATACAATCTCTATCACACACACAAGGGATCCTATAGACTACCTAAAATAGAATCATTCTCACTAAACATACCAACACTTAGATGATAGGACACTCTCCTTCCAAAGGCTATCAAAAGACCTACTTAAGTAAATCAAGAAGATAACGTCCATGATTGACCTCCTCAAGATTACCTAAATAGTCCTTAAGACTACTTAAAGCTTAGATCATGTCAACAACATCAAACCTTTTCCCTAACTAGAGTCATTCTCAAGTCTTATATAGGTAAGCCATGAAGAAATCATCCTTTATGCCCTCTTCACAATTTAACTAAAGAATCCATAAGCCACTCTAGATTAGGTACTTATTCACTTACATACTTCATAACGTAAGTCTTTAGTTCATTAATTCATTAATCCATTTATTCATTAATTCATTAAGAGACTCCTACAATACATAAGGACATTCAAGTATTGGTCTTAGAGAAGACCTAGGGACTCTCATTAACATCTTTAAAGCCTATTGTACAATGTCTAGATAGCGTCCCATACCACCACTTAAGCTTCATAGAACTTCTCTAATGCTAGTAGGTATCCCATATGATGAGAATAGGCAATAACCGACATTGACCATGGTAGCAAGACATGGAATCCGGAGTTCTATCCTACTCCGATGAGGTTGTTCTACTTGCCAATGGTAGAACATGGACACATCCCATGTAGGCACATGGTTAAGGAATATGAAGGGTTTTCTTTGTATTGTAGTCTACTTCCCTTACCATACTCACTCAGTGCTAGCCTTTGTTCTCATAGATTAATTCACATTATGGTTCATACAATAAGGCTCCATATCTAGTTCATAACCCAATTACGTTTACCCTACCAAAGAGGATCTCTAGGGATTTCCTTCCAATGGCGACAAGAAGCTCATTATGACTTTTTCTAGGGAGATATGATGCCGTACCAGCCAATCAACCTAGGTCCATCATCCCACATGAAGGATACCCTTACGGCGTTCGACTTCAATTTACATTACTTTTACCCTTGGTATCAAGGTTTCACATAAAGACCTTCTTTTCATCATTCAAGGTCACAAGTCATTCACACATTCAAGACTCTTAACATACTAAGTCAAATAATCACATAATCATTTTCATATAAGCATCAAGCAAGATATACAAGTCAACCAAGACAAGACATCACATACTTCACTTGAACTCATAATGCAAGTCATTATAGAAACTCCTAGAAATAACCTAACATCTTCAAGTCATCCTATATATCATCATAACATCAATAATGTACTCCACATAGACTCACAACTCCAAGTAGGAATAAGCAAGACTTAACCCTAACACTATACTCATAATGTCAAAGTCATAGTCTAACATGATCACTTAAGGCAACATAAGTAGAAGAACACACATATGACTTCACATGTAGATAGATAATGTCATGCTTCGCATAATCAACTACACAAATAGCCACATTACTTCAAGTAGTTGCCAATAAGGTCATGCTCTTTATATTGCATAAAGTAACGCCGACAAGGCCACGTCAATTGCAAGTAAAACACATAACACCGCCACCATAAGTGGACCATACCAAGCACAATAGAATCGAAGTATAATTAATTTCAAATTAAAGAAAATGGGGCAGCATACCTTCATCCCCTCATCCACACTTCAATTCAATGCCAAATCAAACAATTCAACATCACAAGACCCTTACCCATGGCCATGAACAATAATTCAAAGCAATAACCATAAAACTCAATGAATATACATCAATTAAATCTAGTTTAACAATCTAAGATCAATTATATATCAATTGAATACAATTCTCATATCATTAGAAAGCCCATAAGAAACTACATAACAATTCAACAATATTAGCTTAATATCAAGTAACCCAATACGTAGTCATAACTAGGGTTCATCAATTTACATGGGTTCATAGGTAATTTATGTTAAAATCATCAATAAAATATCAATTAGATCACAATTTCATGTTTAGAAATTGTTTATGCAAGAACCCATGGTAGAATCCTGAAATTGGACAATTCACTTTAGAAAACTTTGAAAAACATCCTGAGAGTTGGGCTCCTTGATGATAAAAGTTTCAAGGATCAAAAGACATACCTCAAGGATGATAATTATTAACTTTGATGAAGAATTTCCACTCTAAATGCCACACCAATCTGTTCCTTCAATTTGGACTTCAATGGAGTCTTTGGGATTTCTAAGGGACTTTGGGTTTTGTTTTTGGAAGAATGAATTATTCTAAGTGTTAAACTCTTATATACTCATTTAAATACCCAAAAGTCCCTTAAAAACCCACCTAAACTCTTTTTTGGAAGTGGGGTGAATTTTCCAATTCACCCCTAACTTGGCAGCAACTCTGCGCGCAGGAGACAACCTCACTGACGACTGCCTCAACGAGGCGTCACCACCATGACGGGCCGTCACTGGCAACCTTCGGTGGTTACAGAAGCTGTTAAAGAATTATTTCCCTCCCATGGTTAAGTCCTCATCGACGATACACTTTGACGGGGCGTCAACAGGCCTATGAGCCGTCGACTGCTCCGTCGTTTGGGGTCTGCTTGGGACTGTCATGCCAACAGTTTTGGGTCCTTCCTCAAGGACCCTTAGATGGTCCTTGGGGATAATTTACCGGACGTTTACAACCAAAATACAATCGTCTATAATTTTAACACCTCTCACACAAATTTCACACAAAAAGAACACGTAAAACTCGATGAAACACGCCTAGACGTACAAGGTCAATTCAAGGCATATCTTTCGAACGCCTTGGACATTCTTGGTCGTTTGACCTCCAAACTTCTCAAAACTCAACACAATGCCTATAAATGCTATAATAACTCAATTAAGAACCTTAAAACATCATGAAACACATATAAACACATAGAACCACATAAGAGACATTTAGGTGACTTGGTCGTCGAATGTCTTAGTCGTCCCTTGACGTTTGACTTCCAACACCTCTAATACTTTTCCTACTGACACTATACCATATATTAAACATATTTAGGACCTTAGACCATCAATATCAACATGTTAGGCTCTAGTTAACCTATGTCATTTTGGAGGTCTTACAATCCCCCCCATTTGAACAACATTCGTCCTCGAATGACACTTGCCACTCTCCGAACACTTCCAAAATTAGAGACTCAACTAGAAGCACCTAACCAAACCACATAACACAATATTAAGAAGAAATCATCAATTTGACATAATCAAGAGATTCACAACACAACAAGAAACTAGAAAATAATTATATAACTCATTATGCTATGAAACTCACATGCTTCAATCCAAATAGCAAAAACTCATTTTATATTAAATATTATACTCATACACATCAGTTCTAACCAAATTACAATAATTTTTGACCAATTAATCAAATAATCATTTTTACAAAAATATTACAGTAAACCGTCTTAATGCTACAGTAATTTTTACCAAATTTTTCAAAAATGCACATTTAAGGTAATTCATGATATAAACATGCTAATATGCAAAGTAACATTATATAAACACACCTTATAACATAATCAAGGCTTCATAAAACACTCGATGCAAGAAATTAATGAAATTCAATTTCAACCAAACTCCTAAACATCATGCACATGCAACAATTCAAGGAATTCTATCCCATCTACAAACCATACTCCCCCACTTAGAAGGAACTCATATCTTAACAAAAGAAAGAGTACTTACCAACATCATCATCACCCGGCTTCTCAACTCTAGTACGGAGTGCATAGAAATGCATTTTTGTTGGAGCATCTTCCTTTGGAACATTAGGAGCAATTGCTTACCCTCTCTACCTCTAGAAGAAATCATAGGACAAACTCTAGCCTTATGTCCTTCCTTACCACAACCAAAGCAATTCCCGGGACCCACGAGACACTCACCATAGTGTTTCTTGCCACAATTGACACAAGTAGGTTTGTCATTTTGAGAACCACCTCCTTTCTCAAACTTCACCCTAGGAACACTAGATCCCTCTTGAGTTTGAGCCCTCTTTTTGAACCTAGGCTGCCCTTGATCACTTGCACCACTTCTTTTCAAGTTTCTAGCCATTCTCTTAAGTTTAGACTTTTCAATAGTTTGTGCATACACCATTAGTCTAACTAAAGTCATATCATCATGTAGCATAGCCGTACTACATTCCTCCATCACTATGTCGGCTACCCCGGTAACAAAGCGACTCATTTCATCTCTTGGATTTGACACAAGAGAAGGTGCATACCTAGAAAAAGACAAGAATTTCAAAGAGTACTCCTTAACACACATATAGCCTTGCTTGAGATTGATAAACTCCTCCACCTTAAGCTCTCTCATTTCTCTAGGAATGTACTTGCCTAGAAAAGCTTCCTTAAACTCTTCCCATTCAATAGGACCCGCTTCCTCTGGCCTATTGTCCTTCCATTGAGTAAACCAAATTTGAGACACATCCCTCAATTGGTATGAAGCTAACTCCGCCTTCTCTTTAGCTGTAACCCCCATAGCACTCAACACCTTGTATACACCATCAAGGAACTCTTGGGGATCCTCATCTACTTTGGATCCAAGAAAGATAGGAGGATTCATCCTCACAAAGTCTCTCAACCTAGAAGTCATAGTGCTCTCCACAACCCTAGGCATCACACTCAAATTGATTTGAGTAGTTACGGCTTGAGCTAAAGCCATCAAAGCCTCTCTAATCTCCTGAGTAGTCAACTCCGGATGAACCACCGGAACCTCATTACCTCCACCCACTTTATGAACATGATCACCTTGGGGAGGCACTTGAGTACCTTGAGGAACTTGCTCAACTTGAGGAGGAATCTCCTCATTCACCCTCTCCTCTTCCAACCTTCTAGCGGCCATCCTTCTAGTATTTATCTCCTAGAAACACAACGAAACACATAAGAAGGATAATCATAACATTTACTCTACCGCACAACATAGGAGTAGAAAAGAAGGGAAACTCTATCGTCCTATAGCCTCTCGCCCATAGATGTGTCGCGACTCAGACCGATGGTCAAGACTCTACTAGACGTGACTTGATGAAACTTTTTGATTCCTAAAACTACTTCCACCAACCTATGCTCTGATACCAAGCTGTCACAACCCGAAGCTATACCCTAGAAGTTAGAGTACAATCTTGGATTGTAACCGGCATCATCGACCTCTCGGAGGTCTAAGACAAGCCTCTCATATCATTCATCGCATATACATAATGAAAAGTAGTGCGAAATTAAAACTTTTCACAAAATATAACATAGTCTTTAAAAATCTATTTCATATAAAAGTAATAGGAAATTCTAAGTCTCAATCTCATTATATTATGAATCAAGAATACTTGGGACACGGCCCATACTTCAATACGAAAATAGAAATACATAGTCTATTACAATACTTCAAGGAAAACATAAAAGACATATATGCCCTCAAGTCAATTGAGGACATACTTCAATTTCTCTTGAACGATCTTTAAGTCCAAGTCTTCACTTCTCAAAAGTTATTCACCTACCAAGAACTATAGATAGAAAATAAAGCATGGAATTAGTACAACCACATGTACTAAGTATGGCATTATGTATAAAAATCATGAAAACGGACTTTATTGGAAATATGCATCTTTTCATTTTACAAATCATATTGTAATCATAATAACATCATTAATCAATTTAGAAACACATAAGATAATAATTAATCAACAATATTAAATTTAAAGATCAGTTTACAGTGAACTATATTCACTGTACACTGAATTGCTAAATCCTCTTAAAACTCAACTTCTAGCATGTAATTCCCTCACTTAAAGTCATCCTAAGATTCATTAAGTCACACAAAGAGAGACCGCCCATACACCCTCTCTAGATGTACCTAAACGACCCTTAAGATTACCTGTAATGAGTCACATACATACTTACAAAGCAACCATAAACATCAAGGTAAGATTCATCTACCAAAGGTCATTTCCAAGGTTCACTTGAGTGAGTGTGGAGTGACCGCCCATACAATCTCTATCACACACACAAGGGATCCTATAGACTACCTAAAATAGAATCATTCTCACTAAACACACCAACACTTAGATGATAGGACACTCTCCTTCCAAAGGCTATCAAAAGACCTACTTAAGTAAATCAAGAAGATAACGTCCATGATTGACCTCCTCAAGATTACCTAAATAGTCCTTAAGACTACCTAAAGCTTAGATCATGTCAACAACATCAAACCTTTTCCCTAACTAGAGTCATTCTCAAGTCTTCTATAGGTAAGCCATGAAGAAATCATCCTTTATGCCCTCTTCAAAATTTAACTAAAGAATCCATAAGCCACTCTAGATTAGGTACTTATTCACTTACATACTTCGTAACGTAAGTCATTAGTTCATTAATTCATTAATCCATTTATTCATTAATTCATTAAGAGACTCCTACAATACATAAGGACATTCAAGTAATGGTCTTAGAGAAGACCTAGGGACTCTCATTTACATCTTCAAAGCCTATTGTGCAATGTCTAGATAGCGTCCCATACCACCACCTAAACTTCATAGAACTTCTCTAATGCTCGAAAGTATCCCATATGATGAGAATAGGCAATAACCGATATAGACCATGGTAGAAAGACATGGAATCCGGAGTTCTATCCTACTCCGATGAGGTTGTTCTACTTGACAATGGTAGAACTTGGACAGATACCATGTAGGCACATGGTTAAGGAATATGAAGGATTTTCTTTGTATTGTAGTCACATGCTTAACTAGAACTACTTCCTTTACCATACTCACTCGGTGCTAGCCTTTGTTCTCATAGATTAATTCACATTAAGGTTCATACAATAGGGCTCCATATCTAGTTCATAACCCAATTACGTTTACCCTACCAAAGAGGATCTCTAGGGATTTCTTTCCAATGGCGACAAGAAGCTCATTATGACTTTGCTAGGCAGATATGATGCCATTCCAGACAATCAACCTAGGTCCATCATCCCACATGAAGGATACCCTTACGGCGTTCGACTTCAATTGACATTATTTTTACCCTTGGTTTCAAGGTTTCACATAAAGACCTTCTTTTCATCATTCAAGGTCACAAGTTATTCACACATTCAAGACTCTTAACATACTAAGTCAAATAATCACATAATCATTTTCATATAAGCATCAAGCAAGATATACAAATCAACCAAGACAAGACATCACATACTTCACTTGAACTCATAATGCAAGTCATTCTAGAAACTCCTAAAAACAACCTAACATCTTCAAGTCATCCTATATATCATCATAACATCAATAATGTACTCCACATAGACTCAAAAATCCAAGTAGGAATAACCAAGACTTAACCCTAACACTATACTCATAATGTCAAAGTCATAGTCTAACATGATCACTTAAGGCAACATAAGTAGAAGAACACACATATAACTTCACATGTAGATAGATAATGTCATGCTTCACATAATCAACTACACAAATAACCACATTACTTAAAGTAGTTTCCAATAAGGTCATGCTCATTATATTGCATAAGTACCACCGACAGGGCCACGCCAATTGCAAAAAAAAAACATAACACCGCCACCATAAGTGTACCATACCAAGCACAATAGAATCGAAGTATAATTAATATCAAATTAAAGAAAATGGGGCAGTATACCTTCATCCCCTCATCCACACTTCAATTCAATACCAAATCAACCAATTCAACATCACAAGACCCTTACCCATGGCCATGAACAATAATTCAAAGCAATAACCATAAAACTCAATGAGTATACATCAATTCAATCTAGGTTTAACAATCTAAGATTAATTAGATATCAATTGAATACAATTCTTATATCACTAGAAAGCCCATAAGAAACTACATAACAATTCAACAATATTAGCTTAATATCAAGTAACCCAATAAGTAGTCATAACTAGACTTCAGCAATTTACATGGGTTCATAGGTAATTTATGTTAAAATCATCAGTAAAATATCAATTAGATCACAATTTGATGTTTAGAAATCGTTTATGGAAGAACCCATGGTAGAATCTCGAAATTGGACAATTCACTTTAGAAAACTTTGAAAAACATCTTGAGAGTTGGGCTCCTTGATGAAACAAGTTTCAAGGATCAAAAGACTTACCTAAAGGATGATAATTCTTCACTTTGATGAAGAATTTCCACTCAAAACGCCACACCAAGTTGTTCCTTCTATTTGGACTTCAATGGAGTCTTTGGGATTTCTAAGGGACTTTGGGGTTTTGTTTTCAGAAGAATGAATTATTCTAAGTGTTAAACACTTATATACTCATTTAAAATACCCAAAAGGCCCTTAAAAAACTGTCTAAACTCTTATTTGTAAGTGGGGTGAATTTACCAATTCACCATTAACTTGGCAGCAACTCTGAGTTCAGGAGACAACCTCACTGACGACTACCTCGACGGGGCGTCACCACCATGACGGGCCGTCACTGGCCACCGTCGGTGGTTACAGAAGCTGGTCAAGGCTTCTTTACCTACCATGTTTAAGTCCCCATCGACGACACCCTTTGACGGGGCGTCAACAGGCCTACGATCCGTCGACTGCTCCGTCATTTGGGGGTCTGCCTGGGACTGCCATGCCAACAGTTTTGGGTCCTTCCTCAAGGACCCTTAGATGGTCCTTGGGAATAATTTCCAGGACGTTTCCAACCCATATACGATCGTCTATAAGTTTAACACCTCTCACATAAATTTCACAAAAAATGAACACGTACAACTCGATGAAACACACCTAGACGTACAAGGTCAATTCAAGGCATATCTTTTGAACGCCTTGGACATCCTTCGTCGTTTGACCTCCAAACTTCTCGAAACTCAACACACTGCCTATAAATGCTATAATAACTCAATTAAGAACCTTAAAACATCATGAAACACACATAAATACATAGAACCACATAAGAGACATTTAGGTGACTTAGTCGTCGAACGTCTTAGTCGTCCCTTGACATTTGACTTCCAACACCTCTAATACTTTTGCTGCTGACTCTATACCATATATTAAACATATTTAGGACCTTATACCATCAATATCAACATGTTAGGCTCTAGTTAACCTAAGTTATTTTCGAGGTCTTACACATACCTACCGAGAAGATCATATCCAAATTTGAATGACTGTAAAATATCACCAAATTAGTTTTGTATTTAGCCCAAGCTATATGAATCCTTTCGTAGGTCAGGTCTGTTATGCCGTAATTTTACTATCTTTAGAAAAATTACTTTTTTTTTGTAATGTTTCTAAGTATAAAACAATTTGAGAAAAATACTTAGAAAAGAGTCGCCACTTAATTTTTTAAAAAAATTAAGAAAACTTAACTTAAAAAGATTTTAACAGATTAAATCTTCATAAATTTAGAGAAAATGGGTAAGAGGTTCTTATTTACGCTTCAAGAAGGTTTTTAAGGCATTTGAAACGCCCGCTAACATGCGGTTATCCTACGACTTAGGTTAAATAATTTTCACTTTTTTTTAAAAAAAAAATAATATATAATATAGAAATAATATTATTAATTTACAACACTCCATTAACTTGAAAAAATAATTAAAAGAACAATTTTTAATTTTTTCTTTTTAAAGAAAATGGAATCTTAATTGAAACATTTGAATATAATACAAGTGACTAGAATTTTAACAAGATTAGATTTGTTAAAACTTATTTGACGCATTTTTTTTAAAACAATATTTTAAACTAAATTGGTCAATTAAAGCATAGAGACTATTTTAAGTTAATTGAAGGTTAAGTAAAAGTTTTCAAATAAACAAAAATCAAGTGTTGACAAAAATGAAATTTATTTAAACATACTAACATAAAGAATATAGTTCATCTCTTGGGGAATTAATTAAGTTATTTAATAATTCTAAATTTAGAGTTAATAAAAAATAATAATAATAACAATTAAATAATAAAAGAGTAAAGCAGCAGAAGAATTTGGGCCCCTTTTTGGCCAATTTTGCTGGAAATTTGGAGTTTTAACCCAATTCCCCTTTTTGTATACACTTGTCGTATATCAGTGTATATTGCGTCTATATCAGATCTTTGAGTGTATCTCTTTCTTTCTAACACCTGTATTTTACTTCATCTCTGTATTTTCACATTTTTGGCTGCATATCTGCTGCCATGAACCTGTATATAACTGTATAAACATTGTATACATCATGTATACAACCCATTTCTCAGGCCTTTGAATATTTATCAATTGATTTGCAGCTATTCGTTGTGTCTCCGTAACCTGTAACAGCTTCCGGATATATAGGGGGATGACTCGAGGAATGGAGAAGACAAAGATCGAGCCTTTACGGCTCCACTCGGAAAATGCAAGGTAGATGAGTACACCATGGACTCGAAAGAGGTTTACATGCGCACAAAGAGAAGGAAACGAATTTAAAAAAAAAGAACCACTAAAGCTTCCAACAAATACATGATCAAATAATTAACTCACAATGAAGATAAACACATAAATTATTTTAAGAGATGAGAACATTAAGGGTGTTAATATTGTATTCACATGAGAGATGATTGTGGAAAATAATTGAAGGCGGGACAAGCCATTTGGGAAAATTTCCTAACTAAACAAAAATACATAATATCAACTAAAGAGATAAGACAAGATCAAAGATGAACTAAGCAAATTGATTACTATGCACAACTGCATAAGGCAAGAAGGCCACGGAGGAAAATTATCATTTTAAATACACCTTGACACTTTTAAGAACTTAACAACTATAAGGAAAAATCCTAAGTTAATGGACAAGAAAAATCTAACACACTGCAAAATCAAACTAACTACACATTTTAAAAGCTCATGGCATCAGGTAGCATTCTAAAAGGCAACGAACTTAAGGACACACTTCCAAAAGAAAAAAAAATTATAACAATTAAATCATAACTAGCTAATGCCCCTCTAATCATGAAAAAGGAAATCAAAAAGCCATTTAAACCAAAAAAGCTTATCATGCCAATTGACTTTAAGATAAGGAAGGACCCATCATGTTTTTTTTTTCCAATTAAATACAAATTTGCACATGCTCTCAATATTAAAAGGAATAAACTAGAAAACATTGCCTTAACTCATATAAATAAACGGACAGAATCTTAGGCCAAAAACATTAAAGCAAACGAATTTTAATTGGCACCAAATACAACAAACAATTAACTAGTGGATCAACTATCACCATAGAATAAGTCAAGTAAGCAAATATACTAAATTAACTCAAATTTTGAGAAGAGAGTAACTAAGCCAACATAATGGAATAAACATTCAATTACTTCAATTGGTTAAGATAAAGAAATGTTGCATTTTTTTTTTGAACAAACTAGTCACATAAATAGATCACATTTCTGAACTAAACAACATAACGACTTAAACTGAAATATCGCCAGAACATATCACAGATTAAGACACAAAATAATTTTTATAATAGCTAAAATAATAACACAAAGTAATCACTGTAATCTAAAGCAAAACCGAACTGAAGTCGGGAGGAATACTACTTCGAAAAGCTTTAAAAAAAATAGAGCACATGAAACTTATGCCGGAATTTAAGATTTGAACGGATACGAATAGTGTCGAGAAGCTAGCAAGAACATTACTAACTATTGATAAGAACAAGATGTTGGTTTGCATAAAAAAAAAATTCTTTATTGGAACAGCAGCAGTCAAACAGAAACAAAGGTTTCACAATCTCATATATATTAAGTCGAGGTAAATGAGTTGAAGAGGTTACCTTTCCGTGAGCAGCAAACTGAGGACGACGAACTTGACCGTGAAGAACTCCACCACTATTAGCCGATTTCAATGAGGGATGTAAATTAATGTTTGAATTTTATTTTTTTTCTATTTTAGGGAAGTAAATTAATGTTTGAATTTTTTTTTTCAACTGCTCTTCTCTAAAACTTCCTCTATCAAATTTTTTTTTTTCAAAAAAAAAGATCAGATCACCCCAACGTTTATGGAAGGAGAGTATATATAAGAAGAAAATTGACTCCATTAGGGGGAAACAGACAGATTTTGAATGAATTCGAATTTTGAATTTGAACCAAAATCCCCCAAAATCTCTGCTCAAAATCAGGAAAAAAAGTTGATTCTTGTGTATGGGAGAGTACTGTTGGCGCGATTTCCGAGTTTGGTCAGCCGTGATTTGTTGCTTGATTTTTGGGGAAGAAGATATTGGTGTACAGAGATGAAGATGAAGAAGAAGAAGATGGGGTTACATGTTGGTCTGTGTATGTTTGTTGAATTGGGTGTCTTTGATATTATTTGTTTAATTGGGGGGAGTTGGGCTTGGGTTATTTGGTAGAAGATTGGGCTGAAGGGTTGAGTAATGTAGTAAAGGGTTGGAGATATTGGGCTGGAATTGGAATGGGAAATGGGCTGCTGGCAAATGTGAGTAAATGGGCCAAATTTGTTCTTTTGATGGGTTTAAGGATTTCACTATTAACTAAATAATCGGAATTAATATAAATTAATTAATGAGCTTTTTAATCTTAACAAAATAAAATAATTATTTTAACTATAAACTAATTAACATAAAAATATAAGTTATTATTTAAAACACAATAGTTGTCTAAATATTTTACTAAAACTAAAGATTTTTGAGAAGATTTTTGAATAATCATAAAATATATTAATTATATACATAATCATGTAAAGTATCTTATCTAAAACTTATAAAAATGACAAAACTATTCAAAATAAACTTGAAAAATATTTTGAATTTTATAAAACTAATTATTCTAAATCGTTTGGGAATTAAGAAGCTCGTGAATTAATCATATAAGGGTGGGTCAAAATTGGGTGTCAACAGCAGTCCCTCATTTTACTTGGATTGATGCAAGAAATTCGAGGAAAATGAAATTGACCAAACCCATTTTGACCAACCACATATTCATTTTTTAGGAAAGGATTTTTGTACGGACTTTAGAAATTATGGTCGAACCTCGGTATTGGGTTTCCTACATATCTCAGGTTATATGAGAATTCAGGCCACTTGTAGTTCTATACGCTTGATTTAACGCACGATTCAAAAGTCATCTCGATACCAAATTATTATGAAGGAACCGGAATGCTCGAGAATAAGATTTGAAAACAAATATTGGAATACAGCCGAGTTTTCAACATTGAGCCCGCCTACATATCCTCAAACCTTAGGAATCAGGCTGTTTGTAGTTCGACTCGATCGGTTAAAAAGGAAATCTTTTATGCAAGATAACCTTTGGTTCTCGAATTAGAAAGTTGCCTTCGATGAGAGTGAGATATTTCTCGAAAGCAAAATTGAAACCGATGAGCTGAAAGAAAACTCCACACGCCTTTTGATAGGGGTGTGATTTGATTGTGGTGGAAGTTGCTCCTCAGTTCGCATCCTAAGAGTTTGATACTCCTCTTTGGACTATGTCCCAGTTTGCTGCTAAGAAAAAGTTCCACGTTGTGCTGCATCCCTTTTGAAGCCGTCCGCACCTGTGGTTTGATTTGAGAATTCATTCTCTTGGATGCTCTCAGCAGAGATTAAAACAAACTTGTTAGTAGAAACTGTAATTTACATAGAGAGGTGTTATGTTTTACCTTCTTTGACACATAGTTTTAAAACTATTCTGACATCAGCTTCCATCAGTTTTGACATAGTAGCTGCTGAATTGATATAATGCGACATGATGATGACTTTGTCGATAACGTAATATTGTTGATGATGATACTTCATTGATAGAATGATGTTAATGCTCGATTGATAAGATGATGCCGCTACATTTATGATCCATTAATAGAATGACGTCGATTCAATGGTAGGATGATGTTGTCGAAACTTAATTGCTAAGATGATGTTGCTCTCTTTGCATTGGAAGAAGCAATGACTCTCTCGGAGTTTGAAGATGCAATAGCCTTCTTGGCGGTTGAAGATGCAACGGCCCTCTTGGGTTTGAATGAATTGGCCCTCTTGGCGGTTTGAATATGAATGGCCTTCTTGGCGATTTGAATATGATGGCCCTCTTGGCAGTTTGATTATGCAATGACCCTCTCGGCGGTTTGATTATGCAATGGCCCTCTCGGCAATATAAATATGCGATGGTCCTTTTGGCAGTTTGAATATGAATGGCCTTCTTGGCAATTTGAATATGAAGGCCCTCTTGGCAGTTTGATTATGCAATGGCCCTCTCGGTGGTTTGATTATGCAATGGCCCACTCGGCAATATAAATATGCGATGGCCCTTTCGGCAGTTTGAATATGTAATGGACCTCTCGGCAGTTTGAATATGTAATGGTCCTCTTGGCAATATAAATATGATGTCCCTCTTGGCAGTTTGATATGAATGGCCTTCTTGGCAATTTGAATATGATGGCCCTCTCGGCAGTTTGAATATGTAATAGCCCTCTTGGTAATATAAATATAATGGTCCTCTTGGCAGTTGAAGATGCAATGGCCCTCTCGGCATTTTGAATATGTAATGGCCCTCTTGGCAATATAAATATGCAATGTCCCTCTTGGCGTTTGAAGATGCAATGGCCCTCTTGGCATATGAAAATGATGGCCTTCTTGGCGATTTGAATGCAATGGCCCTCTCGGCAGTTTGAATATGCAATGTCCCTCTTGGCGGTTTGAATATGAATGACATATCTCGATAATGGCATTAACTCCTTTGATAATACGATATGCATGACTTCCTCGTGATAAATACGATGTCCCTCTAGGTGGTTCACATTACCGTGTTTGATATCAACGGAATTTGTGAATATTTTCCAATAGTTGTTGATGCTGAAAAATGTAATTTGATATTTTTGCAGATGCTTGTACATCTTGAGAGTGATTTCTTCACTCGTTCCTATTTTGAACATCTTCTATTTAATTCGACTCTTTCTTTGTTGGAGACTTGAACAAGGTATTGTTGCTCGTATTCTGAACTGCTGCTTTTCTTCCAAAGAACTTAAATGACTTTTCTTTCTCTACAGAAGAGTTGTCAATTTCGGGGAGCTACTCGTCCTTTTGAATTTTCTATATTTATTTAATGGAGGAATATGATGATCTTGAGGCAATCTTATATACCTGCATCCACAGAAACATTGTTAGTTTTTAAAATAAACTGATCTGTGTTGATTTCTTCCAGTCGCCTTGCTTCTTATCTTGCTATCTTTGGAAGTTTGGTTGACCCTACGAATCGCAATAGACAAAAGACAAGATCATATTTAAATTAAAACACATGTTATGTATGAAATTTTTTGGAAAGATAGTTTTAAAGAAAATCTCTGCCAATTAATTGCCACGACATGCACGATACGAACAAAACCCTTTATCTCAGATTCTATTATGTCATGATAGGTGGCTTGTTGGAATTTTTAGATATCCTTAGCAATATGTCACGTTGCAGTACTTGAAGTTGACTATGACGTTCTGAGTACTCTTGATGGAATTTTTGAGGCCTTCCTCAAAAATTTTATCCCAGTTGCAACTCACAATATATCTTATGTCTTGAGAATTTGTAAGTCTCTTCTTGAGAATTTTTGAGTCCCTCTCAAAAATTCTGTCCCAGTTTCTATTGTAAAGAAAAATAGAAAATCTTACGGGAGATATGACCGAACCCTTGTGGCGCCTACGTATCCCGTTGAGGCAGGAATCAGGTCATACGTAGTTCCCCTCTTGAGAATTGACAGAAATAAGAAATTTGATAAGTAAACGACCGAGGCCCATATAGGCCGCCTACGTATCTCATTCTTGAGAATTCAGGTCGAACGTAGTTCAAGTACAAAGGAATGTTCCAAAGATTAACGCAACAATGATTACAAACAATTTGCGATTACAAGGAGATAAAGGAAAGAAATAACATTCTTCAAATGTAATATCTCTTGACGGCATCTGAATTGATAGCTTTTCGCCATACTCTACCATCCATCTCTGCTAGGACCAAAGCTCCTCTTGACAGTACTTTGTGGACAACATACGGTCCTTGCCAGTTAGGTGCAAATTTCCCTTTATATTCCTCTTGATGAGGGAAAATGTACTTCAGCACCGATTGACCTACCTCAAATGTTCGAACTCTTACTTTCTTGTTGAAAGCACGAACCATTCTTTGTTGATACAACTGGCCATGACAAACAACACTCATTTTTTTGTCATCAATCAATGTTAAGTGCTCATATCGTTGACGAACCCATTATGCATCGCTCAATCCAGCTTCCTGAATAAATTACCTCAAAGATGGTATCTCAACTTCAGCTGGTATCACGGCTTCTGTTCTATATACTAATAGATACGGAGTTGCTCCAGTTGAAGTTCGAATTGTAGTGCGATAACCTAGCAAAGCATAAGGTAAATTTTCATGCCAACATTTATAGTTGTCAATCATTTTTCTCAATATCCTCTTGATGTTCTTATTAGCAACTTCCACAGCTCCATTCATCTGTGGATGATATGCAGTTGAATTACGGTGGGTGATTTTGAATTGTTCACATATCTCTTTCGTTAAGTGACTGTTCAGGTTTGCACCATTGTCTGTGATGAGAGACTCAGGAACTCCAAAATGACATATCAAATTATTGCGAACAAAATTGGCTACAACTTTCTTCGTCACAGCTTTATAGGAAGCAGTTTCGACCCACTTTGTAAAGTAATCAATGGCGACCAAAATGAACCTATGACCATTGGAGGCAGCAGGCACGATTGGTCCAATAACGTCCATGCCCCATGCTGCAAATGGCCAAGGGGAACTCATTGCATTGAGCTCGTGAGGAGGTACTTTGATCAGATCTCCATGTACCTGACATTTATGACATCTTTGGACAAATCGACCACAATCATTTTCCATCGTCATCTAGAAATATCCCGCCCTTAAGATTTTCTTTGCTAATGTAAACCCATTCATGTGTGTCCCACACACTCCATCATGCACTTCTTCGAGCAATCTTGTGGCCTGTGCAACATCCACACATCGCAGTAATCCCAGATCGGGAGTCTTCCTATAAAGAACCTCCCCATTCAAAAAGAAGTTGTTTGCCATTCTTCGGATTGTTTTCTTTTGGATACTTGTTGCTTTTTTGGGGTATTCACTAGTTTTTAAGTACCTTTTTACATCGATATACCACGGATTTCCATCCGATTCTGCTTCCACATGTAAATAATGCGCTAGTTGTTCTTTTAAACCTATCTCAAGTTGGTCAATGTAACTCTTTTCTGGGTGTTGTATCATAGATAATATGGTTGCTAGTGCATCAGCAAACTCGTTATGTATTCTCGGGGTGTGTCTAAACTCGGTCTTCCTAAATCTTTTGCATAACCTCCGTACCAATTATATGTAAGGTAAGATTTTAGGATTCTTCACGGCCCATTCTCCTTGGACTTGATGAATCAACAGGTCTGAATCACCAATTATCAGTAATTCTTGAACATTCATGTCAAGAGCCATCTTGATGCCGAGAATACAAGCTTCGTACTCAGCCATATTATTTGTGCATCGAAATCTAAGATTCGCTGTTGCTGGAAAATATTGTCCTGATTCAGATATCAATACTGCTCCAATTCCTGATCCTCTAGAGTTAACTGCTCCATCAAAAAACATTCTCCACCCAGGATATGATTCTGATATATCTTCCCCTACAAACAATACCTCTTCATCAGGGAAGTATGTTCTGAGCTATTTATATCCTTCATCTACTGGGTTTTCAGCAAGGTGATTGGCCAAGGCTTGCCCCTTGATTGCTTTCTAAGTCATGTACACAATGTCAAACTCACTCAACAACATTTGCCACTTTGCTAGCTTTCCTGTGGGCATTGCTTTCTGAAATATGTACTTGAGCGGGTCCATTCTTGAAATGAGATGTGTTGTATAAGCCGACAGATAATGTCATAATTTCTGAGCCACCCAAGTCAAAGCACAACAAGTTCTCTCTAAGAGGGTGTAACGAGCCTCGTAGGATGTGAACTTTTTGCTCAAATAGTATATGGCTCTCTCCTTTCTTCTGGTCTCATCATGTTGTCCCAACACACACCCAAATGCGTTGTCAGAGACGGATAAATACAATAGCAAAGGACTGCCCGCGCGTGGTGGCACCAATACTGGTGGATTTGAACGGTAACTCTTGATGGTGTCAAAAGCCTTCTGACATTCTTCGGTACACTTAGTTGGTGCATCCTTTCGTAGTAATTTGAATATGGGTTCACAGATCACTGTTGATTGGGCTATGAATCGACTGATGTAATTTAGTCTCCCCAGAAAACTCATTACTTCCTTCTTAGTCTTTGGAGAAGGTAAGTCTTGAATTGCCTTGATTTTGGAAGGATCAAGCTCGATACCTCTTCTACTAACTATGAAACCGAGTAACTTCCCTGCAGGTACTCCAAATGCACATTTGGTTGGGTTTAACTTCAAATCATACCTACGTAACCTGTCAAAGAACTTTTCTAGGTGCGTCAGATGATCCGAACTCTCGCGGGATTTTATGATAACATCATCCACATACACCTCAATTTCTTTGTGGATCATAACATGGAATATGGTGGTCATAGATCTCATGTAAGTGACTCCAGCATTCTTGAGGCTAAACGGCATCACTTGATAATGGTAGACTCCCCAAGGTGTGATGAATGTTGTTTTCTCTGCATCTTCTTCATCCATTAAGATCTTGTGGTATCCCGCAAAACAATCCACGAAAGATTACAACTCGTGCTTGGCACAATTATCAATGAGTATATGGATGTTTGGCAATGGGAAATTGTCTTTTGGACTTGCTCTATTGAGATCCCGATAATCCACGCATATCCTGATTTTTCCATCTTTCTTCGCCACAGGAACAATGTTAGCCAACCAAGTGGGATACTTGGTTACTTCGACGACCTTTGATTCAATCTGCTTCATGACATCTTCTTTTATTCTTAAACTTAGATCGGGCTTGAACTTTCTGGTTTTCTGTTTTACCGGACAATACTCTGAATTGACAGGCAACTTATGGGAAACAATATCAGTGCTTAATCCTGGCACATCATCATAAGACCACGCAAACACATCAATGTATTGTTTGAGCAACTCGGCCAATTTTTCCTTTTCTATTGCTGTCAAATGGATACTGACTCGGGTTTCTCTAACCGACTCGCATCTCCTAAGTTGACTATCTCCGTCTCATCCAGGTTGGGCCTTTTATCATCTTCAAGGTTTCTCAAGTCCTTGGTAAGGTGTTCATGCATCATAGTTTCCTCATCATATTCTTCACATTCATCTTCATTGACCTTACTTGGTTTACCGTGTTCGTGACATGTCATGACATTGGCAAGTTTAGATTCATTTTTACTGAAAAGAAAAATAAATCAACCATGTTAGATAGAAAGAGTTTAAATGTATATATCAGAGAGTAATTTGCAAAGGCAAGATAATCAATTTAAAATAAACGAGGCTTTCATTGGAAAAAAGGCATACAAACTTTGGTCATGACTCATGTCAACGTAAGCCATTTCCTTTTTAAACATTACGATGAAAATAAAGTGACATAAAGGGTTATTTCGGGCCTCGTCTGAACTACACCGATTTTCAAAAGTAAAACTTCAAATCTTGTCTTTGTCTACCAAGCAATTCGATGAATCATAAGTGGAGTGGCCACCCAATTCTGTAGCGTCTCTTCATGTTTGGCATCTCGGATGGTGGGTGTCGCAGTGCATTCTTCCAAGATCACAGCACAATCTTTTTCATCAAACAATCTTCCCATCCCTTCCACCAGACCATCAATCTCAGGCTCTAAAGCTTTAGAAGTAAATGACTGGTACAATTCTGGAATAGGCTTTCATAGATCAGGGCCATGCTTCTTCCTTGCTTCTGCTTCGAATAATTCCTCCTTTGTTGGGGTATAACCAACGCCAAAGCGGAAATTTTGAAGTGGGATAGGAAGAGGTTCGGATATGCCATCCAAATTCTTGCCCAACCCACGTCCAGGCTCAAAACCGCTTCTTAGCATGGTTGTGGCAAGTATTTTATACACCGGCGGCATTGGTATTTGCGGTGTTATATCTTCAAAAGCAACATTCATTATCTCCACCATGTGAAAGTCAGTACCTTGACATGAATCGTCAATAACTGGAACAGAGAAGCCAGGGTAACTACGATTACTCCCTTTACCATGAAAGACAATTTCATGGTCCTCCCAGGTGAACTTCAAGATTTGATGCAATGTGGATGGAATTGCCCCGACCGCATGGATCCATGGTCTTCCTAGCAACATATGGTAGCTTGTGGATATACCCATCACTTGGAATTCAGTGACAAATTTTGCAGGCCCCATTTGGATACACAAGTCTACCTCCCCCATGGTCTCTCTTTGTGAGCCATCAAACGCCCTTACATTCATGCGACTTTAACGGATTTTCCCAACATCATAATTTAGTTGATTAAGGGTTGATAACGGGCAAATATTGAGTCCTAAACTATTATCAATCAATACTCGAGCTACAAATTTGTCCCTGCATTTGATAGTGATATACAAGGCACGGTTGTGCATCACTCCCTCGATTGGTAACTCCTCTTCTCAAAAAGAGATTTGGTGACTCCCAATGACATGACTAACCATAGTGGCCAGATTCTCACCACTTGTTCCCATCGGTACATATGCTTCATCGAGTACCTTCAACAATGCTTTCCGATGGTACTCAGAACTCATCAATAGAGCCCAAACAGAAATTTGAGCAGGAGTTTTCTCCAAATGTTTGACAATGGAATACTCCTTAGGCTGCATTATTCGCCAAAACTCTTCAGCCTCACCCTCTGTGATCGGCCTTTTTTGGTTCTCCTTCCTTCGTGTTTCTTGAGCTAACTCTTCTGGAACATAACATCTTCCAG
Organism: Solanum sitiens; assembly: GCA_016801875.1. Taxonomy (NCBI): domain Eukaryota; kingdom Viridiplantae; phylum Streptophyta; class Magnoliopsida; order Solanales; family Solanaceae; genus Solanum; species Solanum sitiens. The sequence continues at coordinate 4,242,076 of JABWTJ010000025.1, forward strand.
AATGTGTCATCCCTTGAGCTGTAGCCGCCTGGACAACAAACTTTTCTTTGGGCTGCTCATTGTTTCTTTCCTTTGCCAAAGTGAATGCCTAATGAGGCGCAGTTATTACAACAAACTCTGGACGGGCCTTTATGGTCAAAGAGGCCACTGTTGGTATGAGTGAGTTGACATTTGCTTCACTAATAGTCCCGTTAGCGAGCCAATCTTCGTCACTTTCAATCATATTTATGGTCGCTCCCCCATGATTCGGTAATGGGTTAAGATTTACATTGGGGGCAGGGGCCTGAAGAGTGATGACTCTATTATCGATCAAATCTTAAATCTTATGTTTTAAATTGATACACCCTTCTGTATTATGTCCTGCTTCTCCAGCATGGTAGGCGCATTGTTGATCCGCTCGGAAGAACTTTGTTGTGGGATTAATTGTCTTTGCGTCTACTGGTTGGATCAATCCTGCTGCTCTCAAACGCTCAAAGAATTGGGTACGTGTTTCTGCCAAAGGAGTGAAAATTCTTGGAGGCTTTCTTTCGAGGTTAGGGCGGGGTAAATTATTGGTATTTGAGTTGTTTTGTCCAGGACTTTGGTAGGCTGGTACATTGGTTTTGTGATTTGGTGGTGTATTTTGGTAGGTTGGAGGTTGATTTTGATAGATAGGTTGTGATGGTTGGTAGTTCTATTGTGCATAGAAGATTGGAAGTGGATCTTGTGGAGGTGGTTGGTAATTATTTGCGGTGGAGAATGGGTTGGAGTTTCCAATGGCAGAACCATACCCAAAATACCTTTGTGGCCTTGTCCTTGGGCTAAAACATATAACAGAGACATCCTCCTTCTTTTTCCTAGAAAATCCTGTGGCCATGGATGTCGAGGATTTGTTGGCGGCCTGCAAAGCAGTGAGACTTGTAACCTTTCTAGATTGGAGACCATCCTCTATGGCTTCTCCCATTCTGATCAGCTCCGAAAACTTCTGTCCCATCATGGGCAACATCCTTTCATAATACTCGGGCTCTTGAGCTCGAATAAAAGCAGAGGTTATTTCGCTTTCAGTTATCACAGGTTGTACATTTGCAGCTTCTTTCCTCCAGCGACATGCATATTCACGATAGTCCTCCGTAGTCTTTTGCTTGATTCTTTCCAAATAGTATCTATCGGGGACAGCTTCAACATTAAACTGGAATGTTTCCAAAAAATCTTTGGCCAAAACCCCCCATGTAGACCACTGACGGAGCTCTTGAGATGTGAACCGTTCTAACGCCTCCCCACTCAGAATTCGACTAAACAACCTCATAAAATGCATCATTTTTCCCAGTACCCATGAGTTTGTCACAATAAGCTCGCAGGTGAGCCATGGGATTGCCAATACCATTGAAGGTTTCAATTTTTGGAATTTTGTAACCTTCGGGTATTTCCAAGTTAGGGTGCATGCATAGGTCTTCATACTCAAGTCCTGTGATTTTCCTTGAAGTTTGAACACTTTTAACTGCTTCAGAGATGGCCTCCTTCATGACATTCATTTCTTGCTCACGTTTTTCTTCTCTCAGCCTCCACTCCTTCTCCATCTCTTCATAGTGATCCAATTCTGGTTGAACGAGAAAGCTAGAACATAGTTCAGGGATTGCGTTGGCTGGTGGAGTTTGGAATGTTACGGAAGGATATGTCGGCTGGCTAGGCAAAACACATGGATTGTTGGAGATTGGAGGTGGGATTTGATAGGTTGGCGTGAAGTTTTGGGAGTGATTAGTGTTAGGTGCTTGATTCTGATTTGGTATTGGTGGTGGTGTTTGGTAGAAAGTGCTGGCATAAGGAGCGTTGGATACAGTTAAGTCAATGGTATGAGGATTAGGAGTGGAAGTGATGGGTCCTGTGGTATGGGTTGGGAAATAGTTGGTTAACGATGAACTTATTGATGGAAAATAAGGAGGAGGTCTTCTAGTTTCAAGGGGTGGTTCATTCGATGCAATGGCCAGTTTGGCCAAATCTTTGGTTTGTTGAAGCTCTTCCTGCATATCTGCAATCCGTTGCATTAACTGAGAGATTAACTCACTCTGATCAGTGAGTTCAGCATTTCTGATGGTCACATCGACTATTCCCATTTCTTCAGAAGTACCAGTCATTTTGCTTTTGCCTTTATCCAAAGAGTGATCAGGGAAGGATGGTATGATTGCTTTCGATCTTGTAAAGTAGGGATGGTCTGCCAGTTTGATTTCAACACAGATCAGTTTTTACCTGTAGAGAAAAATCACTCAAAAGACACATATGTTAGTCTTTGTTTTTAACGAGATATGCAAATAAAAAGACATAAAAATAAACACATAAGTGTCATTTTGCTTCAAGCAGATTAATCCACGGAAATATTTTGGGTCAACGGGAGGACTCGAATGGAAATAAATCTTTCTGTGATAGAATTAAGAAGGTCGACTTGCATAGAACGCTGTTAAATTCTTCCACTCTTTAATTTCTCTGTCATTAACCGAAGCACTAGATGAGATTGGTGAGTTGACGTCTTTTCCAGACATTCTAGCAAATTGACCTTCCTGTGGCTGATGAATTTTTTTTTTTTTTTTGAGAGAGAGAGATTTGGAGTAAATGATTAATATAATTTTGAGAAACTTGAACGACACTTCAAGAATAATTTGGACAGACTTTATTGTTGTGAATGTTAATATATGCTTAGAGTGCTTTAAAAACAATAGTGGATTAATTCTTCTTTAGACAAAATAACACATCACAACACACAACAATTATATCAAGCAGCACACAAACAATTTATATCACGTCCTAGACTTGCGACCTTTTTATGCCAAAGGTAGGCCTAAACGTCAAACATAATGTGATTATGATAGATTGATCCAAGCCATTAATTTTGACAACTCGAGTTTGGGACACAAAGATAAAATATCCATTAAATACCAACCACAACGAGAGAATACATAAAAATGACACAAAATAAGGACAATTCTAAAATTCAGACTGAATGTTGTTATCAATCATGTTGGCGGAGGAAGTGATGATGACGCTTCCACGTTGTTAGTCCCTGCTCCAGCATTATCCAAATATTGCATTATACTTTCCATTTGAGCCCACATTTCAGGGGTGACTGCTTTAGTTCCGAGATGAGAATGCCTTATCCAGATCGTCGTCCCAATATCCTCAAAATGTTGTTCGCCTTCTGGACTCATGCTGTTGTGATCTTCTCGAAGCCACACCTGATATTCTGGAATTTCTCTTTCTGGACCCTTTCCTATATCCATCGTGAGAATATTGTTCCATTCATGAAGTATCTCTCTGGCTCTAGGAACTTCGAAGTTTGGTCCGAAGGAAACTTCAAAAACCCTCATGTTGGCTCGAAGAGGGATTATTTGTGCTCGACCAAATTGTTGAAGTACGCGCACCGGAGCATATCGTTGGAGACCTTTCAACCCAATAAGCTCGATATAGTAGGACCTCTTGCATCTGACATATGCCAGGGAATGCGAGAGTAATGGATATTTCCACTGAATTTGATCACTGATGCGGGAGGCCAGATATTCATACCAATCATCAGTACCAATCGGAGATACAAACATTTTTGTCCTATCGAGAAAACTGTTAATATGATTTACATTGCTAAAGCATATGTCATCCATATTTTTACGCTTGTGAAAATGTTCCATTGCCCACACTTGTAAAACAAGGTTGCAACCTTCAAAGAAGTTTGTTTCCCCTCTCTTACATTTCCCAAGGGCTCGAAATATTTCTGCTAAAATCATGGGAACTAGAGTGAGCTCTTCTCCATTAACACCTTCAAAAAGTACACGAGCCACTGAACATATGCATGTGCTGATATGACCATGTTCTCGTGAAAACACTAAAGTTCCTAGTAAAGCCACAGTAAATGCGATAGGGCGTCTAGCTTGCCAATGAACAAGAGTGCAAGAGAATTCCTTCCTAAACACTTTCTAACTATTTGAGCGTCCATACCTTTCATATAAGTAATCCAGAGAAACCCAATTATGTTCGAAACATCGAAGTTTCTTTTCATTTTTCAGTCCTAAGTAGCGACGAAATTTCTTCCCTGATTGACTGTGAGGAATAATTTGACCTTTTCCTCGATACTTCAAACTGGTAAAATAATAGATTTCCTCCAATGTAGGTGTTAGTTCAAAGTCTTTGAACGTGAACACAACACGGTCTGGATCCCAAAACTGAATCAGCGCTCTAATCACATGTTTGTCTGGGTTAACCTTGAATAGCATAGGGAGTCACCCCAATCTTTTTGCAATTGCTAGCTTTTCACTTGAAATAAAATTTTCCCACCAGGTCTTCAATTTGTATGGAAAACCCTCGACCATCCTAATTTATGGCACTTGAGGGACTGAATTCATCTACAAATTTTAAAAAAATAAAAATAAAATAAAATAAACATATAACTTCCAAACTCACTATGTCAATTTAGGCTTGGATCAGTCTATCATTATCACGTTGCACAAAACATGTTTTTTTTTGTCGTTGGATCGTGAAACTCATCGACGTAAGGGTGAACTTCTTAAATGTTGAATCGATACCCTTGATCGAGCCATCTAAGGCATATGCATGCATGACTTAAATTAAGGGGTGGTTTAGCTCTATCTTATGTTTTCTAAGATTTGGCTTTCTAGACACAAGGTTCCCGAGTGGACAACTCGAGTGAGAAGGCTACGCGGTTACGCGGAAAAAGATCCGGACATCCCGCGCATATGCCAACTCTCCTAACTTTAGGAACTTTGAAAGAAGTTTGCGGGTGCACAAAGCACACCTCGCGTGTACGTGTGATAGTGTGAATTTCCAATAAGTGGAGAAATATGAACGGAATGACAGTTTATAAAGCAGTAACACATATACAATTTATGAAAACAATAACAAATAAACAGTTTATATCACATAAGTATAAAAACAAGACATTAGGCATGCAATATAAGCAAACAAGTAACCATATGCTAAAAACATTAATAATTAACCTAAGTCTATTATGGTTAGAACCTATAAATTCCCCAGCAGAGTCGCTATTTCTGTTATGCCGTAATTTCACTATCTTTAGAAAAATCACTTTTTTTTGTAATGTTTTTAAGTATAAAACAATTTGAGAAAAATACTTAGAAAAGAGTCGCCACTTAATTTTTTAAAGAAATTAAGAAAACTTAATTTAAAAAGATTTTAACAGATTAAATCTTCATAAATTTAGAGAAAATGGGTAAGAGGTTCTTATTTATGCTTCAAGAAGGTTTTTAAGGCATTTGAAACGCCTGCTAACATGCGGTTATCCTACGACTTAGGTTAAATAATTTTGAATTTTTTTTTAAAAAAATAATAATATTTAATATAGAAATAATATTATTAATTTACAACACTCGATTAACTTGAAAAAATAACTAAAAGAACAATTTTTAATTTTTAATTTTTTTAAAAAGAAAATGGAATCTTAATTGAAACATTTGAATATAATACAAGTGACTAGAATTTTAACAAGATTAGATTTGTTAAAACTTATTTGACGCATTTTTTTTTTAAAACAATATTTTAAACTAAATTGGTCAATTAAAGCATAGAGACTATTTTAAGTTAATTGAAGGTTAAGTAAAGTTTTCAAATAAACAAAAATCAAGTGTTGACAAAAATGAAATTTATTTAAACATACTAACATAAAGAATATAGTTCATCTCTTGGGGAATTAATTAAGTTATTTAATAATTCTAAATTTAGAGTTAATAAAAAATAATAATAATAACAATTAAATAATAAAAGAGTAAAGGAGCAGAAGAATTTGGGCCCCTTTTTGGGCCAATTTTGCTGGAAATTTGGAGTTTTAACCCAATTCCCATTTTTGTATACACTTGTCGTATATCAGTGTATATTTGCGTGTATATCAGATCTTTACGTGTATCGCTTTCTTTCTAACACCTGTATTTTACCTCATCTCTGTATTTTCACATTTTTGGCTGCATATCTGCTGCCATGAACCTGTATATAATTGTATAAACATTTTATACATCATGTATACAGCCCATTTCTCAGGCCTTTGAATATTTATCAATTGATTTGCAGCTATTCGTTGTGTCTCCGTAACCTATAATAGCTTCGGGATATATAGGGGGTGACTCGAGGAATGGAGAAGACAAAGATGGAGCCTTTACGGCTCTACTCGGAAAATGCAATGTAGATGAGTACACCATGGACTCGAAAGAGGTTTACATGCGCACAAAGAGAAGGAAACGAATTAAAAAAAAAAAAAGAACCACTAAAGCATTCAACAAATACATGATCAAATAATTAACTCACAATGAAGATAAACACAAAATTTATTTTAAGAGATGAGAACATTAAGGGTGTTGATATTGTATTCACATGAGAGATGATTGTGGAAAATAATTGAAGGCGGGACAAGCCATTTGGGAAAATTCCTAACTAAACAAAAATACATAATATCAACTAAAGAGATAAGACAAGATCAAAGATGAACTAAGCAAATTGATTACTATGCACAACTGCATAAGGCAAGAAGGCCACGGAGGAAAATTATCATTTTAAATACACCTTGACACTTTTAAGAACTTAACAACTATAAGGAAAAATCCTAAGTTAATGGACAAAAAAAATCTAACACACTGCAAAATCAAACTAACTACACATTTTAAAAGCTCATTGTATCAGGTAGCATTCCAAAAGGCAACTAACTTAAAGGACACACTTCCAAAAAAAAAAAAATTATAACAATTAAATCATAACTAGCTAATGCCCCTCTAATCATGAAAAAGGAAATCAAAAAGCCATTTAGACCAAAAAAGCTTATCATGCCAATTGACTTTAAGAGAAGGAAGGACTCATCATGTTTTTTTTTTCCAATTAAATACAAATTTGCACATGATGTCAATATTAAAAGGAATAAACTAGAAAACATTGCCTTAACTCATATAAATAAACGGACAGAATCTTAGGCAAAAAACATTAAAGCAAACGAATTTTAATTGGCACCAAATACAACAAACAATTAACTAGTGGATCAACTATCACCATAGAATAAGTCAAGTAAACAAATATACTAAATTAACTCAAATTTTGAGAAGAGAGTAACTAAGCCAACATAATGGAATAAACATTCAATTACCTCAATTGGTTTAAGATAAAGAAATATTGCATTTTTATTTATTTTTTGAACAAACTAGTCACATAAATAGATCACATTTATGAACTAAACAACATAACGACTTAAACTGAAATATCGCCAGAAGATATCACAGATTAAGACACAAAATAATTTTCATAATAGCTAAAATAATAACACAAAGAAATCACTGTAATCTAAAGCAAAACCGAACTGAAGTCGGGAGGAATACTACTTCGAAAAGCTTAAACAAAGAAAAAAAATAAATAAAAAATAAAAAATAAAAAAATAAAAACTAGAGCACATGAAACTTATGCCGGAATTTAAGATTTGAACGGATACGAATAGTGTCGAGAAGCTAGCAAGAACATTACTAACTATTGATAAGAATAAGATGTTGGTTGGCATAAAAAATAAATTCTTCATTGGAATAGCAGCAGCCAAACAGAAACAAAGGTTTCACAATCTCATAGATATTAAGTCGAGATAAATGAGTTGAAGAGGTTACCTTTCCGTGAGCAGCAAACTGAGGACGACGAACTTGACCGTGAAGAACTCCACCACTATTAGCCGATTTCAATGAGGGAAGTAAATTAATTTTTGAAATTTTATTTTATTTTTTTTTCTATTTTAGGGAAGTAAATTAATGTTTGAATTATTTTTTCAACTGCTCTTCTCTAAAACTTCCTCTATCAAATTTTTTTATTTTTTATTTTAAAAAAAAAAGATCAGATCCCCCCAACGTTTATTGAAGGAGAGTATATATAAGAAGAAAATTGACTCTATTAGGGGGAAAACGGGCAGATTTTGAATGAATTCGAATTTTGAATTTGAACCAAAATCCCCCAAATCTCTGCTCAAAATCAGGAAAAAAAGTTGATTCTTGTGTATGGGAGAGTACTGTTGGCGCGATTTCCGGGTTTGGTCAGCCGTGATTTGTTGCTTGATTTCTGGGGAAGAAGATATTGGTGTACACAGATGAAGATGAAGAAGAAGAAGATGGGGTCACATGTTGGTCTGTGTATGTTTGTTGAATTGGGTGTCTTTGATATTATTTGTTTAATTGGGGGAGTTGGGCTTGGGTTATTTGGTAGAAGATTGGGCTGAAGAGTTGAGTAATGTAGTAAAGGGTTGGAGATATTGGGCTGGAATTGGAATGGGAAATGGGCTGCTGGCAAATGTGAGTAAATGGGCCCAAATTTGTTCTTTTGATGGGTTTAAGGATTTCACTAATAACTAAATAATCGGAATTAGTATAAATTAATTAATGAGCTTTTTAATCTTAACAAAATAAAATAATTATTTTAACTATAAACTAATTAACATAAAAATATAAGTTATTATTTAAAACACAATAGTTGTCTAAATATTTTACTAAAACTAAATCTTTTTGAGCCGATTTTTGAATAATCATAAAATATATTAATTATATACATAATCATGTAAAGTATCTTATCTAAAACTTATAAAAATGAAAAAATTATTCAAAATAAACTTGAAAAATATTTTGAATTTTATAAAACTAATTATTCTAAATCGTTTGGAATTAAGAAGCTCGTGAATTAATCATATAAGGGTGGGTCAAAATTGGGTGTCAACAAGGTCAATATAAAAAATAACACACTTCATAACTCAAACGAAGTAAGAATAGGTACCATTATAGTAGTCGTATTATGACCTTTTTTGATATACACTCAGTCTACGACAGATTTAAACTTCGATTGGCGCAATATCAATATACCAACTATACCAACTTGACTTTCCAAGTTACATTGTTCATTTTCTAGCCAAACCCTTTGATAATTTCACTTCCAATAATTGTCAAATCATTCCATGTATCGTATATCCCACCAAGACAAGTCACCTTAAAACTCAACTATTACAATAAAATACGGAAACAATTTATTATCAACTTAAATTATATCCCCAAAACCTGATTGTCACGTGTACAAGCCTCTAAAATATTACAATTAATTCGAAAGAAAAACTCAAGTCTCAAATGAACTTGTTTATAGAATTGAAAAAGATCATAATTAAGGAGAAAAAAAGTCTGTTGAGACGACAAACAACTACTTCAGAAATCTCCAAGAAGCCTCGGAAAAGAAGAGAATGACAAGTACCTCAACGATCCAGGCTCAAAACCTACAAAAATTTGTAGAAGCATGGGGTGAGTATCAAACCACACGGTACTCAAAAAGTAAATCCCCAAATACGAGCTAAGTGGATGAAATACGGGTACTCCTACCACCCCCAACCGAACCTCCACAACTACAACCTGCATAAAAATCAGCCCGACCTAACAGCTCACAGTTTACATAGCACGTAACTCAACAATAACACTTAGACAAATTATATATCCTCCACAACAATACTTCAACAAATTACATATCCTCAATAATAAGCGTAGTATTCAACAATCACAAGTTCCGCAGAAAGACAATCACAAGATCTGCAAAATACAATATCAAGTTCACTAATGATAAGTATGTGCAATGCAATGGAATGCAATGTCAAGTATAATGATGCATGTCTGACCTAGTGATACACACCCGTTGTCTCTCAGTCCGAGACCCTTGAGGGACATATCTGTCCATGCATCTGTCGCGGTGCAAGACACGACCCTCGATAATAGTAACCATCGCGGCGCGCGATACGTCCCTCAAAATATAGTATCCATCGCGGCGCGCTATACGTCCCTTGAAATGGTACATCCTCTTTAAGTTCTCATTGTTTCTCAATGCACATAACACTTGTCACAACCATGTATTAAATTAATGCAAATGACATGTTCACACAAATAAAGAGGATATGACAATTTTCATAACACTGCATAATTCACAACAACATCAATAATGACTCAACAAGCCTTTCATACCATTCTTCATTATCAACACATCACACACAAGCAATTATTTACATTGCCTTTTATTACCCTTTGTTTTCATCATTAGTATTAATCAATGTGGACAAGTCAACCCATCACCAAGTCCCATTACTCCCAAACATATACCACAAGGAAATACACACATTTCATACACATAGCAAGGGTTTAGAAATCTATTTACCTCAAATAGTCGAACAATCACTCCGGGACTTGAGTCTTTCCCTTTTATTAGGCTCCAAATCAATACAATCTATCGAAACAAATTACCACAATAAGATTTTGAAATTAACAACACCACAATTACTATGTGCTTAGCCTTAGACCAACAATTCACTCAAATTTATAATAACTTCGTAAATCTTGATGTCAATTAACATTTCAACTTTCGAGTTTCAAGTCTAGGGTTAAGATTCAACTTCTCGAATATCACAATTCTAACAGTATTCATGTAATAAAATTGCATAATATTCGATTACCTATAGTAATATATCAAAAATTAAATCATAATCTAATAATTAAAACCAAAGTGATTAAGGTGGAATTCACTAGTTGAAACCAACAGATAATAAGATTGACTAATCATGTTACCATTATAACCATTATAACCATCCAATTAGGATATCACTTTAGGATTCAACATTGGCTCAAATAATAGAAAACTTCTAAAGTAATATTGAATTTTCTATAAAATCATCATCAATTATTAGCCTAAATTAGTTTATGTTGTTTCTCTTTCCCACCATAATAATATTAATAACAATAGTAATAATAATTTAATATACAATGACTTCTATGCAAAATCACAAGTTCACATATCAGTATAAATTATACACATCTTAACCTAAAATTTACTCCTAATTACATAAAAACATAATAGAAAGGATGAGACTTGACACCTTAAGATGAAAATATCAATTTTCTCCTTCTTTTTTTTTCTCTCTTTGTTTTCTTTTCTTCTTCTGCGTATTCTTATTTTTTTTTGTTCGTTGTTTTTCAACCCATTGTAAGCCTCGCAGACTTTTCTTCAGTTTAGGTCACTTTGACCTTTTTTGTTAAAGTATTATTATTATTATTATTATTATTATTTATTTATTTAATTTCCTTTTTTCCCCTTTTTTTCCAATTATTATTAGCAACAAAATAATCATTTATTAAATCTGAAATTCGTGTCACTCATTCTTATAAGTCATAAATTATTCATAAAATATATCAAAAAGGTTAATAAAAAATAATGGTTAAAATTCCTAAAACGACTAAGAGGGTCGTTACACAAACGGGCGAAAGTAACCCACTAGTGCAATCCAACATACCCACTGACGAATTCCACGGAGAAATATTTTGATATCGCGAGTGCAACTGATGGAACCTTGTTGCCTTCTTGAACTAGGGTTTGGTCATCTCTTTCTTTTCTTTACGCTGTATGTTTCTAAGTTTTTGTGAATGATCTGACTTAGGTTAGTTCTAGTTATATTTCTAGGCTAAAATTAACAAAAACAACATAGTTTAGGGGTCAAAAGAAATAGGAAAATACCAAAATAACCATACTAAAAATCTAACAAGGGCTGACCACGACCACTTTCACGGACCGTGAAGTGGGTTGTGGTCCTTGGTCCAGTGAACTCTTGTTTTTAGGGGTCTGTTTCACGGGCCCTACCACGGACCGTGTGAAGGACCACCGACCGTGAAGGTACTCGTGGTCCTCACATGGTCTTGTGGTGTGAAGGCCTGGTTCATGGGCCATCCAATAGTCCGTGAAGGTCCTCGTGGTCTCTGTTTGAAGTAAGAACTACTCTCATTGCGCCGTTCATTCTAATTCTTTCTTGATCTACAATGAGATATCCCTATTAATCCCGAGTAGCATCTTCTTTTCTTTCAATGATTTTGCTATATTTCACTAAACTGAAGGTCTTTTTTTCCTACTGTGCTGTCACTGAAATTCTCTCACTTTATCAATCTTCTATCCCATTTGAAAGGGGCATAAATAAAGGCATGGTGTAGGAGGGAAAATACATTGCTATAGAAATGGAACTAATACCATTTTAAAAAAAATCGAGGGTCTTTCTTTTCTTGTGAATAAATATTTCTTGTTTTTTAAATTCATTTTATATTTACCATTATCAAAACTCTAGGTGTACTTTAAGAGGCATTAACTATTCTTTTTGTTTAATGGTTGGCAAGAGCCCATTTTCTTATTAACACAAAAGGTGCCAACTAAATGAACAGGCCCAACTGAGATCCGGTCCAACAAATCACTAAAGCAAAAAAAAACCTAAACTTAATAAATAAACTGAGAAGAAATCAAGTCTAGACAAAAATCTTTGGCTTGATGCTTGCCAGAGCTGTTCGATCTAAGCCTCTTCATCGTCTTTGAGTCGTCGTTCGAGAGTTCATTGAAGATAAGCTTTTGGAAGCAGATCTATTCTGGTAAGCTCAAGCATATAACACTTCTACTAGAGCTCTATCTAACACTAATTCTCTATGCAACCGCCTCTCCTTGATGAGCCAATGAGATGATGCATATCCCAAGTTTATTCCTAGAGGTAAGTAACTCAGACAAACTTCTCTACGGACTTCTTATCTAGTAATTATCAATTCCTGCTTTCTACAAACAGAAAAATGGGGCTCGATCAACCTAGCTAACATTAGTAATTCCTCCCCTTCAATCTATATCTAATGGATTGAACACCACATAGGATTAATACCACCATATAGATTTGAATCTATGAGAAATATGTTAATGTACGAGATTGAATTTCAGCGTAAAACTGTATAGCATACTCATATGTGATCTGCAAAATTTTGAGTCGGAATGTCCAGCAAAGCTCATAACTGAACTGTTCAATAAGCTATCTTAGGAAAAAAGAAATTACAAATTCACTCGTGCTGTTTTTTTATCATAAGAGACACCTCAGAGGTCTCACCAGTGCATGATACATAACCAATAGAATCTAATTCACATAAGGTGAAGAGTATATAACCAACTACCAGATGAATTTATTAACAAACACTAAAAAAGAGGTATATAGTGAGATAAAATAGGCTTAAACAAGATTTTATTATCCTAAGATGAGGGATGCCATGTTTATCTGTATTGATGATTCTTCTACCTGCAACTTGTATATCATGAAATTGTTTACATTCAAAAGTACCTTCAAAATTAAAAGCTAGGTTAGTGAAATAATCCACAAGAGTATTTCCCTCCCTTAAGGTGTGTTGTACAATTTTTGTCATCAAAGCCCTCATTCTGTTAATAGAATTGACTTCCAAAGTCATACTCCAAGGAACAATTCAATCTCCATTCAACATATTAATCAATGATAAAGAAACAGATCCCAATATAACTGGTGAAAAAACATTCTCCAAACAATATTTAAGTACTTCCTTCAAAGCCATACCCTCGACTACTATATTTGTTGTGTCTTGGATCCTAAAATGCAATAGTACTAGAGTTACCTTTAGAATACCACCATTTCAACAAAACTTGTTTCACCTGACCCCATGGTCCCAAAATACCAGTTGCACCAGCAAAATATCTCAACACAAAATCTGCGATTTCTCCTTTTAGAAATAAGTGATCAACAGTCTCATTAACTGTAACCTCGCAGCAACCACATAAATAAGAAACGTTAGGATTCCATTGTGCCAATAAAGTAGACACTGGATTTTTTTCCCACACCTTCCAAGCTAAGAAACATATGTTAAAAGGGATTCCTTGTACCCATATCTTCTTATAAAAATTTGTTTCCTCCGCTGTCTTTTTTTAGCATTCCAAGCACTTTGATTTAAAATTGGCCAGAACTGATCCTTGTAAACCATGATTTATCATTGAAATATGACTGTCTAATCTCATCCCTGGAAGATTTGACATGATGAACTACAGGTTGAGGAAACTGCATTTGCATTTTCTCATAATCCCAACCATCTTTATTCATATAGGTGTTAATATCTCTCAAATTGTGGCAGGTTTGTACTTCTGTACCCCCTTCTAGGTTCCAACCAAATAAGTTGTTCAAAGTTATCCTTGTTCATGAGCATATTTTTCAACAATTGAGATCCACCCCTCCATTTTACAAAACTAGGGATTTTCTTCTTACAGTATTTATTCAATACGATATTGTCCCATAAAGAGTTTTGAGTTTTGAACCTCCACAAGAGTGTAGCATATAAAGCTTGAGATAACTCAAATAAAGACCTAAAACCAAGACCACCCTCTTATTTTTGCAAGCAAACTTCATTCCAAGCAGCCCAGTACTTGCTCTTTATTGATACTTTATTACTACAAAAGAATTTAGAAAATACACTATGGTGTTCTTTGAGGACACATATAGGGGGCACAATAGAAGACAAGACATGGATGGGAACACATTGCAAGACACTATTGATTAGAACTTCTTTACCTCCATAAATTAACATATATATTTCCTTTCCAGGATTGTAGTTTAGATTTGACCCTTGTAATAAGATTGTAATAAGATCAGAGTAATGCTCCTTCCTCTTCCTGCTATGTGATATAGGACACCCCAAATACTTGAGTGGAAATTTACCTCTATTGAAACGTTTACACTCAACCAGCAATACCTCAGTAGTTGCTGCATTTTGATGCATATAAAAGGCACTTTTATCCTCGTTAATTTTCGGTCCTGACTGAATTTCATACTTCTTTAAGATTGACATGATCTTTACAAGTGCGTATCTATAAGTAGATGCAAAAATAGTAGTATCATTTGCATAAGCAAGATGGTTTATATTGATACTCCATTTTGGCATCCCATACCCCCGAAATAGATCATCCTTAAATAAAGAGGTTTAATACCTAGATAAAACTTCTGCAAATAAAATAAATAGCGCAAGGAATAGTAGGTGACCTTGTTTCACCCCCTCTAGTAGGGTGAAAGAACACACGTAGATTCCCATTTATAAAAAGTGAATACCAATTGTTTGCAAGCAAACTCCATATTAAATACACCTCCAATTAAGAGAAACCCATCTTCCTTAACACTTTCATCATAAAGAACCAAGATACTATACTATAAGCCTTTGCCATATCAATCTTAATTACAACATTAGCAGGCTTACCCCTTTTCGTTGTGTCTGTGACAATCTCTTGTTTTAGGAGAACATTTTCAATAATGCTTCAACCTTTCACAAAGACAGGTTGATTAGCAAAGATGAGTTTAGGTAACATACCTTCTAATCTGTCATGAACAACTCTAGATAGAATTTTCTTGATAAAATTACTCAAACTTATTGTCCTCAAGTCTGCAAAGGTGTTAACTTGGTCTTTTTGGGCAATAAGACCAAGTTAGCATGAGTAATAGACTTGGCACAACAACATTGATAAAAACAACTCTCTTTGTTTCCTCCATATCAGGCTCTGTATATAAGCCAGTATTTTCCTCTTCTGTAACAACAGTAGGAATATGTCTCAACAACAAAAAGGATGAAGCATCTCTATCTTGGTGAAACCGATCCTCATTGAATTGAAAAACTTCAGCATCTATCACATTTCTTCCACCAACTACTCCCCTTGTTTATTTTGAATTCCATTTAGTTGCAGTTTTTTCTTTCTACTATTAACAATGCTATGAAAAAATCTAGTATTACTATTTCCATTTTCAAACCAGTCTTACGCAGCTTTCTGTTGCCAAAAAACCTCCTCAAAATGTATGTTTTTTTATACTCAGCGTTGGATCTATGCAATACTTCTCTGTCCTCAATTTTTTTTTTTGTTTTGATTTTGACAATATATTCCCTAATTAGTAGCTGATGAAAAATATCACCATAAACTTCCTTTCCCCATTTGGTCAAAGTAGATTTGACCCTTTTAATGTTTTCTTTAAGGGAAAAGGGTAAAAAATGCCCTCAAACTGTATAAAAGCAACAAAAATACCCTTAGTTTATAGTTTGACTAAAAATGTACTTATCGTTAATACTTTGGTCCAAAAATGCCCTTATTATTATTTAATGGGTCAAAATGTTCATTTTCTAATTAAATATATTGCTATTTTCTTTTTAACACATTATTTTCCAAATAATGTATTTTTTAAATTAGCGAGTGTTTATTTTAATTCAATAGAGAAACAATTAAAAAAAATATTTCTTATTTTATTATAATAATTTATATTGTAATATAAATATAAATTAATGATGGATATACTATGATCTACATATATGACATACATTATTTGTTGAATGTGTGCATGAAGTTATTATATTTTAATTGATAAAATGAGATTAAGAAGAAAAAAATATTTCCTACATTTTTATTTGTTAAAGTGATTTTAGAAGAAAGAAAACAAGAAACCTCTGCATAATTAATTATTTCCATGCTAGCATCGAATCCCATTCAATAGGACCCGCTTCCTCTGGCCTATTGTCCTTCCGTTGAGTAAACCAAATTTGAGGCACATCCCTCAATTGGTATAAAGCTAACTCCTCCTTCTCTTTAGATGTAACCCCCATAGCACTTAACACATTGTACACACCATCAAGGAACTCTTGGGGATCCTCATCTACTTTGGAGGCAAGAAAGATAGGAGGATTCATCCTCACAAAGCCTCTCAACCTACAAGTCATAGTGCTCTCCACAACCCTAGGCATCATACTCGAATTGATTTGAGTAGTTACGACTTGAGCTAAAGCCATCAAAGCCTCTCTAATCTCTTGAGTAGTCAAGTCCGGATGAACCACCAGAACCTCATTACCTCCACCCACATTAGGAACATGATCACCTTGGGGAGGCACTTGAGCACCTTGAGGAACTTTCTCAACTTGAGGAGGAATCTCCTCATTCACCCTCTCCTCTTCCAACCTTCTAGGGCCATCCTTGTAGTATTCATCTCCTAGAAAAACAAGGAAACACATAAGAAGGATAATCATAACATTTACTCTACCGCACGACATAGGAGTAGAAAAGAAGGAAAACTCTATCATCCTATAGCCTCTCATCCATAGATGTGTCGCGACTCACACCCATGGTCAAGACTCTACTAGACGTGACTTGATGAGACTTTTTGATTCCTAAAACTACTTCCACCAACCTATGCTCTGATACCAAGCTGTAACAACCCGAAACCATACCCTAGAAGTTAAAATACAACCTTGGATTGTAATCGGCGTCGTCGACCTCTCGGAGGTCTAAGACAAGCCTCTCATATCATTCATCGCATATACATAATGAAAAGTAGTGCCGAATTAAAACTTTTCACAAAATATAACATAGTCTCTAAAAATCTCTTTCATATAAAAGTAATAGGAAATACTAAGTCTCAATCTCATTATCTTAAGAATCACGAATACTTGGGGCACGACCCATACTTCAATACGAAAATAGAAATACATAGTCTATTACAATACTTCAAGGAAAACATAAAAGACATATATGCCCTCAAGTCAATTGAGGACATACTTTAATTTATCTTGAACGATCTTCTAAGTCCAAGTCTTCACTTCTCAAAAGCTCTTCACCTACCAAGAACTATAGATAGAAAATAAAGCATGGAATTAGTACAACCAGATGTACTAAGTATGGCATTATGTATAAAAATCATTCAAACGGACTTTATTGGAAATATGCATTTTTTCATTTTACAAATCATATTTTAATCATAATAACATCATTAATCAATTTAGAAATACATAAGATAATAATTAATCAACAATATCAAATTTAAAGATCACAGTGAACTATATTCACTGTACAGTTAATTAATTCACTGTTACAGTGAATTTCTAAATCCTCTTAAAACTCAACTTCTAGCATGTAATTCTCTCACTTAAAGTCATATTAAGATTCACTTAAGTCACACAAAGAGAGACCGCCCATACACCCTCTCTACATGTGCCTAAACGACCCTTAAAATTACCTATAATGAGTCACATACATACTTACAAAGCAATCATAAACATCAAGGTAAGATTCATCTACCAAAGGTCATTTCCAAGGTTCACTTGAGTGAGTGTGGAGTGACCGCCCATACAATCTCCATCACACACACAAGGGATCCTATAGACTACCTAAAATAGAATCATTCTCACTAAACACACCAACACTTAGATGATAGGACACTCTCCTTCCAAAGGCTATCAAAAGACCTACTTAAGTAAATCAAGAAGATAACGTCTATGATTGACCTCCTCAAGATTACCTAAATAGTCCTTAAGACTACTTAAAGCTTAGATCATGTCAACAACATCAAACCTTTTCCCTAACTAGAGTCATTCTCAAGTCTTCTATAGGTAAGCCATGAAGAAATCATCCTTTATGCCCTCTTCACAATTTAACTAAACAATCCATAAGCCACTCTAGATTAGGTACTTATTCACTTACATACTTCATAACGTAAGTCTTTAGTTCATTAATTCATTAATCCATTTATTCATTAATTCATTAAGAGACTCCTACAATACATAAGGACATTCAAGTAATGGTCTTAGAGAAGACCTAGGGACTCTCATTAACATCTTTAAAGCCTAATGTACAATGTCTAGATAGCGTCCCATACCACCACCTAAACTTCATAGAACTTCTCTAATGCTAGTAGGTATCCCATATGATGAGAATAGGCAATAACTGACATTGACCATGGTAGCAAGACATGGAATCCGGAGTTCTATCCTACTCCGATGAGGTTGTTCTACTTGCCAATGGTAGAACTTGGACACATCCCATGTAGGCACATGGTTAAGGAATATGAAGGGTTTTCTTTGTATTCTAGTCTACTTCCCTTACCATACTCACTCGGTGCTAGCCTTTATTCTCATAGATTAATTCACATTATGGTTCATACAATAAGGCTCCATATCTAGTTCATAACCCAATTACGTTTACCCTACCAAAGAGGATCTCTAGGGATTTCCTTCCAATGGCGACAAGAAGCTCATTATGACTTTTGCTAGGGAGATATGATGCCGTTCCAGCCAATCAACCTAGGTCCACCATCCCACATGAAGGATACCCTTACGGCGTTCGACTTCAATTTACATTACTTTTACCCTTGGTATCAAGGTTTCACATAAAGACCTTTTTTTAATCATTCAAGGTCACAAGTCATTCACACATTCAAGACTCTTAACATACTAAGTCAAATAATCACATAATCATTTTCATATAAGCATCAAGCAAGATATACAAGTCAACCAAGACAAGACATCACATACTTCACTTGAACTCATAATGCAAGTCATTCTAGAAACTCCTAGAAACAACCTAACATCTTCAAGTCATCCTATATATCATCATAACATCAATAATGTACTCCACATAGACTCACAAATCCAAGTAGGAATAAGCAAGACTTAACCCTAACACTATACTCATAATGTCAAAGTCATAGTCTAACATGATCACTTAAGGCAACATAAGTAGAAGAACACACATATGACTTCACATGTAGATAGATAATGTCATGCTTCACATAATCAACTACATAAATAGCCACATTACTTTAAGTAGTTGCCAATAAGGCCATGCTCTTTATATTGCATAACGTAACGCCGACAAGGCCACGTCAATTGCAAGTAAAACACATAACACCGCCACCATAAGTGGACCATACCAAGCACAATAGAATCGAAGTATAATTAATTTCAAAGTAAAGAAAATGGGGCAGCATACCTTCATCCCCTCATCCACACTTCAATTCAATGCCAAATCAAACAATTCAACATCACAAGACCCTTACCCATGGCCATGAACAATAATTCAAAGCAATAACCATAAAACTCAATGAATATACATCAATTCAATCTAGTTTAACAATCTAAGATCAATTATATATCAATTGAATACAATTCTCATATCATTAGAAAGCCCATAAGAAACTACATAACAATTCAACAATATTAGCTTAATATCAAGTAACCCAATAAGTAGTCATAACTAGGGTTCATCAATTTACATGGGTTCATAGGTAATTTATGTTAAAATCATCAATAAAATATCAATTAGATCACGATTTGATGTTTAGAAATTGTTTATGCAAGAACCCATGGTAGAATCCTGAAATTGGACAATTCACTTTAGAAAACTTTGAAAAACATCTTGAGAGTTGGGCTCCTTGATGATAAAAGTTTCAAGGATCAAAAGACATACCTCAAGGATGATAATTCTTAAATTTGATGAAGAATTTCCACTCTAAACGCCACACCAATCTGTTCCTTCAATTTGGACTTCAATGGAGTCTTTGGGATTTCTAATGGACTTTGGGTTTTGTCTTTGGAACAATGAATTATTCTAAGTGTTAAACACTTATATACTCATTTAAATACCCAAAAGTCCCTTAAAAACCCACCTAAACTCTTATTTGGAAGTGGGGTGAATTTACCAATTCACCCCTAACTTGGCAGCAACTTTGCGCGCAGGAGACAACCTCACTGACGACTGCCTCGACGAGGCGTCACCACCATGACGGACCGTCACTGGCAACCTTCGGTGGTTACAGAAGCTGTTGAAGAATTCTTTTCCTGCCACGGTTAAGTCCTCATCGACGACACACTTTGACGGGGCGTCAACAGGCCTACGAGCCGTCGACTGCTCCGTCGTTTGGGGTGTGCTTGGGACTGTCATGCCAACAGTTTTGGGTCCTTCCTCAAGGACCCTTAGATGGTCCTTGGGGATAATTTCCCGGACGTTTACAACCCAAATACAATCGTCTATAATTTTAACACCTCTCACACAAATTTCACACAAAAAGAACACGTGAAACTCGATGAAACACGCCTAGACGTACAAGGTCAATTCAAGGCATATCTTTCGAACGCCTTGGACATTCTTGGTCGTTTGACCTCCAAACTTCTCGAAACTCAACACAATGCCTATAAATGCTATAATAACTCAATTAAAAACCTTAAAACATCATGAAACACATATAAACACATAGAACCACATAAGAGACATTTAGGTGACTTGGTCGTCGAACGTCTTAGTCGTCCCTTGACGTTTGACTTCCAACACCTCTAATACTTTTCCTACTGACACTATACCATATATTAAACATATTTAGGACCTTAGACCATCAATATGAACATGTTAGGCTCTATTTAACCTAAGTCATTTTCGAGGTCTTACAATCTCCCCCATTTGAACAACATTCGTCCTCGAATGACACTTGCCACTCTCCGAACACTTCCAAGATTAGAGACTCAACTAGAAGCACCTAACCAAACCACATAACACAATATTAAGAAGAAATCATCAATTTGACATAATCAAGAGATTCACAACACAACAAGAAACTAGAAAATAATTCTATAACTCATTATGCTATGAAACTCACATGCTTCAATCCAAATAGCAAAAACTCATTTTATATTAAATATTATACTCATACACATCAGTTCTAACCACATTACAATAATTTTAGACCAATTAATCAAATAATCATTTTTACAAAAATATTACAGTAAACCGTCTTAATGCTACAGTGATTTTTACCAAATTTTTCAAAAATGCACATTTAAGGTAATTCATGATATAAACATGCTAATATGCAAAGTAACATTATATAAACACACCTTATAACATAATCAAGGCTTCATAAAACACTCGATGCAAGAAATTAATGAAATTCAATTTCAACCAAACTCCTAAACATCATGCACATGCAACAATTCAAGGAATTCTATCCCATCTACAAACCATACTCCCCCACTTAGAAGGAACTCATATCTTAACAAAAGAAAGAGAACTTACCAACATCATCATCACCTGGCTTCTCAACTCTAGTACGGAGTGCATAGAAATGCCTTTTTGTTGGAGCATCTTTCTTTGGAACATTAGGAGCAATTGCTTACCCTCTCTACCTCTAGAAGAAATCATAGGACAATCTCTAGCCTTATGTCCTTCCTTACCACAACCAAAGCAATTCCCGGGACCCACGAGACACTCACCATAGTGTTTCTTGCCACAATTGACACAAGTAGGTTTATCATTTCGAGAACCACCTCCTTTCTCAAACTTCACCCTAGCAACACTAGATCCCTCTTGAGTTTGAGCCCTCTTTTTGAACCTAGGCTGCCCTTGATCACTTGCACCACTTCTTTTCAAGTTTCTAGCCATTCTCTTAAGTTTAGACTTTTCAATAGTTTGTGCATACACCATGAGTCTAACTAAAGTCATATCATCATGTAGCATAGCCGTACTACATTCCTCCATCACTATGTCGGCTAGCCCCGTAACAAAGCGACTCATTTCATCTCTTGGATTTGACACAAGAGAAGGTGCATACCTAGACAAAGACAAGAATTTCAAAGAGTACTCCTCAACACTCATATAGCCTTGCTTGAGATTGATAAACTCCTCCACCTTAACCTCTCTCATTTCTCTAGGAATGTACTTGCCTAGAAAAGCTTCCTTAAACTCTTCCCATTCAATAGGACCCGCTTCCTCTGGCCTATTGTCCTTACATTGAGTAAACCAAATTTGAGACACATCCCTCAATTGGTATGAAGCTAAATCCGCCTTCTCTTTAGCTGTAACCCCCATAGCACTCAACACCTTGTACACACCATCAAGGAACTCTTGGGGATCCTCATCTACTTTGGAGCCAATAAAGATAGGAGGATTCATCCTCACAAAGTCTCTCAACCTAGAAGTCATAGTGCTCTCCACAACCCTAGGCATCACACTCAAATTGATTTGAGTAGTTACGGCTTGAGCTAAAGCCATCAAAGCCTCTCTAATCTCTTGAGTAGTCAACTTCGGATGAACCACCAGAACCTCATTACCTCCACCCACATTAGGAACATGATCACCTTGGGGAGGCACTTGAGTACCTTGAGGAACTTGCTCAACTTGAGGAGGAATCTCCTCATTCACCCTCTCCTCTTCCAACCTTCTAGCGGCCATCCTTCTAGTATTCATCTCCTAGAAACACAACGAAACACATAAGAAGGATAATCATAACATTTACTCTACCGCACGACATAGGAGTAGAAAAGAAGGGAAACTCTATCGTCATATAGCCTCTCGCCCATAGATGTGTCGCGACTCAGATCGATGGTCAAGACTCTACTAGACGTGACTTGATGAGACTTTTTGATTCCTAAAACTACTTCCACCAACCTATGCTCTGATACCAAGCTGTCACAACCCGAAACTATACCTTAGAAGTTAGAGTACAATCTTGGATTGTAACCGGCATCATCGACCTCTCGGAGGTCTAAGACAAGCCTCTCATATCATTCATCGCATATATATAATGAAAAGTAGTGCGAAATTAAAACTTTTCACAAAATATAACATAGTCTTTAAAAATCTCTTTCATATAAAAGTAATAGGAAATACTAAGTCTCAATCTCATTATATTATGAATCAAGAATACTTGGGACACGGCCCATACTTCAATACGAAAATAGAAATACATAGTCTATTACAATACTTCAAGGAAAACATAAAAGACATATATGCCCTCAAGTCAATTGAGGACGTACTTCAATTTCTCTTGAACGATCTTTAAGTCCAAGTCTTCACTTCTCAAAAGTTCTTCACCTACCAAGAACTATAGATAGAAAATAAAGCATGGAATTAGTACAACCACATGTACTAAGCATGGCATTATGTATAAAAATCATGAAAACAGACTTTATTGGAAATATGCATCTTTTCATTTTACAAATCATATTTTAATCATAATAACATCATTAATCAACTTAAAAACACATAAGATAATAATTAATCAACAATATTAAATTTAAAGATCACTTTACAGTGAACTATATTCACTGTACAGTGAATTAATTCACTGTTACAGTGAATTAATTCACTGTTACAGTGAATTGCTAAATCCTCTTAAAACTCAACTTCTAGCATGTAATTCCCTCACTTAAAGTCATCCTAAGATTAACTTAAGTCACACAAAGAGAGACCGCCAATACACCCTCTCTAGATGTGCCTAAACGACCCTTAAGATTACCTATAATGAGTCACATACATACTTACAAAGCAATCATAAACATCAAGGTAAGATTCATCTACCAAAGGTCATTTCCAAGGTTCACTTGAGTGAGTGTGGAGTGACCGCCCATACAATCTCTATCACACACACAAGGGATCCTATAGACTACCTAAAATAGAATCATTCTCACTAAATACACAAACACTTAGATGATAGGACACTCTCCTTTCAAAGGCTATCAAAAGACCTACTTAAGTAAATCAAGAAGATAACGTCCATGATTGACCTCCTCTAGATTACCTAAATAGTCCTTAAGACTACCTAAAGCTTAGATCATGTCAACAACATCAAACCTTTTCCCTAACTAGAGTCAATCTCAAGTCTTCTATAGGTAAGCCATGAAGAAATCATCCTTTATGCCCTCTTCAAAATTTAACTAAAGAATCCATAAGCCACTCTAGATTAGGTACTTATTCACTTACATACTTCATAACGTAAGTCATTAGTTCATTAATTCATTAATCCATTTATTCATTAATTCATTAAGAGACTCCTACAATACATAAGGACATTCAAGTAATGGTCTTAGAGAAGACCTAGGGACTCTCATTAACATCTTCAAAGCCTATTGTGCAATGTCTAGATAGCGTCCCATACCACCACCTAAACTTCATAGAACTTCTCTAATGCTCGAAAGTATCCCATATGATGAGAATAGGCAATAACCGACATAGACCATGGTAGCAAGACATGAAATCCGGAGTTCTATCCTACTCCGATGAGGTTGTTCTACTAGACAATGGTAGAACTTGGACAGATACCATGTAGGCACATGGTTAAGGAATATGAAGGATTTTCTTTGTATTATAGTCTCATGCTTAACTAGAACTACTTCCTTTACCATACTCACTCGGTGCTAGCCTTTGTTCTCATAGATTAATTCACATTAAGGTTCATACAATAGGGATCCATATCTAGTTCATAACCCAATTACGTTTACCCTACCAAAGAGGATCTCTAGGGATTTCTTTCCAATGGCGACAAGAAGCTCATTATGACTTTGCTAGGGAGATATGATGCCGTTCCAGACAATCAACCTAGGTCCATCAACCCACATGAAGGATACCCTTACGGCGTTCGACTTCAATTGACATTATTTTTACCATTGGTTTCAAGGTTTCACATAAAGACCTTCTTTTAATCATTCAAGGTCACAAGTCATTCACACATTCAAGACTCTTAACATACTAAATCAAATAATCACATAATCATTTTCATATAAGCATCAAGCAAGATATACAAATCAACCAAGACAAGACATCACATACTTCACTTGAACTCATAATGCAAGTCATTCTAGAAACTCCTAGAAACAACCTAACATCTTCAAGTCATCCTATATATCATCATAACATCAATAATGTACTCCACAAAACTCCATTAACTTGAAAAAATAATTTAAAGAACAATTTTTAATTTTTTTTTTTTTAAAGAAAATGGAATCTAAATTGAAACATTTGAATATAATACAAGTGACTAGAATTTTAACAAGATTAGATTTGTTAAAACTTATTTGACGCATTTTTTTTTAAAACAATATTTTAAACTAAATTGGTCAATTAAAGCATAGAGACTATTTTAAGTTAATTGAAGGTTAAGTAAAAGTTTTGAAATAAACAAAAATCAAGTGTTGACAAAAATGAAATTTATTTAAACATACTAACATAAAGAATATAGTTCATCTCTTGGGAATTAATTAAGTTATTTGATAATTGTAAATTTAGAGTTAATAAAAAAAATAATAATAACAATTAAATAATAAAAGAGTAAAGGAGCAGAAGAATTTGTGCCCCTTTTTGGCCAATTTTGCTGGAAATTTGGAGTTTTAACCCAATTCTCATTTTTGTATACACTTGTCGTATATCAGTGTATATTTGCGTGTATATCAGATCTTTGAGTGTATCTCTTTCTTTCTAACACCTGTATTTTACTTCATCACTGTACTTTCACATTTTTGACTGCATATCTGCTGCCATGAACCTCTATATAACTGTATAAACATTGTAAGATATTGTATTTTAAGAGATGAGAACATTAAGGGTGTTGATATTGTATTCACATGAGAGATGATTGTGGAAAATAATTGAAGGCGGGACAAGCCATTTGGGAAAATTTCCTAACTAAACAAAAATACATAATATCAACTAAAGAGATAAGACAAGATCAAAGATGAACTAAGCAAATTGATTACTATGCACAACTGCATAAGGCAAGAAGGCCACAGAGAAAAATTATCATTTTAAATACACCTTGACACTTTTAAGAACTTAACAACTATAAGGAAAAATCCTAAGTTAATGGACAAGAAAAATCTAACACACTGCAAAATCAAACTAACTACACATTTTAAAAGCTCATGGCATCAGGTAGCATTCTAAAAGGCAACGAACTTAAAGGACACACTTCCAAAAGAAAAAAAAATTACAACAATTAAATCATAACTAGATAATGCCCCTCTAATCATGAAAAAGGAAATCAAAAAGCCATTTAGACCAAAAAAGCTTATCAT
Source organism: Solanum sitiens (assembly GCA_016801875.1). Lineage (NCBI taxonomy): Eukaryota > Viridiplantae > Streptophyta > Magnoliopsida > Solanales > Solanaceae > Solanum > Solanum sitiens. Next base: position 4,268,538 of record JABWTJ010000025.1, read on the forward strand.
GCTGTAACGACCTGCTCAGTCGTTTTGAGCAGCAGATTTTATTTCTGGAAAACTGTCTGAGACGACGTATCCAACGACGGACCGTCATGGGCACGACGGACCGTCGAGGGTGTCTCGTTCCAAACACTTGGAATTCTTATATTTGAGTGCTGAAATCGACTCTCTGAACTCTGTGACGGACCTGCAGGACGGACCGTCACAGACATGACGGACCGTTGTGAGGTTCCGTTTCAAAACACTTCAACTCTTGAGAATTGGGTACTGAGAGCAATTCTCTGAAGTCTGTGACGGACCTGCAGGACGGACCGTCACAGACATGATGGACCGTTGTGAGGTTCCGTTTCAAAACACTTCAACTCTTGAGAATTGGGTACTGAGAGCAATTCTCTGTCCGTCGTGACGGAAGTGCAGGACGGACCGTCGTAGGCACGACGGACCGTCTCAGACTCATCAAGGAAATTGAGTCTCTGAAGGTTGTGACGAACCTGCAGGACGGACCGTCGTAGGCACGACGGGCCGTCACAGGTTGCGTAATCCCAGTCTGGGTCGGATTTCTGGGTAAGTTTTAAAGGGGCGTTTTGGACTATTCCTGCTATAATTATGAATTTAGTGGATTAATATTAATAACTCAAATTCTTGGGGGTGTAAAGGAGATGACCTTGAGTTACTTAGTGGGTTATTTCCTCATCTTTTATACCTAATTATATGCTAATTAGGGAAAAGAGAGAGGGTTTTTGAAGAAGAAAAATAGAGAGAACAAGGAGAAGAGAGAGGAACGATCGATAGAGAGAGACAACCAAAAAGGAAACAAAAAGCTTTGAGAGATTGCTTGCTTGATCAAGAATCCTTGGTGAAGGTAGGTTATGGTTTTGATACTATTCGTAGTAAACTCTTAATAGTGAATGATATGTATTGGTAGTATTGTAAACCCTTCTATATGCTTAATTGTATGCTTGCATGAATGTGATTATGTGATTGTGATAAAATAAGCATAATGAAGCTTTTGAATCCAAAATCTTGAAGAACCCAAATTCACCTTGTTATTGATGATGCCTTGGTATAAAAGAAGGCTTGATGAATTGATAGAATGATGTTAGTGGATCGGAGTGTCACGTTCCGACACATAGTATTAGGGGATCGGGTGTCACGAACCGACACGTAGAATTAGGGATCGGAGTGTCACGTTCCGACACTAGTATTAAGGGATCGGGTGTCACGAACCGACACGTAGAAGTAGGGGATCGGGTGTCACGTTCCGACATATAGTATTTAGGGATCGGGTTCACGACCGACACGTAGAATTAGGGGATCGGAGTGTCACGTTCCGACACATAGTATTAGGGGATCGGGTGTCACGAACCGACATGTAGAATTAGGGGATCGGAGTGTCACGTTCTGACACATAGTATTAGGGGATCGGGTGTCACGAACCGACACGTAGAATTAGGGGATCGGAGTGTCACGTTCCGACACATAGTATTAGGGGATCGGGTGTCACGAACTGACACGTAGAAGTAGGGGATCGGAGTGTCACGTTCCGACACATAGTATTAGGGGATCGGGGGTCACGAACCGACACGTAGAAGTAGGGGATCGGAGTGTCACGTTCCGACACATAGCGTAGGGGATCGGACAGTGTCACGTACCGACCACCAAGAGGAAAGAAAAGATTAATGAATCTTGAAGAGGTTAAAATATACTCAATGTAATAAAACCTATTTCCCAAATGAGTGTGGTATTGAGGGCTTGAGTCCTCATGGATGACTTGGTAGTACTTATTGATGATACTAGTTACTTGTTGCTACATGTTGAGTATTGTAGTTGTTTTATGATTATGAACTGATATTATACTGTTTTTCTATTTTGAGTTGGCCGATGATACCTACTCCAGTACTTGTGTTTTGTACTGACCCCCTACTTGTTGTTTCTTTCTTTGTTATTTGGGGAATGCAGCAAACGTACCGTCGTCTTCAACTCAACAGCAATTCTAGCCAGTCTTCACTACACCGGATTTCAGGGTGAGCTAATGCTTCTATTTTGGACTGGATCTTCTCTTCAATGTCTTGATGCCTTGAACTTCCGGCATGGACTAACCTTTTATTTATTTTAGCTTCTTAGATACTTTTAGATTAGTAACTTGAGGATAGATGTTCTTGTGATGATGACTTCCAGATTTTGGGGATAATGAGTTATAAATTTTAGAAGTTATTTAATTGATTTCGTTAATGAGTTTTAAGTCTTCCGCTTTGTATTTTGTTCAATATGTTGGGGTTTTAGATTGGTTGGTTCGCTCACATAGTAGGATAAGTGTGGGTGCCACTCGCGGCTCGATTTTGGGTCGTGACAAACTTGGTATCAGAGCATTAGGTTCGTTGGTCTCATCACACAAGAACGAGTCTAGTAGAGTCTTAAGGAACGGTAGGGGGACGCCTTTACTTTTCTTTGAGAGGCTATAAGACTTTAGGAAAATTCCATTCTTTCTTTCTTTCTTTCGTGCTATTACTTGGATCCAATTGGTATCTAGGTGATACAAATTGGTATCTGACCATCTTCACTCTATTTCACAGATGGTTAGAACTAGAGCAACGACTGCACCAACACCAACACCGGCAAGACAAGAAACGTCTGAGCCAGCCACTGGGGCTGTAGCTCGGAGAGGAACAGTGGCGAGAGGCCGTGGAAGAGGTCGTGGGAGGACGTCCTCTAGAGGAAGAGGACAAGCACCTAGCCCACCTGGTACTAGGGCGGTGACTCCTCCACCGACGGAGGAAATGGTAAGAGAGGGTGAGGAAGGGGAGAATGAACAAGCACAGAATGAGGAATTGCCACCCCAACCTACCCCAGAGATGATCAATCAGGTTCTTGCTTATCTTAGCGGGTTATCTGATCAGGGTCAGACACCTCCAGTGTTTTCTGCACCAGCACCTCAGGTTCCGGAGGTACAACATGCGGCCACTATGGCTCCCCGCATGGATACTTCATTGGAAATAGGCACGTTTCCTCGTCTGACTACAGGGCCTATAATGACAAATGATCAGCATGAACTTTTCAGTAAGTTCTTGAAATTGAAACCTCCAGTCTTCAAGGGTGCTGAATCTGAGGATGCTTACGATTTTCTGGTTGACTGTCATGAGCTACTACATAGGATGGGTATAGTAGAACGGTTTTGGGTTGAGTTCGTGAGTTATCGTTCAAGGGAACGCCAAAATGTGGTAGGCGGTCACATGTTGAGTGTCAACCAACAAGGAGGCACCACCTATGAATTGGCATCATTCTCTTAGTTTGTTATGGAGAAGTATTTCCCCGGACTTTGAGGATAGGAAAAGGATGAGTTCTTGAAGGCCTAGGAGCAAGGTAGGATGTCGGTTACTGGCATATGAGCTAAGTTTCGTGCATTATGCCAGTATGCCACCCAACTTTGTTTCAGTCCACCAAGAACGGATTCGCCGTTTTGTGAAGGGTTGAGGTCAGATTGCGGGTTTAGCCTTACAGGCTAGCGGGCTACGGCGCAAAATTCCTTTCAAGGAAGTGGTGTTAGACTTCGTGATAAGGTGCGAAGGGAGTGAAGCCAGATGACTCACCATGGCATCGACATCAAAAAGGTTTCGAAAGGAGGGTGATTTTTAATGCGTTCTTACTCTAGAGGCAGGGTTTCAGGAGGTCTCAGTCCCGGACCAATTCAGTTCTTCACTACAGACTGTAGTTGGGGGTCCACCTCAGGACCGGTCAAAGCACTTCTCGGAGAGACCCTATCTTGAATCCAGAGCGTGTTATTGGATTGTGGGAGACTGGACATATTAGGAGGAATTGTCCAAAATAGAGTTATAGACCCCCAATAGCTAGAGGTAGAGGTGGTCATGGTAGAGGCCGTTATTCTGGAGGACGTGGTGGCCGAGGTAATGGTGGTCACCAAAATGGCCAAGGTGATGGACAAACTGGAGCTACTACAATGCCACATGGTAGGGGCAACGGGCAGACTGGAGATAGGGCCCATTGTTACGCTTTCCCTGGGAGGTCTGAGGCAGAGGCATCTGAGGCTGTTATCACAGGTAAATCTTTTGGTTTGTGATTACATGGCTTCTGTATTATTTGATCCTGGCTCCACGTTTTCATATGTATCTTCCTCATTTGCTACTGGTCTAAATCTACATTGTGAATCGCTTGACATGCCTATTCGTGTTTCTACTCCGGTGGGTGAGTCTGTGATAGTTGAAAAGGTATATAGGTCATGCTTGGTGACTTTTGTGGGGAGCAATACTTATGTAGACTTGGTCATCTTAGAAATGGTCGATTTTGATGTAATTCTTGGTATGACTTGGCTTTCTCCAAATTTTGCGATCTTGGATTGTAATGCTAAAACTGTGACGTTAGCCAAGCCTGGGACAGATTCGTTAGTGTGGGAGGGGGACTACACTTCCACTCCGGTTCGTATCATCTCCTTTCTTCGTGCTAAAAGAATGATTAGTAAGGGGTGCTTAGCTTTCTTGGCACATCTCAAGGATGACACTACCCAAGTACCTTCAATTGAGTCGGTTTCGGTAGTCCGTGAGTTTCTGGATGTGTTCCCTGCAGATCTTCCTGGTATGCCACCGGATAGAGATATTGATTTCTGCATTGATCTGGAACCGGGTACTCGACCCATTTCCATACCCCCTTATAGAATGGCTCCAGCTGAGTTAAGGGAGTTAAAGGCCCAACTTCAGGAGCTGTTAGGTAAAGGTTTTATTAGGCCAAGTGCATCCCCTTGGGGTGCTCCTGTTTTATTTGTGAAGAAGAAAGATGGAAGTCTTCGGATGTGCATAGACTACAGGCAGCTGAATAAGGTAACTATTAAGAACAAGTATCCTATTCCTCGCATTGATGATTTGTTCGATCAGTTACAAGGTGCTTGTGTCTTCTCTAAAATTGATTTGAGGTCCGGTTATCATCAATTGAAAATACGGACAGCAGATGTGCCAAGGACTGCTTTTCGAACCAGGTATGGGCATTATGAATTCTTAGTAATGTCTTTTGGGCTTACGAATGCCCCTGCTGCTTTCATGAGCCTAATGAACGGGATTTTTAAGCCATATCTGGATCTTTTTGTTATTGTATTTATTGATGATATACTGATATACTCAAAGAGCAAGAAGGAACATGAGGAGCACTTGAGAATTGTGTTGGAAGTATTGAGGGAGAAAAAGCTTTATGCCAAATTCTCCAAGTGTGAGTTTTGGCTNCATGGAGCCTAATCAACGGGATTTAAGCATATCTGGCAGCTTTTGTTATTGTATTATTGATGATATACTGATATACTCAAAGAGCAAGAAGGAACATGAGGAGCACTTGAGAATTGTGTTGGAAGTATTGAGGGAGAAAAAGCTTTATGCCAAATTCTCCAAGTGTGAGTTTGGGCTGGATTCAGTGTCCTTCTTAGGGCACGTGGTTTCTAAGGATGGGGTGATGGTGGATCCTGCTAAGATTGAAACAGTGAAGAATTGGGTAAGACCTACTAATGTGTCAGAAGTAAGAAGCTTTGTTGGTTTAGCCAGCTACTCCCGTCGATTTGTCAAGGGATTCTCTTCTATTGCTTCCCAATTGACGAACTTGACTAAGCAGAATGTTCCATTTGTATGGTCGGATGAATGTGATGAAAAGCTTTTCGAAACTCAAGACCTTGCTGACTACTGCACCTATCCTTACCTTGCCAGAGAGGGTAAGAACTTCATTGTTTATGTGATGCATCCTATCTGGTTTGGGTGCAGTGCTAATGCAAGAGGAAAAATGTAATTGCTTATGCTTCGAGCAATAAAGGTGCATGAACGTAAACTATCGACACCATGATTTGGAGTTGGCTGCGGTCGTGTTTGCATTAACGCAATGGGAGACACTATCTATTATGGGGTAAGTGTGAGTGGTCTACACAGATCATCGTTAGTCTACAGTATTTTTTTACCCAGAAAGACTGAATTTGAGGTAGAGGAGGTGGATGGAACTGTTGAAGGGACGAGATATTACCATTCTGTATCCCACCCAGGCAAGGCAAATGGGTAGCGACGCTTAAGTAGGAAAAGCAGGTTAGCATGGGTAGTTTTAGCCCACTTTACAAGTTTTTAGACGCCCATTGGCTAGAGAAGTCCAAAATTTGGCTAACGACCTTATGAGACTGGAAATACTAGAGAAAGGAGGATTTTTGGCCAGCGTGGAGGCAAGATCTTCTTTTCTTGACAAGATCAAGGGAAAACAGTTTGATGATGAAAAGCTAAGTCGAATTCGGGATACGGTGTTGCGAGGCGAGTCTAAAGAGGCAATAATTGATGAGGAAGGTGTCTTGAGGATTAAGGGAAGGGTATGTGTGCCTCATGTTGATGATTTGATCCACACTATCCTTACAGAGGCTCATAGTTCCGGATATTCTATACATCCTGGTGCAACCAAGATGTACCGTGACCTAAAGCAACACTTTTGGTGGAGTAGAATGAAGCGCGACATTGTTGATTTTGTTGCCAAATGTCCAAATACCCAGCCAAGTAAAGTATGAACCACCAGAGGGCAGGCTGAACACTCAGAGAATGCCATTCCTGAATGAAAGTGGGAGAGAATGCACTGGACTTCGTTGTTGGTCTTCAAAGACATTGGGTAAGTTTGACTCATTGGTTAATTGTGGACAGCTTAACGACGTCTGCCCTCACTTCATTCCGGTCAAGGTGACCTACAAGACAGAGAAGTTAGCCAATAATCTACTCTCAGAAATTGTTCGATTGCATGGAGTTCACTCCCATTATATTAGATAGAGGTACGCAGTTTACTTTTAAGTTTTGGAGAACATTGCACGCGGAATTAGGTACTAGGTTGGACCTTAGTACTGCATTTCACCCTCAGACCGATGGTCAGTCTGAGCGAACGATTCAAGTGTTGGAGGATATGCTTCTCGCATGTGTGATTGAATTTGGTGGTCATTGGGATAACTTCTTACCCTTAGCGAAGTTTTCATACAATAATAGCTATCACTCCAGTATTTACATGGCCCCATTTGAAGCATTGTATGGGAGGAGATGTAGGTCTCCCATTGGTTGGTTTGACGCATTTGAAGTTAGACCTTGGGGTACTGATCTGTTGAGGGATTCATTGGAGAAGGTGAAATTTATTCAAGAAAAGCCTTTAGCAGCTCAAAGTAGGCAAAAGGAATATGCAGATCGAAAGGTTAGAGACTTGGAGTACATGGAGGGTGAACAAGTCTTGCTGAAGGTTTCACCCATGAAAGGGGTGATGCGGTTTAGAAAAAGGGGTAAGCTAAGTCCAAGGTATCTTGGGCCATTTGAAGTACTTAAGCGAGTAGGGGAGGTGGCTTATGAATTAGCCTTGCCTCCAGGGCTGTCAGGAGTACATCCGGTATTTCATGTGTCTATGTTGAAAAGATACCATGGGGATGGAAACTACATCATTCGTTGGGATTCGGTTCTGCTTGATGAAAATTTGTCTTATGAGGAGGAACCTGTTGCTATTTTAGATAGAGCAATTCGCAAGTTGAGATCAAGGGAGATTGCATCTATCAAAGTTCCCTGGAAGAATCGACCAGTTGAAGAGGCATCCTTGGAGAGGGAAGCGGATAGGCAAAAATATCCGCATCTGTTCACAAATTCAGGTACTCCCTCTCATCCTTGTTTTTCTTCTTTTGATCGTTCGAGGATGAACGATGGGTAAATTGGTATCTATTGTAACGACCTGCTTAGTCGTTTTGAGCAGCAGATTTTATTTCTGGAAAAAACTGTCTGAGACGACGTATCCAACGACGGACCGTCATGGGCACGACGGACCGTCGAGGGTGTCTCGTTCCAAACACTTGGAATTCTTATATTTGAGTGCTGAAATCGACTCTCTGAACTCTGTGACGGACCTGCAGGACGGACCATCACAGACATGACGGACCGTTGTGAGTTTCCGTTTCAAAACACTTCAACTCTTGAGAATTGGGTACTGAGAGCAATTCTCTGAAGTCTATGACGGACATGCAGGACGGACCGTCACAGACATGACGGACCGTTTTGAGGTTCCGTTTCAAAACACTTCAACTCTTGAGAATTGGGTACTAGAGAGCAAATTCTCTGTCCGTCATGACGGAAGTGCAGGACGGACCGTCGTAAGGCACGACGGAACCGTCAACGGTTGCGTAATCCGTCTGGGTCGCGAATTTCATTTTCTGGGGTCAGTTTTAACGGGGCGGTTTATTGGACGATATCCTGCTATAAATTATAAATTTCGTTCGTGGGTAATGTTTATAACTTCAAATTCTTGGGGGTGGTGAAGGAGGATAAACCTTAGTTACTTATGGGGTGTTTCCTCATCTGTTATACCTAATTAGATGCTATTAGGGAAAAGAGGAGAGGGTTTTTGAAGAAGAAAAATGAGAGAACAAGGAGAAGAGAGAGGAGCGATCTATAGAGAGAGACCACCAAAGAGGAACAAAAAGCGTTGGAGAGATTGCTTAGCTTGATCAAGACTTACCCTTTGTGAAGGTGGTTATGGTTTGTGATACGATTCGGAGTAAACTCCTCAATAGTGAAATGATATGTCGTGGTCGTATTGTAAAACCCTTCCTATAATGCTTATTGTCTGCTTGCATGAACTGAGTGCTTATGTGCTTGTGATAACCCTAAGCTTCTCTGACGCTTTGCCCTCCCAAATCTTGACAGACAACCCTACTTCACCTGTTATGCGATCTGCATTGGAACTACACAGACGCTTGCGCAGTGATCATGCATGATTAGGGGATCGGAGTGTCACGTTCCGACACATAGTCTTAGGGGATCGGGTGTCACGAACCGACACGTAGAATTAGGGGATCGGAGTGTCACGTTCCGACACATAGTATTAGGGGATCGGGTGTCACGAACCGACACGTAGAATTAGGGGATCGGAGTGTCACGTTCTGACACATAGTATTAGGGGATCGGGTGTCACGAACCGACACGTAGAATTAGGGGATCGGAGTGTCACGTTCCAACACATAGTATTAGGGGATCGGGGGTCACGAACCGACACGTAGAATTAGGGGATCGGAGTGTCACGTTCCGACACATAGTATTAGGGGATCGGGTGTCACGAACCGACACGTAGAATTAGGGGATCGGAGTGTCACGTTCCGACACATAGTAGTAGGGGATCGGAGTGTCACGTACCGACACAAGAGGAAGAAAGATAATGAATCTTGAGAGATGTTTATATACTCAATGTAATGAACCTAATTTTCCCAAATGAGTGTGGTATTGAGGCTTGAGTCCTCATGGATGAACTTGGTAGTACTTATTGATGATTATAGTACTTGTTGCTACATGTTGAGTATTGTAGTTGATTTATGATATGAACTGATATATACTGTTTTCTATTTTGAGTTGGCCGATGATACCTACTCAGTACTTGTGTTTTGTACTGACCCCCTACTTGTTGTTTCTTTCTTTGTTATTTGGGGAATGCAGCAAACGTACCGTCGTCTTTAACTCAACAGCAATTCTAGCCAGTCTTCACTACACCGGATTTCAGGGTGAGCTAATGCTTCTAGCTTGGACTGGATCTTCTCTTCAATGTCTTGATGCCTTGAACTTCCGGCATGGACTAGCCTTTATTTATTTTAGCTTCTTAGATACTTTTAGATTAGTAACTTGAGGATAGATGTTCTTGTGATGATGACTTCCAGATTTTGGGGATAATGGGTTATAAATTTTAGAAGTTATTTAATTGTTTTCGTTAATGAGTTTTAAGTCTTCCGCTTTGTATTTTTGTTCAATATGTTGGGGTTTTAGATTGGTTGGTTCGCTCACATAGTAGGATAAGTGTGGGTGCCACTCGCGGCTCGATTTTGGGTTGTGACATTAATGTAAGGGGTAGGGTTAGGATTTAGGTTGTTTTTAAGGTTTTAGGGTTGGGGATTTGAGTTGTAAGATCTATGGTTTAGTGTTTAATGTTAGGGTTTTGGTATTTTGGGCTCTGGGTGTAGGGTTTAGGGTTTAGGCTTAGGGTTAAGGATTGGGGTAGGGTTCCTGTTAGGGATAGGGTTTATTTTTTTTTCTTTTTTATGTTTTTAGGTTTTGGGGTTTAGGATTTTTGGTCTAAAATCTATTGTTTAGTGTTTAATGTTTGGGTTTTGCTATTTTGGGCTTAGGGTTTTAGGTTAATTGCTTAGGATTAGTGTTAAGGTTAAGGTTCGGGTTATGGTTTTGTTTTTTTTTACGTTTTTGGGTTTAGCGTTTAGGATTTGAGGTTTAATATAAATGTTTTAGTGTTGAATGTTTGGGTTTTTGTATTTTGGGCTTAGGGTTTAGGGTTTATGGTAGGGTTAGGGTTAGGGTAAATTTAAGGGTTAGGGTTAGGGGTTAGTCTATTTTTTAGGTTTTAGGGTTTGTGGTTTAGGATTTGAGGTTTAAAATCTATGGTTAAGTGTTTAATGTTTGAGTTTCAGTATTTTGGACTTGGTGTTTATTTTTGAACTTATTTTTGGACTTAGGGTTTAGGGTTTAGGGTTTAGGGTTAGGGTTAGGGTTATAGTGTAGGTTTTTCTTTAGATTTTATGGTTCATCGTTTAGCATTTGAGGTTTAAAATCTATAGTTTATTATTTAATGTTAGGGTTTTGGTATTTTGGGCTTCGGGTTTCTGGTTTATAGTTTATGGTTAGGGTTATGGTTAAGGTTAGGGTGAGTTTTTTTTTTAGGTTTTTGGGTTTAGTGTTTAGTTTTATACATTTAATATCAATGGTTAGTGTTTAATGTTTGGGTTTTGGTATTTTGGGTTTGGGGTTTAGGGTTTATGGTAGAGTTAGGGTTAGGGTTAAGGTTGTTTTTTTGGTTTTAGGGTTAGGGGTTAAGGATTTGATTTGTAATATCTATGGTTTAGTGTTTAATGTTAGGGTTTTCATATTTTGGGCTTTCGGTTTAGGGTTTAGGGTTTAGGGTTAGGGTTAAGGATAGGGTTAGGGTTAGGGTTGTATTAGAGATAAGGTTAGGATGTATTTTTTTTTATTTATATTTTTAGGTTTTGAGGTTTAGGATTTGTGGTTTAACAACTATTGTTTAGTGTTTAATGTTTAGGTTTTGGAATTTTGGGCTTGGGTTTTTGGTTAATTGTTTAGGGTTAGTGTTAAGGTTAAGGTTAGGGTTCGGTTTTTTTTTTTTTAAAGTTTTTGGGTTTAGAGTTTAGGATTTGAGGTTTAATATAAATGGCTTAGTGTTTAATGTTTCGGTTTTTGTATTTTGGGCTTGGGTTTAGGATTTATGGTAGGGTTAGGGTTAGGGTTAATGTTAGGTTTAGGGTTAGGGGTTAGGTTGTTTTTTAGGTTTTTGGGTTTGGGTTTAAGGATTTGAGTTGTAAGATCTATGGTTCAGTGTTTAATGTTAGGGTTTTCGTATTTTGGGCATTGGGTTTAGGGTTTAGGGTTAGGGTTAGGGTTAAGTATATGTTTAGGGTTAGGGTTCATGTTAGGGTTTAGGGATTTGTTTTTAGGTTTTAGGATTTTTGGTATAAAATCTATGGTTTAGTGCTTAATGTTTCGGTTTTGGTATTTTAGGCTTGGGGTTTGGGTTAATGGTTTAGGGTTAGGGTTAGGGTATGGGTTAGGGTTTAGATTTTTTTAGGGTTTAGGATTTGAGGTTTAAAATCTATGGTTTAGTGTTTAATGTTTGGTTTTCGTTTTTTGGACTTATGGTTTTTTTTGGACTTTTTTTTGGACTTAGAGTTTATGGGTTTAAGATTTAGGTTTTAGGGTTTAGGGCGTTAGGGGTAGGGGTAGTGTGTAGTTTTTTTTAGGTTTTATAATTCAGTGTTTAGCATTTGAGGCATAAAATCTATGGTTTAGTATTTAATGTTCGGGTTTTGTTATTTTGGACTAAGGGTTTTGGGTTTAAGGTTTAGGGTTAGGGTTAGGGTTAGTTTTTCTTTTTAGGTTTTTGGGTTTTGGGTTTAGGATTTGAGGTTTAATATCAATGGTTTAGTGTTTAATGTTTGGGTTTTGGTATTTTTTGGTTGGGGTTTAGGGTGTATGGTAGGGTTAGGGTTAGGGATAATGTTAGGGTTAGGGTTTGTGTTTAGGTTGTTTTTTAGGTTTTAGGGTTTGGGGTCAAGGATTTGAGTTGTAATATCTTCTGTTTAGTGTTTAATGTTAGGATTTTGGTATTTTAGGATATTGGTTTAGGGTTTAGGGTTTAGGGTTAGGGTTAGGGTTAGGGTTAGGGATAGGGTTAGGGTTAGAGTTTAGGTTTTTTTGTAGGTTTATGATTTTGGTTTAAAATCGATGGTTTAGTGTTTAATGTTTGGGTTTTGTATTTTGGGCTTGGGTTTTTGGGTTAATAGTTTAGGGTTATGGTTAGGGTTAAGTTTAGTGTTAGGGTTAGGTTTAAAGTTAGGGTTAGGGTTTATGTTGTTTTTAGGTTTTAGGGTTTGTGGTTTAGGATTTGAGGTTTAAATTCTATGGTTAAGTGTTTAATGTTTGGGTTTCAGTATTTTAGACTTGGTGTTTTTTTTAATTTTTTTTGGACTTAGGGTTTAGGATTTAGGGTTTAATGTTTAGGGTTAGGGTTAGGGTTAAGGATAGGTGTAGGGTTCTTGTTAGGAATAGGAATAGGGATAGGGTTTAGTTTTTTTTTGTTTTTAGGTTTTGGGGTTAAGAATTTTTGGCTTAGAATATATTGTTTAGTGTTTAATGTTTGGGTTTTGGTATTTTCTGCTTAGGGTTTTGGGTTAATTGCTTAGGGTTAGTGTTAAGGTTGAGGTTCGGGTTAGGGTTAAGGTAAGGTTAGGGTTAGGGTTAGGATTTAGTTTCTTTCTGAATTTTGGGGTTTTGGGTTTAGGATTTGAGTTGTAATATCTATGATTTAGTGTTTAATGTTAGGGTTTTCATATTTTGGGCTTAGGTTTTATGGTTAGGGTTAAGGATAGGTTTAGGGTTAGGGTTGTGTTAGGGATAGGGTTAGGGTTTTTTTTTGGACTTGTTTTTTGTACTTAGGGTTTAAGGTTTAAGGTTAAGGGTTAAGGGTTTAGGGTTTAGGGTTAGTAGGGTTAGGGTGTAGTTTTTTTTAAGTTTTATGGTTCAACGTTTAGCATTTGAGGTTTAGAATCTATGGTTTAGTGTTTAATGTTCGGGTTTTGGCATTTTGGGCTTAGAGTTTTGGGTTTATGGTTTATGGTTAGGGTTAGAGTTAGGGTTAAGATTTGAGGTTTGATATCAATGGCTTAGTGTTTAATGTTTGGGTTTTTGTAGTTTGGGCTTGGGGTTTATGGTTTATGGTAGGGTTAGGGTTAGGGTTAATGTAATGGGTAGGTTACGATTTAGGTTGTTTTTAGGTTTTAGGGTTTGGGGTTGAGAATTTGAGTTGTAATATCTATAGTTAGTGTTTAATGTTAGGGTTTTGTATTTTGGGCTTAGGGTTAAGGGTTTAGGGTTTTGTGTTAAGGTTAAGGATAGGGTTAGGGTTCCTGTTAGGGATAGGGATAGGGTTAGGGTTTAGTTTTTTTGATGTTTTTAGGTTTTGGGGTTTAGGTTTTTTGGTTTAAAATCTATTGTTTAGTGGTTAATGTTTGTGTTTTGGTATTTTGGGCTTGGGGTTTTGGGTTAATTGTTTATTTTTAGTGTTAAGGTTAAGGTTAGGATTAGGGTTAGGTTCTTTTTTTTTTTTTTAGGTTTTTTGGTTTAGCGTTTAGGATTTGAGGTTTAATATAAATGGTTTAGTGTTTAATGTTTGGGTTTTTGTATTTTGAATTTGGGGTTTAGGGTTTATGGTAGGCTTAGGATTAGGGTTAGGGTTAGGGGTTAGGTTGTTTTTTAGGTTTTAGGGTTTGGGGTTAAGGATTTGAGTTGTAAGATCTATGGTTCACTATTTAATGTTTTGGTTTACGTATTTTGGGCTTCGGTTTAGGGTTTAGGGTTTAGGGTTTAGGATTAGGTTAAGTATAGGGATAGGGATAGGGATATGGTTTCGTTTTTTTGTTTGTTTTAGGTTTAGGGGTTTAGGATTTTTGTTTTAAAATATATTGTTTAGTGTTTAATATTTGGGTTTTGGTATTTTGGGCTTAGTGTTTTGGGTTAATTGCTTAGGGTTAGTGTTAAGGTTGAGGTTCGGGTTCGGGTTAGAGTTATGTTAGGGTTAGGGTTAGGGTTTAGTTTTTTTTTTTGGTTTTAGGCTTTGGGGTTTAGGATTTGAGTTCTAATATCTATGGTTTAGTGTTTAATGTTAGGGTTTTCGTATTATGGCCTTAGGGTTTAGGGTTAGGGTTAAGGATAAGGTTAGGGTTAGGGTTTAGGGTTTAGGTATTAGGGTTAGGGTTAGAGTTAGGATTAGGGTTAGGTTGTAGTTTTTTTTTAGGTTTTAAGGTTCAACGTTTAGCATTTGAGGTTTAGAATCTATGGTTTAGTGTTTAATGTTCGAGTTTTGTCATTTTGGGCTTAGAGTTTTGGGTTTATGGTTTAGGATTAGGGTTAGGGTTAGGGTTAAGGTTAGGGTTAGGGTTAGGGTTTTGTTTTTTTTAGGTTTTTATGTTTAGGTTTTAAGATTTGAGGTTTAATATCAATGGCTTACTGTTTAATGTTTGTGTTTCGGTATTTTGGGCTTGGGGTTTATGGTTTATGGTAGGGTTATGGTTAGGGTTAATGTAAGGGGTAGGGTTAGGATTTAGGTTGTTTTTTAGGTTTTAGGGTTTGGGGTTGAGAATTTGAGTTGTAATATCTATGGTTTAGTGTTGAATGTTAGGGTTTGGTATTTTGGGCTTTGGGTTTAGGGTTTAGGGTTTAGGGTTAAGGTTAAGGTTAAGGATAGGGTTAGGGTTCCTGTTAGAGATATGGATAGGGTTAGGCTTTAGTTTTTTTTTATGTTTTTAGGTTTTGGGGTTTAGAATTTTTGGTTTAAAATCTATTGTTTAGTGTTTAATATTTGGGTTTTGGTATTTTGGCCTTGGGGTTTTCAGTTAATTGTTTATTGTTACTGTTAAGGTTAAGGTTAGGATTAAGGGTAGGGTTCGGTTTTTTTTTATAGGTTTTTTGGTTTAGCGTTTAGGATTTGAGGTTTAATATAAATGGTTTAGTGTTTAAAGTTTGGGTTTTTGTATTTTGAATTTGGGGTTTAGGGTTTATGGTAGGGTTAGGATTAGGGTTAATATTAGGGTTTGGGTTAGGTGTTAGGTTGTTTTTTAGATTTTAGGGTTTAGGGTTAAGGATTTGAGTTGTAAGATCTATTGTTCAGTGTTTAATGTTAGGGTTTTTGTATTTTGGGCTTTGGATTTAGGGTTTAGGGTTTAGGGTCTAGGATTAGGGTTAAGGATAGGGGTAGGGTTCCTGGTAGGGATAGGGATATGGATAGGGTTTATTTTTATTTTTTTTTTAGGTTTTGGGGTTAAAACTTTTTGGTTTAAAATATATTGTTTGGTGTTTAATGTTTGGGGTTTGGTATTTTGGGCTTAGGGTTTTGGGTTAATTGCTTAGGGCTAGTGATAAGGTTGAGGTTCGGGTTCGGGTTCGGGTTTAGTTTTTTTTGGTTTTAGGGTTTGGGGTTTAGGATTTGAGTTCTAATATCTATGGTTTAGTGTTTAATGTTAGGGTTTTCGTATTTTGGGCTTAGGGTTTAGGGTTAGGGTTAAGGATAGGGTTAGGGTTAGGGTTGTGTTAGGGATTGGGTTAGGTTTTTTTTGGACTTCTTTTTTAGACTTAGGGTTTAGGGTTTAGGGTTTAGGGTTTAGGGTTACGGTTACAGTTAGGATTAGGGTTAGGTTGTAGTTTTTTTTAGGTTTTATGGTTCAACATTTAGCATTTGAGGTTTAGAATCTATGGTTTAGTGTTTAATGTTCGAGTTTTGGCATTTTAGGCTTAGGACTTTGGGTTTAGGGTTTATGGTTATTTTTTTTTTAGGTTTTTGTGTTTAGGGTTTAAGATTTGAGGTTTAATATCAATGGCTTAGTGTTTAATTTTAGGGTTTTGGTATTTTCGGCTTGGGATTTAGTGTGTATGGTAGGGTTAGGGTTAGGGATAATGTTAGGGTTAGTGTAAGGGTTTAGGTTGTTTATTAGGTTTTAGGGTTTGGGGTCAAGGATTTAAGTTGTAATATCTTTGGTTTAGTGTTTAATGTTATGATTTTTGAATATTAGGATATGGGTTTAGGGTTTAGGGTTTAGGGTTAGGGTTAGGGTTCGTGTTAGGGATAGGGTTAGGGTTAGAGTTTAGTTTTTTTTTAGGTTTAGGATTTTTGGTTTAAAATGTATGGTTTATCATTTAATGTTTGGGTTTTGGTATTTTGGGCTTGGGGTTTCGGGTTAATATTTTGGGTTAGAGTTAGGGTTAATGTTAGGGTTAGGGTTTAGGTTGTTTTTTAGGGTTTAGGGTTTGTAGTTCGGAATTTGAGGTTTAAAATCTATGGTTAAGTGTTTAATGTTTGGGTTTCAGTATTTTGGGCTTGGTTTTGTTTTTGAACTTTTTTTTGGACTTAGGGTTTATGGTTTATGGTTTAGGGTTAGGGTTAGGGTTGGGGTGTAGATTTTTTTTATAGATTTTATGGTTCAGCGTTTAGCATTTGTGGTTTAGAATCTATGGTTTAGTATTTAATGTTTGGGTTTTGGTATTTTGGGCTTAGGGTTTTGGGTTTATGGTTTAGGGTTAGGGTTATGGTTAAGGTTAGGGTTAGGGTTAGAGTAAGGGTTTTGGTTTGTTTAGGTTTTGGGTTTTAGGGTTTAGGATTTGAGATTTAATATCAATGGTTTAGTGTTTAATTTTTTGGTTTTGGTATTTTGGGCTTGGGATTTTAGGTTTATGGTAGGGTTAAGATTTGGGTTAAAATTAGGATTAGGGTTTGGGTTTAGTGTTTTGTTTTTGTTTTAGGGTTTGGGGTTAAGGATTTGAGTTGTAAGATCTATGGTTTAGTGTTTAATTTTAGGGTTTTAATATTTTGAGATTTGGGTTTAGGGTTAGGGTTAATGATAGGTTTAGGGTTGGGTGTGTGTTAGGGATAGGGTTTGGGTTCTTTTTGCACTTCTTTTTTTGACTTAGGGTTTAGGGTTTAGGGTTAGGGTTAGGGTTAAAGTGTAGGTTTTTTTTAGGTTTTATGGTTCAACATTTAGCATTTGAGGTGTAAAATCTATGGTTTACTATTTAATATTTGGGTTTTGGTATTTTGGGCTTAGGGTTTTGGGTTTATGGTTTGGGGTAAGGGTTAGGGTTAAGGTTAGGGGTTATTTTTTTTTTTAGGTTTTAGGGTTTGGGGTTAAGGATTTGAGTTGTAATGTCTTTGGTTCAGTGTTTAATTTTAAGGTTTTCGTATTTTTGGCTTTGGGTTTAGGGTTAGGGTTAACGATATGGTTAGGGTTAGGGTTCATGTTAGGATTAGGGTTTAGGGATTTTTTTAGGTTATTGGTTTTGGGGTATAGGATTTTTGGTATAAAATTTATGGTTTAGTGTTTAATATTTCAGTTTTGGTATTTTGGGCTTGGGGTTTCGGGTTAATGGTTTAGGGTTATGGTTATGGTATGGGTTAGGATTAGGGTTAGGGTTTAGATTTTTGGTAGGGTTTAGGGTTTGTGGTTTAAGATTTAAGGGTTTTTGGTAGGGTTAGGGTTAAGGATAATTTTAGGGTTTAGGTTGTGTTTTAGGTTTTAGGGTTCGGGGATCAAGGATTTGAGTTGTAATATCTTTGGTTTAGTGTTTAATGTTAGGATATTGGTATTTTAGGATTTGGGTTTAGGGTTTAGGGTTTAGGGTTAGGGTTAGGGTTAGGGATAGGGTTCTTGTTATGGATAGTGTTAGGGTTAGAGTTTATAGTTTTTTTTAGGTTTAGGATTTTTGGTTTAAAATCTATGGTTTAGTGTTTAATGTTTGGGTTTTGGTATTTTGGGCTTGGGGTTTCGGGTTAATAGTTAAGGGTTAGGGTTAGAGTTAAGGTTAGTGTTATGGTTTGGGTTAAGGTTAGGGTTAGAGTTACGATTTAGGTTGTTTTTAGGGTCTAGGGTTTCTAGTTTAAGTTTTGAGGTTTGAAATCTATGGTTAAGTGTTTAATGTTTGGGTTTCACTATTTTGGGCTTGGTTTTTTTTTTCGACTTAGGGTTTAGGGTTTAGGGTTTAGGGTTAGGGTTAGGGTTAGGGTGCAGATTTTTTTTTATAGATTTTATGGTTCAGCGTTTAGCATCCGTGGTTTAAAATCTATGGTTTAGTATTTAATGTTTGGGTTTTGGTATTTTGGACTTAGGGTTTCGGGTTTATTATTTAGCTTTAGGGTTAGGGTTAGGGTTAGGGTAAGTTTTTTTTTTTTTAAGTTTTTGGGTTTAGGGTTTAGGATTTGAGATTTAATATCAATGGTTTAGTGTTTAATGCTTTGGTTTTGGTATTTTGGGCTTGGGGTTTAGGGTTAATGGTAGGGTTAGGGTTAGGGTTAAAATTAGGGTTAGTGTTAGGGCTTAGATTATTTTTTGGTTTTAGGGTTTGGGGTTAAGGATTTGAGTTGTAAGATCTATGGTTTAGTGTTTAATGTTAGGGTTTTCGTATTTTGATATTTGGGTTTAGGGTTTAGGGTTTAGGGTTAGTGTTAATGATATGGTTAGGGTTAGGGTTGTGTTAGGGATAGGGTTTGGGTTCATTTTAGACTTAGGGTTTAGGGTTTAGGGTTTAGCGTTAGGTTTAGGGTTAGAGTGTAGGTTTTTTTAGGTTTTATGGTTCAACATTTTGCATTTGAGGTGTAAAATCTATGGTTTAGTATTTAATATTTGGGTTTTGGTATTTTGGGCTTAGGGTTTTGGGTTTATGGTTTAGGGTTAGGGTTAGGGTTAGGGTTAAGTTTAAGCTTAGGCTTAGGGTTATTGTCACGCCTCAAAACCCATTAAGACGGATAGGCACCCGATGCCCTAAAGGCCCGAGAGAACCAACCTGCAACCTGTTTTTACTGTGCATATACTATAACAATTGTGACAAGTTAATCTAGGATGCAGCGATACATAACAACGTAAGTAGGTCCAAAAGTTATATACAAGACTTGGCCATTGAGGCCACAACTCCTTAAGACGGAACTGAACCATGTACATACGTCTACAAAGCCTCTAAAAGATAGAAGACTAGATTAGGTCGGGATAGACCCCGCCTTACCCTTAACTACGATACAATACAAAAATGAATTTACCAAGGACTCAATAAAGCTCCGAATCAACTTGGAGCTCACCAAAAGTAGCAGAATTTCGTGTGCTCCTACTGAGGAGGTCTACTAGCTGGAGCACCTTAGACTGCAGCATGAAAGTGAGTACGAAAAATGTACTGAATATGTAAGGCAATAGCATATGTAATACAAGAGCTCAAATGAAATAAAGTAGTAACATATGATTGCATAGATAGGAGAGAAGACCACCTTTGCTTACTCTTGTAGGATCAAGTAAGCTACATTCTTTTCTTTACCTTTTCGTATGTTATAATCTTTTTTGGGCATGTGATACAAGTGACCATCTGATCAGTGGTAGAAGAGGATGACCCATGCTAGGCGTATTAACCCCTGGGATGCGGTCCTCATAATTACACAACTTGGGATCGGCCCATGCTAGGCTTTCGCCCCTGAGCTGCCACCCTTAATTATATAGATTTCTTCACTTAGATTCTTTAATCTTTAAGATTATTGTTAATCAGTTCATAACTCTTTTGAGACGTTATTTTGGATAATCATAACACTTTTGAGATGTTGCTTTGGTGGTCATAATCATCTTGGAGATATGGAAATACGGACCAGTAGTGGAATACATGAAAAATAATATTTGATGCAGTAACAATGACATAAGGAGCTATGTAACATCAACACCTCACTTTAAGACCTTAATGGCACAATTGACTTCAATTGACTAGGAGGGGGATTCACCAAACTTTCTTTTGCAAATATCATTTCTATAGCAGCACAAGGGGGATAATTACACAAGTATAGAGTAGTGAACATATAATGAAGTAGTTCCATGTACTTAGAATGGGGAAAGAAATACTGTTAGCTATTTGGAGATAGTACGCTGCCATTATGTTTCTTTTTCTAGGAATAGAACTTATGGGATTCACTTCATTGATATTAATTGCAGATGCCATATTTCATGCCAAAGGGATATAGAATCGAATAGCCTTACATACCTTATTTTCTGACCAATACCACTATCACGATTCAGCATTCCTTTTTGGGTGCTAATCTATAACATAAGTCATGATTAAGCTAACGTCAGCACCTAATTACATTAAGGCCCTCGAAAACAGTAGCTAAAATATTTGACGGAAAGCAGGCCCTTACAACCCTTACAGAAACGGTGAACCACCACACCCTTCCTCTACACATTAATACAACTTCATACATCCTCTCCCAAGATACCCAAACTTCCCTCAACAACAATTTCATAAGGCAGCCACTATCAATCTCAAATCTTTCAGCATAATAGGAGAATATTGACTCAAGGATTTATCACAATACATGAATTCTTGATAAATGTATACAAAATTCTCCACTCCAAACATGAATTCAAAGAGAGGAAAACAAATGGGTTGAAGTCTTACCTTAATTCTGGAAATTTATCCTCTAAACTTGTACTTCAAGAATTCAAACTCTCCTTCAAACTCTTACTTGAAAATGGGATAGCACTCAAGAACCCTAAGGTGTTTTAGGGATGTTTATTGAAGCCAAAAGAGACCAAGAAAGAAACTTATGAATCTGAAAAATTTTGCAAGTTTAAAATGGAGAAAAAGACTTTATCCTCATCCTTTTAAAAAGGAGGTGTTATGGCCGACATTCTTGACCAATTTTGGGCCATATATTGTCAAGTAGGTGACCCACCTACTTGGCCTTTTAACTTGGGCCTTTTTGGACTTAAGATTTTTGGGGCTTGGCTGTCCATTTTCCCTTTGTTCTTTTATTCAACTTGGACCAGATTAATGCAAGTACGTGGTACACACTTGGCCCAATAACATGGTAAAAAAAAAATCTTAGGAGGTGATGCACTTACCTAGTTTCACTTGGGCTTTATCCATAATGGCCAGTTGGCAGATTTGGCTGCTGGGCTTTCTTTTATTCACATTTGTTTTAATAGGTTTGGGCTTCAAATGAGCACCTTAAAATAAGCCTAAACCTGGTCCATCAAACTTGGGCCATTTAACTATATTGTAGCTCAAGTATGCAGCTGCTAGCTCAATTACCACCTTACTATATTTACTTAAATACTTTCCATCGGAGTTAACTTGCAATACATATGCTGAAACATGCAAGGCATTACATCACCTTCCGAGCTAGTTTAAACCAACACTAATCATATAAGAAACATGATCCCTCACCTACACTATAAGTCTATGTCAAGTATAACATGAATAGAACTACCACATACAAAATACAGGCCGTTACATCCTTCCGCCCTTGAAACATTCATCCTCGAATGTTAGCATAGTTGTCCAGCCTAAACAAGTTCAAGCCTAAGTTAGTACTACTATTAATCACATTGAACATATAGACTTATACTTACTTGTCAATGCCTCCACTAATATTTTTATCGTTCCCACCAGTGTGGAAGAGGTGAGGATACTTCAATTTCATTGCTTCTTCTGCTTCCCATGTAACTTTTTCTACTTGTTGGTTTCTCCATAGTACTTTTACAGAAGCTACTTCCTTATTTCTTAACTTCCTAACTTGTCGATCCAGAATAGCAATGGGTACTTCTTCATAAGTGAGATCTCCCGTAACCTGTACGTCTTCAGTAGGAGTAATACGAAATGGGTCACCTACGCATTTTCGTAGCATTGAGACATGAAACACCGGATGAATTGATGAAAGCTCTTGTGGTAGCTCTAACTCATAGGCTACTTGGCCAAATTTTCGGATAATCTTATATAGCCCTATATAGCGTGGACTCAGCTTTCCCTTTTTACCAAACCTCATTACCCCTTTCATCGGAGACACCTTCAAGAACACCCCATCCCCTATAGAAAATTCTAGTCCTGTCCTTCTAATATCTGCATATGATTTATGTCCACATTGAGCTATTTCTAGCCGCTGCTGTATCACTTTGACTTTTTCCATAGCTTGATGAACAAGATCTGTCCCAAATAAGGCAGTTTCACCTGTTTCGAACCAGCCAATTGGTGATCTACACTTTCGACCATATAAAGCTTCATAAGGTGCCATTTTAATGCTCGAATGATAGCTATTATTATAAGCAAATTCAATAATTTGTAGGTGATCATCCCAGCTACCCTTGAAATCTATTATACAAGCTCGCAGCATATCCTCAAGTGTCTGAATTGTACGTTGACCATCCGTTTGAGGATGAAAGGCTGTACTTGAATTCACTTGTGTTCCCAAACTCTTTTGAAATGACTTCCAAAAATTTGCTGTGAATTGAGCTCCTCTATCAGAAATTATAGAGATTGGCACTCCATGTAGTCGAACTATCTCTTTAATGTACAACCTCGCATACTCTTCAGCTGTATAGGTAGTCTTCACTGGCAAGAAGTGTGCTGCTTTGGTAAGTCTGTCAACTATTACCCATATGGAGCCAAACTTCCGGAATGAGCGAGGCAAACCAGTAACAAAATCTATGTTGATCATGTCCCATTTCCAAATTGGAAGTTCTATACGCTGCATGTAACCTCCGGGCTTTTGGTGTTCTACTTTTACCTGTTGACAATTTGGACACTGAGCCACGAATTCTGCAATGTTCTTCTTCATGTCCACTCACCAATATATTTCTTTCAGGTCATGATACATTTTAGTTGACCCCGGATGAACAGAGTATCTTGAATTATGTGCTTCCATCATGATCCTTTTTCTTAGTTCATCTACATTAGGTACACACAATTTGTTTTGACATCAAAGTATTCCATCTTGCTTAAGCTCAAATGCCTTTGTCATACCATGTAGTACATTCTCTTTAAGTTGTAAAAGAATTGGATCAGTGTACTGCTTCTCTTTCACTTCCACTATTAATGAGGATTCTGCCGCATATTGCACAATAACCCCTTCGTCTTGAGATTCAAGAAGGCGAACGCCCAAGTTCGCTAGTTGGGACAGATCCTTAGTCATTCCTTGTCTTTTTGTAGACTTCCCATAAGTGCTTGCCATTATTTTACAGCATAAAGCATCAGCTACTACATTAGCTTTACCGGGATGATATAAGATGTCAATGTCATAATCTTTTAATAGCTCCAGCCACCTTCGCTGCCTCAGATTTAAGTCTTTTTGCTTAAAGATATATTGCAAGCTTTTGTGATCAGTGTATATGTCAACATGAACTCCATACAAGTAGTGGCGCCATATCTTCAAAGCAAACACAACTGCTGCTAGCTCTAGATCATGGGTTGGCTAATTTTTCTCATGTGGCCGCAGCTGCCTTGAGCCATAAGCTATAACTTTACCATGCTGCATCAATACACAACCTAAGCCACTCCCGAAGCATCACAGAACACTACATAGCCTTTTGTACCTTCTGGAAGTACCAACACAGGTGTAGAAGTTAATTTACTCTTCAGCTCTTGGAAGCTTCTTTCAGACTCATCGTTCCACTAAAACTTGGTTCCTTTGTGTGTTAGCTTTGTTAAGGGTGCAGCCATGGAAAAGAATACTTCAACAAACCTTCTGTAATAACCTGCCAATCCAAGAAAACTACGGATCTTCGTAGGCGTTATAGGTCTTGTCCAGCTTTTCACGGCTTTTATTTTCTGGTTATCAACCCTTATTCCTTCCTCGAATACTATATGACCTAGAAATGCCACAGACTTCAACCAGAACTCACATTTAGAGAACTTTGCATACAATTTACAATCACGAAAATTTTTTAAAACCTGCCGCAAGTGATTAGCATGATCCTCTTCCGATCTTGAATACACCAAAATGTCATCTATGAACACTATCACGAACACATCTAAAAATGGCTTGAACACCCTATTCATCAAATCCATAAAAGCTGCTGGTGCATTTGTTAGCCCGAATAACATGACTAAGAACTCAAAATGACCATACCGTGTTCAGAAAGTTGTCTTGGGTATATCTTTGTCCTTGACCCTCACTTGGTGATAACCTGACCTCTGGTCGATCTTTGAAAAACACCTAGCACCTTGTAATTGATCAAACAAATCATCAATTCTTGGGAGGGGATATTTGTTCTTAAGCGTTACCTTATTCAACTACTGGTAGTCGATACACATTCTTAATGAGCCATCTTTTTTGCATACAAATAAAACTGGTGCTCCTCATGGGGACACACTAGGCCTTATGAATCCTTTTTGTAATAAGTCTATTAACTGCTCCTTTAACTCTCGTAATTCTACCGGATCCATTCTATACGGAGGAATTGAGATAGGTTGAGTATCTGAAAACACATCAATACTGAACTCTACTTTTTGTTCTGGAGGCAAACCTGGAAGATCATCAGGAAACACATTTGGAAATTCATTTACCACCGAAATGGATTGAAGGGTTGGTGGCTCCGCATCTACATTTTTCACTCTAAATAGATGGCATATGTATCCTTTGGAAATCATCTTCTTTGCCTTAATATAGGAAATAAACCTCTTGGCACCCCAATATCACCTTTCCATTCAAGGACTACCTCTTTTGGAAACTGGAAATGCACTATCTTAGTTCGGCAATCTACCGTGGCATAACAAGAAGCTAACCAATCCATACCCATTATAACATCAAAATCTACCATGTCTAGCTCAACAAGGTCAGCCAATGTATCACGATCACAAATAGTTATAATGCAATTACGATAAACTCTCCTAGCTATAATAGATTCACCAATCGGTGTAGACACTTCAAATGGCTTCGCTAATAATTCTGGTGTTCTTTTGAACTTTCCAGCAATCAATGGTGTAACATATGATAGTGTAGACCCCGAATTGATTAATACATATACAATATGTGAAAAGATGGACAATGTACCTGTAACCACATCCGGCGAGGCTTCTAAATTTTGTCGATCCCCTAGTGCATATGTGCGATTCTGACCTCCACTAGAACTAGCTGCTCTCCTATCTTTTCTACCACGACCCGTAGGCATATGTAGTCCCCTACCTAAATAAGGGGTTGATAAGGTTGATGCAACAACTGATCTAGTTAGTTGTGCAACGCCACCCACTCCCCTATGAGGGCAGTTTCTCATCATTTGCCCTGGTGTGCCACACCAAAAATAAACATCCGTCCCAAACCTGCGTGCACCCAGATGATTCCTCCCACACTGTTTACAAGGCTGCCGTGGAGGCGTTGATTGGATCGTACTTCCTTTCTCTTGATGACTGCCTTGGCTTTCACTTCTTTGCCCAAACTGATTGCCCCTAAACCCTTGGAACCGTGGTGGAGCACTAGCTATAGAGTAGAAAGATGACGGCCTAGGTGGTCTGTTAGAGAACCGAGGCCTAAACTCGCCTTGGGATGGTATAAACTGCCCCATGGATCTGGCCCTCTTAGAATGCCCTGTTTCTAACTCTTGTGTCCTCCTTCTTTGCCTTTGATCCTCCAATTTTTGTGCAAAAGCCTGCATCCTTGCTATATCCATATCTTTATTCAACGAAGCAATTGTACAGTCTCTAACCAGATATGAATCTAATCTATCCACAAAACGATGAACTCTATCCTCCATAGTAGCTACTACATTAGGAGCATACCTGGCCAAGGAATTAAGTTTGAGACTCCCTCACACTCATATTTCCTTGGTGGAGATTTAAGAACTGATCCGCACGGGCCTCTCGGATCTCCAATGGCAGATAATGATCAAAGAATGCCTTTTTGAACTCTTTCCACATAGCTGAAGGTGCATTTGTTCCCCTAGATTGCTTCCAAGCTTCATACCACAATATAGCCACACCCAAAATCTGTATGCATCTAGCTCAGCTCAAGTGCTTCTTTACCACTTACATGCATAATATCCAAAGTGTGTTTGATTTGATCTATAAAGTCTTGGGTATCTTCATTAGGATCTGACCCGGTAAATGATGGAGGGTCCAAGTTAAGAAAATCACGTATCCATATTCCAGCTGATCTATCTACACCACTAGTACCTGCAACTGGACCTTCTTGCCTTTGGCCATGACCAGCAACTATACGAGTCAATAATTGGACTGCGA
This sequence comes from Solanum sitiens, assembly GCA_016801875.1. Lineage (NCBI taxonomy): Eukaryota > Viridiplantae > Streptophyta > Magnoliopsida > Solanales > Solanaceae > Solanum > Solanum sitiens. The sequence continues at coordinate 4,294,592 of JABWTJ010000025.1, forward strand.
TCCTCAAATCTTGCTCGGTAGCATTGATAGGGGGTTCCTGAGGTTGATCTTCCCTCCTTAGTTCTTTAGGAGATGGAGGCGTCGGGGAAGTTTGCGATAGAGACTCATCTTGAGCCCCACTTTGAACAGCTTGACTTGGTGGTGGTTGGCTGGTCCCTTCTTGGGCAGCCACATCTACTCGTTTACCAGAACTTTTACTCCTTCTCATAACCGACATCTTTGCTATAATTAAAAAATTGAGAAATTAGATATGATTCACCTACAACACTGGTTCAATCGCACTATCTAAGAAATGAAAGAAATGAGACAACTCCTACATGTCCCGTAGCCTCCTGTTTATAGATGTGGTGCACAGCACATCCATAAGCAAGACTCTACATAGACACGACTTGGTACACTCCCTAAGATAACCTGCTCTGATACCACTTTTGTCACGACTCAAAACCCATTAAGACGGACAGGCACCCGATGCCCTAAAGGCCCGAGAGAACCAACCTGCAACCTGTTTTTACTGTGCATATTCTATAACAATTGTGAAAAGTTAACCTAGGATGCAGCGATACAAAACAACGTAAGTAGGTCCAAAAGTTATATACAAGACTTGGCCGTTGAGGCAACAACTCCTTAAGACACAACTGAACCATGTACATACGTCTACAAAGCCTCTAAAAGATAGAAGACTAGAGTAGGTCGGGACAGACCCCACCTTACCCTTAACTACGATACAATACCAAAATGAATTTACCAAGGACTCAACAAAGCTCCGAATCAACTTGGAGCTCACCAAAAGTAGCAGAGTTTCGTGTGCTCCTACTCAGGAGGTCTACGAGCTGGAGTACCTGAGCCTGCAGCATGAAATGCAGCGTCCCCAATACGGGACGTCAGTACGAAAAATGTACTGAATATGTAAGGCAATAGCATATGTAATACAAGAGCTCAAATGAAATAAAGTAGTAACATATGAGTGCATAGATAGGAGAGAAGACCACCTTTGCTTACTCTTGTAGGATCAAGTAAGCTACATTCTTTTCTTTACCTTTTCGCATGTTATAATCTTTGTTGGGCATGTGATACAAGTGACCAGCTAATCAGTGGTAGAAGAGGATGACCCATGCTATGCGTATTAACCCCTGGGATGCTGTCCTCATAATTACACAACTTGGGATCGGCCCATGCTAGGCTTTCGCCCCTGAGCTGCCATCCTTAATTATATAAATTTCTTCACTTAGATTCTTTAATCTTTGAGATTATTGTTAATCAGTTCATAACTCTTTTGAGACGTTATTTTGGATAATCATAACACTTTTGAGATGTTGCTTTGGTGTTCATAATTATCTTGGAGATATGGAAATACGGACCAGTAGTGGAATACATGAAAAATAATACTTTGATGCAGTAACAATGACATAAGGAGCTATGTAACATCAAAACCTCACATTAAGACCTTAATGGCACAATTGACTTCAATTGACTAGGAGGGGGATTCACCAAACTTTCTTTTGCAAATATCATTTCTATAGCAGCACAAGGGGGATAATTACATAAGTATAGAGTAGTGAACATATAATGAAGTAGTTCCATGTACTTAGAATGGGGAAAGAAATACTGTTAGCTATTTGGAGATAGTACGCTGCCACTATATTTCTTTTTCTAGGAATAGAACTTATGGGATTCACTTCATTGATATTAATTGCAGATGCCATATTTCATGCCAAAGGGATATAGAATCGAATAGCCTTACATACCTTATTTTCTGACCAATACCACTATCACGATTCAGCATTCCTTTTTGGGTGCTAATCTATAACATAAGTCATGATTAAGCTAACGTCAGCACCTAATTACATTAAGGCCCTCGAAAACAGTAGCTAAAATATTTGACGGAAAGCAGGACCTTACAACCCTTACACAAACGGTGAACCACCACACCCTTCCTCTACACATTAATACAACTTCATACATCCTCTCCCAAGATACCCAAACTGCCCTCAACAACAATATTCATAAGGCAGCCACTATCAATCTCAAATCTTTAAGCATAATAGGAGAATATTGACTCAAGGATTTATCACAATCCATGAATTCTTGATAAATATATACAAAATTCTCCACTCCAAACATGAATTCAAAGAGAGGAAAACAAATGGGTTGAAGTCTTACCTTAATTCTGGAAATTTATCCTCTAAACTTGTACTTCAAGAATTCAAACTCTCCTTCAAACTCTTATTTGAAAATGAGACAGCACTCAAGAACCCTAAGGTGTTTTAGGGATGCTTATTGAAGCCAAGAGAGACCAAGAAAGAAACTTAGGAATCTGAAATTTTTTGCAAGTTTAAAATGGAGAAAAAGACTTGATCCTTATCCTTTTAAAAAGGAGGTGCTATGGCCGACATTCTTGACCAATTTTGGGCCATATATTGTCAAGTAGGTGACCAACCTACTTGGCCTTTTAACTTGGGCCTTTTTGGACTTAAGATTTTTGGGCCTTGGGTGTCCATTTTCCCTTTCTTCATTTATTCAACTTGGACCTGATTAATGCAAGTAGGTGGTACACACTTGGCCCAATAACATGGTAAAAAAAATCTTAGGATGTGATGCACTTACATAGTTTCACTTGGGCTTTATCCATAATGGGCCAATTGGCAGATTTTGGCTGCTGGGCTTTCTTTCATTCACATTTTTTAAATAGGTTTGGGCTTCAAATGAGCACCTTAAAATAAGCCTAAATCTGGTCCATCAAACTTGGGCCCTTTAACTATATTATAGCACAAATATGCAGCTGCTAGCTCAATTACCACCTTACTATATTTACTTAAATACTTTCCATCGGAGTTAACTTGCAATACATATGCTGAAACGTGCAAGGCATTACATCACCTTCCGAGCTAGTTTAAACCAACACTAATCATATAAGAAACATGATCCCTCACCTACACTATAAGTCTATGTCAAGTATAACATGAATTGAACTACCTCATACAAAATACAAGCCGTTACAGTTATGTTTTTTTTTTTAGGTTTTTGTGTTTAAGGTTTAGGAAATGAGGTTTAATATCAATGGTTAAGTGTTTAATGTTTGGGTTTGGTTAGTTTGGGCTTGGGGTTTAGGGTTTATGGTAGGGTTAGGGTTAGGGTTAATGTAAGGGGTAGGGGTAGGATTTAGGTTGTTTTTATGTTTTAGGGTTTGGGCTTGAGGATTTGAGTTATAATATCAATGGTTTAGTGTTTAATGTTAGGGCTTTGGTATTTTGGGCTTTGGCTTTTGGGCTAAGGGTTTAGGGTTTAGGGTTAGGGTTAAGGATAGGGTTAGGGTTCCTGTTAGGGATAGGGATAGGGCTATGGTTTAGGTTTTTTAGGTTTTTAGGTTTTGGGGTTTAGGATTTTTGGTATAAAAATATATTGTTTAGTATTTAATGTTTGGGTTTTTGTAACATTCCAAAACATGTACTTGTCTAGGGAAGAGCCTATTAGGTTTTAAGAACTAGTATTGGGGTACATAGGCATCCCAATGCCAAATATTGAGTAATATTGGGCATGTTAGAGAATATTAGCTTATGGGTGTTAGCCAAATGTTATGTATTAACAAGTGACTTAAAATACAATCCAAGCTTATTTAGGAATTGTACCTACAATGAAGACCCTAAGCTAAAATAACTATATTCTTCACATACACACATTAGGTACTAGGCATCCAAGTGTCTAGCCTAGGTACCACATCACATGATCATTTAAAATGATCATGTAGATTAAGCAGTGTCCAAGGACATAGTGAGGATCGTTGGGACAACAAGAAGTGAACTTACCAACTACAACTACAGAGTGCACGGTTAGGAAAGTGCACGACAACACATGTGCAAGCACATGTGCTACCGGCCGAAAGACAAAGCCCCACCAATTCGGTTAGGGCGGTTAGGGGGCAGGCGAGCGTCGAGTCAAGACACGTGGGGCCAAGATTCATAACCAGTCCTAGGCTCTAACTAACTTAACTAACTAGCTAACTAACCTAGGACTAACTAAAATGAACTAACTAGTGCACCCGACAACCTAGACTTAACCGGGTGACACTAGCCGAGTAACTAACTAAAGAAACATCCTAGTACCTAACCTAGGATGGTCCAAACGGGTTGGTTATGGTCAAACCGAAATTAAATGGTCACCAAAATCCTTAAGCAAATTTTCAGAATTTGGCTAAGTCAAATGTTCTCCTATTTTTAGTCAATTTAGGAAGAGCGTTTCGGTAATAGCTAATTGATTTATTTAATTAAGTTAATTAGTCTAAGTTGAATTAGTCATATTCGATTCCTAAGACTTAGACTCACGTTTAATCATTAGAAAACCTACGACTTATAAATAGTGAACAACGTAAGAAAAACCTAGGCGATTTCAAGGCAGTTCTTCAAGGTTTTTCGTGCAAGTGCAAGGTGATCTTCGTAGATTCAATTCTACAGTAAGGTATGAGTTTTATATCTTGGATTCCTTGCCCAGGAGGCTTTTCAAACATTTTGAATTCAAGAAATCCAAAACTAGGGTTGTTCCCAATGAATCGCATGTTCATCTCCCTAGTTCTCCCTATTTCCGATTCTAGTAGTATGTATATGCAAATCTCGAGCATATTGTTGGTATGTGGTTCTAACTGATTTATGTGTAGGTTTCTGTGATTTATAATGTCGTATGAGACCTAATGGTTAGATTCGTATGATTAGGGTATTATTTACATGAGATAATAAATGTTTTATATGCCTACTTGTGTTTGAGAAGATGAAATTTGTGACGGCCTGTATTATGTATATGGTAGTTCTATTCATGTGATACTTGACATAGAGTTATAGTGTAGGTGAGGGATCATGTTTGTTATATGGTTAGTGTATGTTTAAACTAGCTCGGAAGGTGATGTAACGCCTTGCAGGTTTAAGCATGTGTATTGCAAGTTAACTCTGACGGAAAGTATTTAAGTATATATAGTAAGGTGGTAATTGGGCTAAAAAGTTAAAAGTTAAGTGCTAAGTTGAAGAACAAGGGATTAACATTCAGAAATTGAAATAAAATAATTGAGCCGCTTGCTTGGCTTAATTTAAGCTAGCAGCTGCATCACCTACTTAAGCTATAATATAGTTAAATGGCCAAGTTTGATGGACCAGATTTAGGCTTATATTAATGGGCTGTCACTTGAAGCCCAAATCTATTAAATGAAAATAAAATCTGAGAGAAATCCCAGCAGCCAAATCTGCCAAGCCCCAATATGGATAAAGCCCAAGTGAAAGCAACTAGGTGCATCATCTAGTTTGGCCTTTTGAGCTGCTTGATGTGCACAAGCAGGTGCATCACCTACTTGACCAATTAGTGGCTGAAAATGAACCCCAAAAAAAGGAGGTTCTAGAGGATATTTTTGTGGTCAATAAAGCTCTATACATATCCAATATGAGCAGATATTCTTCGCCCATTTTAACACATAAAAATAAAATTTAACTCCAGCTCTCTCTCTCTCTCTCTTTTCTCTTAAGGATTAAACTAGCAGCCATAAAGTATTCTATGGTTCTTGAAGAAACCCTCATACATGCAAACCAAGGTAAGTGAAAACTCATGGATTTAGCTTAATTCTCCCATGGATGATTAGAAAAACATGTTATTCATGCTCTAATATAACTACAAAGGCAGAATATTTCCAGCAGCTACTGCTCACTTCCTTAGTTATTAAAATACCTTTCTTCTTTGGTTCAAGTGTGAAGGAAAGCTGAAGTTCTAAAAGAAGTCAAGTTATAAGGAAAAGTTGCAGAAATTGAATTAAGGTGACTGCTCCATTTTGTCTTCCTTATGTATGAGTTTGAGTGAGGAATTAGTGGTGTGCTTTCATGAAGAACTCAAGGGGGTGGTAAGTTCAATACTTGGTTGTATGATAAAGAATATTTGGGGTTGTTTTATGTATATTACTATTGGCGCAGCTTGGTTAATCTTGGGGAAAGGATGTATAATGTATGTGATGGACAGAGAATGAGGGTATGGTGATAAACATTATGTTAAGGGCTGTATGGGCTCATTATCAGTCAAAGTTATCTATTGTTTTACAAGGCTCACGGTGTGATAGCTGCTAATTTTAGTTTACCATGACTTAAATTGTAGATTAAAACAAAAAAGGGGAGGATAAATCGTGATAGTATATCAGTCCTAAGATAAGGTATGTAAGACTATTCGATTCTATATCCCTTTGGCATTAAATCTGACACCTGCAATTAATATCAATGAAGTGAATCTTATAAGTTCTCTTCCTAGAAAAGGAAACATAGTGGCAGCGTACTATCTCCAGATAGCTAACAATATTTCCCCCTCTCCGTAGTGCATAGAACTACTTCATTATCTGTTCACTGTTTTATACTTGTGTAATTATCCCCCATGTGCTGGTATAGAAATGGTAATTGCAAAAGCAAGTCTGTGAATCCTCCTCTTTGTTGTTTGAAGTCAATTGTGTCATTAATCTCTTAAAGTAATGTGTTGATGTGACATAGCTCCTTATGTAATTGTTATTTCCTTGAAGTATTATTTTCATGTCTTCTGTTACTGGTCCATACTTCCATATCTCCAAAATGATTATGACCACTAAAATAACATCTCAAAAGATATATGAACTGATAAACAACAATCTCAAAGATTAAAGAATCTAAGTAAAGAAATATATATAATCAAGGATGGCAGCTCAGGGGCGAAAGCCTAGCATGGGCCGATCTCTATTGGTATAGAAGAGTGGCAGCTCAGGGGCGAAAGCCTAGCATGGGCCGATCCCAAGTTGTGCAATTATGAGGACCGCATCCCAGGGGTTAATATGCCTAGCATGGGTCATCCTCTTCTACCACTTATCAGCTGGTCACTTGTATCACATGCCCAACAAAGATTATAACATACATAAAAGTAAAGAAAAGAATGTAACTTACTATCCCACAAGAGTAAGCAAAGGTGGTCTTCTCTCCTAATCAATGCACTCATATGTTGCTATTTGATTTCATTTGAGCTCTCGTATTACATATGCACATATTTAGTACATTTTTTTTGTACTGACATCCCTCGCGGGGGATGCTGCATTTCATGCTGCACGCACAGGTACTCCAGCTAGTAGACCTCCTCAGTAAGAGCACACAAAACTCTGCTACTTTTGGGTGAGCTCCATGTTGATTCGGAACTTTATTGAATCTTTGGTAAATTCATTTTGGTATTGTATCGTAGTTAAGGGTAAGGCGGGGTCTGTCCCGACCTACTCTTGTATATAACTTTTGGACCTACTTATGTTATTTTGTATCGCTTCATCCTAGGTGAACTTGTACAATTGTTATAGTTATATCAACAGTAAGAACAGGTTGCAGGTTGGTTCTCTCGGGCCTTTAGGGCATCGGGTGCCTGTCCGTCTTAATGGGTTTTGAGGCGTGACAAAAAGTGGTATAAGAGCAGGTCATCCTAGGGAGTCTACAAATCCGTGTCTGTGTAGAGTCTTGCTTATGGATGTGCTGTACACCACATCTATAAACAGGAGGCTACGGGACATATAGGAGTTGTCTCATTTCTTTCATTTCTTAGATCGTGCGATAGAACCAGTGTTGTAGGTGAATCATATCTAATTTGTCAATTATTTCATTATAGCAAAGATGCCGATTACGGGAAGGAGTAAAAGTACTGGTAAACGTGTAGATGTGGATGCCCAAGAAGGGACCAGCCAATCACCCAAGTCAAGCTGTTCAAAGTGGGGCTCAAGATGAGTCTCTATCGCAGACTTCCCCAATGCCTCCATCTCCTGAAGAACTAAGGAGGGAAGATGAACCTCAGGAACCCCCTATCAATGCTACCGAGCAAGATTTGAGGAATGCAGTCCAATTATTAACTCGTATAGTTGCTGGTCATGGCCAAAGGCAAGAAGGTCTAGTTGCAGGTACTAGTGGTGTAGATAGATCAGCTGGAATATGGATACGTGATTTTCTTAACTTGGACCCTCCATCATTTACCGGGTCAGATCCTAATGAAGATACCCAAGACTTTATAGATCAAATCAAACACACTTTGGATATTATGCATGTAAGTGGTAAAGAAGCACTTGAGCTGAGCTAGATGCATACAGATTTTGGGTGTGGCTATATTGTGGTATGAAGCTTTGAAGCAATCTAGGGGAACAAATGCACTTTCAGCTACGTGGAAAGAGTTCAAAAAGGCATTCCTTGATCATTATCTGCCATTGGAGATCCGAGAGGCCCGTGTAGATCAGTTCTTAAATCTCCACCAAGGAAATATGAGTGTGAGAGAGTATAGTCTCAAATTTAATTCCTTTGCCAGGTATGCTCCTAATGTAGTAGCTACTATGGAGGATAAAGTTCATCGATTTGTGGATAGATTAGATTCAGATCTGATTAGATACTGTACAATTGCTTCATTGAATAAAGATATGGATATAGCAAGGATTCAGGCTTTTGCGCAAAAGTTGGAGGATCAAAGGCAAAGAAGAAGGACACAAGAGTTGGAAACAGGGCATTCTAAGAGGGCCAGATCCATGGGGCAGTTTACACCATCCCAAGGTGAGTTTAGGCCTCGATTCTCTAATAGACCACCTAGAACGTCATCTTTCTACTCTACAGCTAGTGCTCTACCACGGTTCCAAGGGTTTAGGGGCAATTAGTTTGGGCAAAGAAGTGAAAGCCAAGGGTCACAAATAGCGAGTCATCAAGAGCAGGGAAGTACGAGCCAATCAAGGCCTCCACGACAACCTTGTAAACAGTGTGGGAGGAATCATCTACGTGTATGCAGGTTTGGGACGGATGTTTATTTTTGGTCTGGTACACCAGCGCATATGATGAGAAACAGCCCTCATAGGGGAGTGGGTGGCATTGCACAACCAACTAGATCAGTTGTTGCGTCGACCTCATCAACCCGTTCTTTAGGTAGGGGACTACATATGCCTACAGGTCGTGGTAGAGGAGCTAGGGGAGCAACTACTTCTAGTGGAGGTCAGAATCGCACATATGCACTAGGGGATCGACAAAATTCAAAAGCCTCGCCGGATGTAATTACAGGTACATTGTCCATCTTTTCACATATTGTATATGCATTAATTGATCTGGGGTCTACACTATCATATGTTACACCATTGATTGCTGGAAGTTTCAAAGGAACACCAGAATTATTAATGAAGCCATTTGAAGTATCTACACCGATTGGTGAGTCTATAGCTAGAAGGGTTTATCGTAATTGCATTGTAACTGTTTGTGGTCGCGATACATTGACTGACCTTGTTGAGCTAGACATGGTGGATTTTAATGTTATAATGGGTATGGATTGGTTAGCTTCTTCTTACGCCATGGTAGATTGCCGAACTAAGATAGTGCATTTCCAGTTTGCAAAAGAGGTAGTCCTCGAATGGAAAGGTAATATTGGGGCGCAAAGAGGTAATTTATTTCTTATCTTAAGGCAAAGAAGATGATTTCCAAAGGATATATATGCCATCTGGTTAGAGTGAAAAATGTAGATGCGGAGCCACCAACCCTTCAATCCATTTCGGTGGTAATTGAATTTCCAGATGTGTTTCCTGAAGATCTTCCAGGTTTGCCTCCAGAATGAGAAGTAGAGTTCGGTATTGATATGCTTCCAGATACTCAACCTATCTCAATTCCTCCGTATAGAATGGCTCCGGCAGAATTATGAGAGTTGAAGGAGCAATTAAAAGACTTATTAGAAAAAGGATTCATAAGGCCTAGTATGTCCCCATGGGGAGCACCAGTTTTATTTGTACGCAAAAAATATGGCTCATTAAGAATGTGTATCGACTACCGGCAGTTGAATAAGGTAACGATTAAGAACAAATATCCCCTCCCTAGAATTGATGATTTGTTTGATTAATTACAAGGTGCTAGGTGTTTTTCAAAGATCGACAAGTGAGCGCCAAGGACAAAGATCAAGACAGCTTTCCGAACACGGTATGGTCATTTTGAGTTCTTAGTCATGTCATTCGGGCTAACAAATGCACCAGCAGCTTTTATGGATTTGATGAATAGGGTGTTCAAGCCATTTTTAGATGTGTTCGTGATAGTGTTCATAGATGACATTTTGGTGTATTCAAGATCGGAAAAGGATCATGCTAATCACTTGCGGCAGGTTTTACAAATTCTCTGTGATCGTAAATTGTATGCAAAGTTCTCTAAATGTGAGTTCTGGTTGAAATCTGTGGCATTCCTAGGTCATATTGTATCTGAGGAAGGAATAAGGGTTGATAACCAGAAAATAGAAGCTGTGAAAAACTGGCCAAGACCTACAACGCCTACGGAGATCCGTAGTTTTCTTGGATTGGCAGGTTATTACAGAAGGTTTGTTTAATAAACCAAGTTTCAGTGGAGTGATGAGTGTGAAAGAAGCTTCCAAGAGCTGAAGAGTAAATTAACTTCTACACATGTGTTGGTATGTATCAACCCGAGACCATACCCTAGAAGATAGGATGCAATCTTGTATTGCGACCGGCGTTGTCGAACTCTCAGAGTTCTAAGACAAGCCTCATTCATATCATTCATCGCATATACATAATGAAAAGTAGTGCAGAATTAAAAATTTTCACTAAAACATAAAATAGTCTTTAAAACTCTTTCATATAGAAATACTAAGTCTCGATCTCATCAACTTAAGACACAAGAGTACTTTAATAGGAAAATAGAGCTAACATAGTCTTATTACAATACTTCATAAAAGAAACATAAAATGACATATATGCCCTCGAAACAATGAGGACATACTTGAACTCTTCTACTCGGACGATTCTTCTAATGCCCAAGTCTTCTTCTCCAAGCTCCCTTACCTACCAAGGACTATAGATAGAAAATAAAGCATGGAATTAGTACAACGACATGTACTAAGTATGGCTATATGCATAAAAATCATGAAAACGGACTTTATTGGAAATATGCATCTTTTCATTTAGAAATCATAGTTTAAACATAAGAACATCATTTATCAATTAAGAAACACATAAGATAACATTAAACCAAAGATAACATTTAAAGGAACCCGCTTTACAGTGAGTCACTTCACTGTACAGTGAAGTCCAAACCCTCACCCTAAGTCTTCCTAGCATGTAATTCCCTCACTTAAAGTCATCCTAAGATTCACTTAAGTCACACAAAGAGAGACCGCCCATACACCCTCTCTATATGTGCCTAAATGACCCTTAAGATTACCTACGATGAGTCACATACACACTTAGAAAACAACCATAAACATCCATGTAAGATTCCTCTACCAAAGGTCAATTCCAAGGTTCACTTGAGTAAGTGTGGAGCGACCGCCCATACAATCCCTTTCACACACACATAAGAGATCCTATAGACTACCTTAAATAGAATCATTCTCACTAAACACACCAACACTTAGATTACAAGACATTCTCCTTCCAAAGCCTATCAAAAGACCTACTTAAGTAAATCAAGAAGATATTTCCATAGTGCAATGACCTCTCCAAGATTACCTAAATAGTCCTTAAGACTTCCTAAGGTTTAGATCATATCAACAAGATTAACCAACTTCCCTAACTAGAGTCATCCTCAAGACTTCCAAAGATAAGACATGAAGAGACCATCCTTTCATGTCCTCCTCATACTTTAGCTAAGGAATGCTTAAGTCACTTAGATGAGGTACTCAACCATTTACATAGTTACTACATGGGTCATTACTTCATTAAGACTCATACACCATATAAGACACTCACATAAATCATCACATAAGACACTCACAAAATGGATCACATAATGGTCTTTGGACAAGACCTAGGAACTCCACATAACACCTTCAAAGTCTATTGTGCAATGTCTAGATAGCGTCTCATACCACCACCTAAACCTCATAAACTTATCTAATGCTAAAAGGTATTCCACATGATGAGAATAGGCAATAACCGACATATACCATGGTAGCAAGACATGGAATCCGAAGTTCTATCCTACTTCGATGAGGTTGTTCTACTTGCCAATGGTAGAACTTGGACACATCCCATGTAGGCACATGGTTAAGGAATATGAAGAGTGTACGAAGCATTCAATCTCCTTCTTTAACTGAATCCACTTCCCCCTTACTCATACTCACTCGGTGCTACCCTTAGTTCTCATAGATTAGTTCACATCAAGGTTCACATAAATAGGTCCTTATCTAGTTCACGACCTCCTTTACATTCACCCTACCAAAGCAAGTTCCACTAGGGCATATCTCACTTTAGCGACAAGAAGCTCATTGCGAATTTCCTAAGGTATTATATGATGCCATTCCAGCCAACCATCCTTAAGTCCATCACTCATAGCATGAAGGATACCATTACGGCTAACTACTTCACAATTCATAACCTCGCCACTGAGTACAAAGTTCCACATAACATTGACCTTCTTATCATCAAGATCTCACTTATATTATTCAAGACTCTTAACATACTAAGTCAAATCATCACATAATAATATTCATAAAAGCATCAAGCAAGGGACATAAGTCTACCTAAACAAGACACCACATATTTCACTTTAACATACAATACAAGTCATTCTAGAAGTACTTAGGAATAACATCTTATAACCTAACATAACTTCATATAAGAACACATATACTTTCACATATAGATAGACATTATCATACATCACATAATCATCATATACTTCAAGTAATGCCGACAAGGCCATGATCATCATATTGCATAAAGTAACGACGACAAGGCCACATCAATTCACATAACACCGCCACCATAAGTGGACCATACCAATCACAACGATATCAAAGTATAATTAACATCAAATTAAAGAAAACAGGGCAGCATACCTTCATCCCCATATCCACACCTCAATTCAATGCCAAATCAACCAATTCAACATCACAAGGCCCTTACCCATGGCCATAAACAACAATTCAAAGTAATAACCATAAAACTCAATGAATCTACATCAATTAAATCTAGGTTTAACAATATAATATCAATTACATATCAATTGAACACAATTCTTATATCATTAGAAAGCCCATAAGAAACTACACAACAATTCATCAACATAAACTTAATATCAAGTAACCCAATAAGTAGTCAAAACTAGGGTTCATCAATTCACATGGGTTCATAGGTAATTTATGTTGAAATCATCAATAAAATATCAATTAGATCATAATTCAATGTTTAGAAATCATTTATGCAAGAACCCATGGTAGAAATCCCGAAATAGGACAAATCTCTTTAGAAAGCTTTGAAAACATCTTTGAAAGTTGGCTCCTTGATGAAACAAGTTTCAAGGATCAAAGCCATACCTTAAGGATGATAATACTTCACTTTGATGAAGAATTCTCCTTCAAAACGCCACACCAAGCTGATCCTTCAAGTTGGACTTCAATGGAGTCTTTGGGTTTTCTAAGGGACTTTGGGGTTTTGATTTTACAAGAATGAGTTATTCTAAGTGTTAAACACTTATATACTCCTTTAAAATACCCAAAAGACCCTTAATAAACCGTCCACACTCTTATTTAGTCATGGGGTGAATTTACAAGTTCACCCCTAACTTGGCAGAAAAATCTGTGCAGGAACTTGCTTGTGACGACCTGTCTGTGACGGACCGTCACGGGTGAAACGGTCCATCATGGACCTCCATTTCCAGCTCCTATGGATGCCAAGGTTCCCCTCTACACCCTTGGACAAGGCCCCCACGACGGAACCCTTGTGACAGGGCGTCACAGCCATGACAGGCCGTCACAAGCTCCGTCGCAAAGGCTGTCTGGGACAGTCTGCCAACAGATTTTGGGTCCTTTCCTCAAGGACCCTTGGATGGTCCTTGGGGATAATTTCCAGGACTTTTCCAACCTAAACATGACCATATATGAGTTTAACACCTCTCACATGAATTTCAACCAAAACAAACACATAAAACTCGACGAAACTCGCCTAGACGTACAAGGTCGACTCAAGGCACATCTTTCGAATGCCTTGGACGTTCTTGATCGTTTGAACTCCAAACTTCACTAAACTTTAACCACTGCCTATACATGCTATAATAACTCTATTTAGAACCTTAAAACACCATTAAACACACTTAAACACATATAACCACATTTTAGACATTTAGGAGACTTAGTCGTCAAACGTCTTAGTTATCCCTTGACGTTTGACTTCCAACACCCCTAATACTTTAGATACTGCCTATATACCACATATTAAACACATTTAGGACCTTAGAACACTAATACCAACATGTTAGACTCTAGAGCACTTAAGTTATTTTCAAGGTCTCACAATCTCCCCCACTTGGACAACATTCGTCCTCGAATGACACTTGCCACTCTTCGAATACTTCCAAGATTAGAGACTCAAGTAGAAGCACATAACCAAGCCATACAACACATATTTAAGATGAAATCTTCAATTTCACATAATCTAGAGATTCACAACACAACAAGAAACTAGAAGACAATTCTATAACTCGTTATGCTACAAAACTCACATACTTCAATCCAAATAGCAAAAGCTCATTTTTTATTCAACATCATACTCATATACATCAGTTCTAACCACATAACAAGAATTGTAGACCAAATAATCACTTAGTCATTTTCTCAAAAAAATTACAGTGCGTAGTTCACTAAGAAGCAGTGATTTTAGCAACTTTTCCAAAAAATACAATCTTTAGGCAATTCTTTATATAGACATGCTAGAATGCAAGATAACATCATGTAAACACCTCATACAACATGCTCAAAGATTCATAAATCACACAATGCAAGAAGTAAATGAAATTCAATTTCAACAAAACTCCTAAACATCATGCACATGCAACAATTTAAGAACTTCTATCCCATCTACAAACCATACTCCCCCACTTAGAAGGAACTCATATTATCTAAAGGTAAACAAGAACTTACCATCATCATCATCACCATCACCCGACTTCTCAATTCTAGATCGGAGTGCATAGAAACGCCTATTAGTTGGAGCATCATCCTTTGGAACACTAGGCTCAACTCTCTTGCCCTCCTTCCTAGAAGCATTGTTTGGACAATCTCTCACTTTGTGCCCATCCTTTCCACAACGAAAGAAACTATCGGTACCCAATAAACACTCACCATAGTGTTTCTTGCCACAATTTGCACAAGTAGGTTTGCTATCCTTTGAACCACCTCCTTTCTCAAACTTGTTCTTAGGAAGTCTAGGTACATCTTGAGATTGAACCCTCTTTTTGAACCTAGGTTGCTCTTGATCACTAGCAACACCACTTTTCAAACTTCTAGCCATCCTTGTAAGTTTAGACTCCTCAATAGATTGTGCATACACCATGTGTCTAGATAGGGTCATATTATCATGAAGCATAGCGGTACGACATTCTTCCTTCACCAAATCGGCTACTCCGGTACAAAAGCGACTCATTTCATCTCTTGGATTGGACACAAGAGAAGGAGCATACCTAGACAATGTCGAGAATTTCAAAGAGTACTCCTCAACACTCATACTGCCTTGCTTGAGATTAATAAACTCCTCCACCTTGACTTCTCTTCTCTCTCGGGGAAAATACTTGCCAAGAAAAGCTCCCTTAAACTCTTCCCACTCAATAGGACCCGAATCTTCCGGCCTATTGTCCTTCCATTGAGTATACCAAATTTGAGACACATCTCTCAATTGATAAGAAGCCAACTCCGCCTTCTCCCTAGATGTAACCCCCATAGCACTCAACACTTTGTACACACCATCAAGAAATTCTTGGGGATCCTCATTCACCTTAGAGCCAAGAAATATTGGAGGATTCATCCTCACAAAGTCTCTCAAGCTAGAAGTCATAGTGCTCTCCATAACCCTAGGCACCATACTCAAATTGATTTGAGTAGTTACGGCTTGAGCCAAAGCCCTTAAAGCTTCTCCAATCACCCTGTTAGACAATTCCGGTACCTCATTACCTCCATCCACATAAGGAACATGATCACCTTGGGGAGGCACTTCATCACCTTGCCCACCTTGGACACCTTGCTTACCTTGAGCACCTTGCTGAACTTGCTCAACTTGCTCCACTTGAGGAAGAACTTCTTCATTCACCCTCTCCTCTTCCAATCTTCTAGCGGCCATCCTTCTAGTATTCATCTCCTAGAAAACACAAGGAAACTCATAAGAAGGATAATCATAACATTTACTCTACCGCACGATATAGGAATAGAAAAGAAGGGAAACTCTATCGTCCTATAGCCTCTCGCCCATAGATGTGTCGCGACTCACACCGATGGTCAAGACTCTACTAGACGTGACTTGATGAGACTTTTTGATACCAAATACTACTTTCACCAACTTATGCTCTGATACCAACTTTGTCATAACCCGAGACCATACCCTAGAAGATAGGATGCAATCTTGGATTGCGACCGGCGTAGTCAAACTCTCATAGTTCTAAGACAAGCCTCATTCATATCATTCATCGCATATACATAATGAAAAGTAGTGCAGAATTAAAACTTTTCACTAAAACATAAAATAGTCTTTAAAACTCTTTCATATAGAAATACTAAGTCTCGTTCTCATCAACTTAAGACACAAGAGTACTTTAATAGGAAAATAGAGCTAACATAGTCTTATTACAATACTTCATAAAAGAAACATAAAATGACATATATGCCCTCGAAACAATGAGGACATACTTGAACTCTTCTACTCGGACGATTCTTCTAATGCCCAAGTCTTCTTCTCCAAGCTCCCTTACCTACCAAGGACTATAGATAGAAAATAAAGCATGGAATTAGTACAACGACATGTACTAAGTATGGCTATATGCATAAAAATCATGAAAACGGACTTTATTGGAAATATGCATCTTTTCATTTAGAAATCATAGTTTAAACATAAGAACATCATTTATCAATTAAGAAACACATAAGATAACATTAAACCAAAGATAACATTTAAAGTAACCCGCTTTACAGTGAGTCACTTCACTGTTACAGTGAAGTCACTTCACTGTTACAGTCTTCCTAGCATCCCACTTTACAGTGAGTCACTTCACTGTACAGTGAAGTCACTTCACTGTTACAGTGAAGTCCAAACCCTCACCCTAAGTCTTCCTAGCATGTAATTCCCTTACTTAAAGTCATCCTAAGATTCACTTAAGTCACAAAAAGAGAAACCGCCCATACACCCTCTCTAGATGTGCCTAAATGCCCCTTAAGATTACCTACGATGAGTCACATACACACTTAGAAAACAACCATAAACATCCATGTAAGATTCCTCTACCAAAGGTCAATTCCAAGGTTCACTTGAGTAAGTGTGGAGTGACCGCTCATACAATCCCTTTCACACACACACAAAAGATCCTATGGACTACCTTAAATAGAATCATTCTCATTAAACACACCAACACTTAGATTAGAAGACATTCTCCTTCCAAAGCCTATCAAAAGACCTACTTAAGTAAATCAAGAAGATATTTCCATAGTGCAATGACCTCTCCAAGATTACCTAAATAGTCCTTAAGACTTCCTAAGGTTTAGATCATATCAACAAGATTAACCAACTTCCCTAACTAGAGTCATCCTCAAGACTTCCAAAGATAAGACATGAAGAGACCATCCTTTCATGTCCTCCTCATACTTTAGCTAAGGAATGCTTAAGTCACTTAGATGAGGTACTCAACCATTTACATAGTTACTACATCGGTCATTAGTTCATTAAGACTCATACATCATATAAGACACTCAAATAAATCATCACATAAGACACTCACATAATGGATCACATAATGGTCTTTGGACAAGACCTAGGAACTCCACATAACACCTTCAAAGTCTATTGTGCAATGTCTAGATAGCGTCCCATACCACCACCTAAACCTCATAAACTTATCTAATGCTAAAAGGTATTCCACATGATGAGAATAGGCAATAACCGACATCGACCATGGTAGCAAGACATGGAATCCGAAGTTCTATCCTACTTCGATGAGGTTGTTCTACTTGCCAATGGTAGAACTGTGACACATCCCATGTAGGCACATGGTTAAGGAATATGAATAGTGTACAAAGCATTCAATCTCTTTCTTTAACTGAATCCACTTCCCCCTTACTCATACTCACTCGGTGCTAGCCTTAGTTCTCATAGATTAGTTCACATCAAGGTTCACATAAATAGGTCCTTATCTAGTTCACGACCTCCTTTACATTCACCCTACCAAAGCAAGTTCCACTAGGGCATATCTCAGTTTAGCGACAAGAAGCTCATCGCGACTTTCCTAAGGTATGATATGATGCCGTTCCAGCCAACCATCCCTAAGTCCATCACTCATAGCATGAAGGATACCATTATGGCTAACTACTTCACAATTCATAACCTCGCCACTAAGTACAAGGTTCCACCTAACATTGACCTTCTTATCATCAAGGTCTCACTTATATTATTCAAGACTCTTAACATACTAAGTAAAATCATCACATAATAATATTCATAAAAGCATCAAGCAAGGGACATAAGTCTACCTAAACAAGACACCACATATTTCACTTTAACATACAATACAAGTCATTCTAGAAGTACTTAGGAATAACATCTTATAACCTAACATAACTTCATATAAGAACACATATACTTTAACATGTAGATAGACATTATCAGACATCACATAATCATCATATACTTCAAGTAATGCCGACAAGGCCATGATCATCATATTGCATAAAGTAAGGACGACAAGGCCACATCAATTCACATAACACCGCCACCATAAGTGGACCATACCAATCACAACGATATCAAAGTATAATTAACATCAATTTAAAGAAAACAGGGTAGCATACCTTCATACCCATATCCACACCTCAATTCAATGCCAAATCAACCAATTCAACATCACAAGGCCCTTACCCATGGCCATAAACAACAATTCAAAGTAATAACCATAAAACTCAATGAATCTACATCAATTAAATCTAGGTCTAACAATATGATATCAATTACATATCAATTGAACACAATTCTTATATCATTAGAAAGCCCATAAGAAACTACACAACAATTCATCAACATAAGCTTAATATCAAGTAACCCAATAAGTAGTCAAAACTAGGGTTCATCAATTCACATGGGTTCATAGTTAATTTATGTTGAAATCATCAATAAAATATCAATTAGATCATAATTCAATGTTTAGAAATCATTTATGCAAGAACCCATGGTAGAAATCCCGAAATAGGACAAATCTCTTTAGAAAGCTTTGAAAACATCTTTGAAAGTTGGTTCCTTGATGAAACAAGTTTCAAGGATCAAAGCCATACCTTAAGGATGATAATCCTTCACTTTGATGAAGAATTCTCCTTCAAAACGCCACACCAAGCTGATCCTTCAAGTTGGACTTCAATGGAGTCTTTGGGTTTTCTAAGGGACTTTGGGGTTTTGATTTTAGAAGAATGAATTATTCTAAGTGTTAAACACTTATATACTCCTTTAAAATACCCAAAAGACCCTTAATAAACCGTCCACACTCTTATTTAGTCATGGGGTTTATTTACAAGTTCACCCCTAACTTGGTAGAAAAATCTGCGCAGGAACTTGCTTGTGACGACCTGTCTGTGACGGACCGTCACGGGTGAAACGGTCCGTCATGGACCTCCATTTCCAGCTCCTATGGCTTGAAAAGGGTCCCCCCTACACCCTTGGACAAGTCCCCCACGACGGAACCCTTGTGACGGGGCGTCACAACCATGACAGGCCGTCACAAGCTCCGTCGCAAAGGCTGTCTAGGACAGTCTGCCAACAGATTTTGGGTCCTTTCCTCAAGGACCCTTTGATGGTCCTTGGGCATAATTTCCAGGACTTGTATAACCTAAACATGACCATATATGAGTTTAACACCTCTCACATGAATTTCAACCAAAACGAACACATAAAACTCGACGAAACTCGCCTAGACGTACAAGGTCGACTCAAGGCACATCTTTCGAATTCCTTGGACGTTCTTGATCGTTTGAACTCCAAACTTCACGAAACTTTAACCACAGCCTATGCATGCTATAATAACTCTATTTAGAACCTTAAAACACCATGAAAAACACTTAAACACATAGAACCACATTTTAGACATTTAGGAGACTTAGTCATCAAACGTCTTAGTCATCCCTTGATGTTTGACTTCCAACACCCCTAATACTTCAGATACTGCCTATATACCACATATTAAACACATTTAGGACCTTAGAACACTAAGACCAACATGTTATACTATAGACCACTTAATCTATTTTCACGGTCTCACATGGTACTTCCACAGAAGGTACACAAGGCTATGTAGTGTACTGTGATACTTCAGGAGTGGGTTTAGGTTGTGTATTGATGAGGCATGGTAAAGTTATAGCTTATGTCTCAAGGCAGCTGCGGGCACACGAGAAAAATTATCCAACCCATGATCTAGAGCTAGCAGCAGTTGTGTTTGCTTTGAAAATATGGCGCCACTACTTGTATGGAGTTCATGTTGACATATACACTGATCACAAAAGCTTGCAATATATATTTAAGCAAAAGAACTTAAATTTGAGGCAACGAAGGTGGCTGGAGCTATTAAAAGATTATGACATTGACATCTTATATCATCCTGGTAAAGATAATGTAGTAGCTGATGCTTTAAGTCGTAAAATAATGGCAAGCACTTATGGGAAGTCTGTGGAAAGACAAGGAATGACTAAGGATCTGTGCCAACTAGTGAACTTGGGTGTTCACCTTCTTGAATCTCAAGACGAAGGGGTTTTTGTGCAAAATGCGGCAGAATCCTCATTAGTAGTGGAAGTGAAAGAGAAGTAGTACACATATCCAATTCGTTTACAACTTAAAGAAAATGTACTACATGGTATGACAAAGGCATTTGAGCTTAAGAAAGACGGAGTACTTCAATGTCAAAATACATTGTGTGTACCTAATATAGATGAACTAAGAAACAGGATCATGATGGAAGCATATAATTCAAGATACTCTATTCATCCGGGGTCAACTAAAATATATCATGACTTGAAAGAAATGTATTGGTAGGGGGACATGAAGAAGAACATTGCAGAATTCGTGGCTCAGTGTCCAAATTGTCAACAGGTAAAAGTAGAACACCAAAATCCTGGAGGTTACATGCAACGTATAGAACTTCCAATTTTGAAATGGGACATAATCAACATGGATTTTATCACTGGTTTGCCTCGCTCATTCCGGAAGTTTGAGTCCATATGGGTAATAGTTGACAGACTTACCAAAGCAGCGCACTTCTTGCCAGTGAAGACTACTTATACAACTGAAGAGTATGCGAGGTTGGACATTAAAGAGATAGTTCGACTACATGGAGTGCCAATCTCTATAATATCTGATAGAGGAGCTCAATTCACTGCAAATTTTTGGAAGTCGTTTCAAAGAGTTTGGGAACACAAGTGATTAAGTACAGCCTTTCATCCTCAAATAGATGGTCAGGCAGAACGTACAATTCAGACACTTGAGGATATGCTGCGAGCTTGTATAGTAGATTTCAAGGGTAGCTAGGATGATCACCTATAACTTATTGAATTTGCTTATAACAATAGCTATCATTCAAGCATTAAAATGGCACCTTATGAAGCTTTATATGGTCGAAAGTGTCGATCACCAATTGGCTGGTTCGAAACAGGTGAAACTGCCTTAATTGGGCTAGATCTTGTTCATCAACCTATGGAAAAAGTCAAAGTGATACAGCAGCGGCTAGAAACAGCTCAAACACGACATAAATCATATGCAGATATTAGAAGGAGAGGACTCGAATTTTCTATAGGGGATTGGGTGTTCTTGAAGGTGTCTCTGATGAAACGGGTAATGAGGTTTGGTAAAAAGGGAAAGCTGAGTCCACGCTA
This sequence comes from Solanum sitiens, assembly GCA_016801875.1. Taxonomy (NCBI): domain Eukaryota; kingdom Viridiplantae; phylum Streptophyta; class Magnoliopsida; order Solanales; family Solanaceae; genus Solanum; species Solanum sitiens. Next base: position 4,316,438 of record JABWTJ010000025.1, read on the forward strand.
TATAGGGCCATATAAGATTATCCGAAAATTCGGCCAAGTAGTCTATGAGTTATATCTATCACAAGAACTTTCATCAGTTCTTCCGGTGTTTCATGTCTCAATGCTACAAAAATGCGTAGGTGACCCATCTCGTATTACTCCTACTGAAGATGAACAGGTTACGGGAGATCTCACTTATGAAGAAGTACCCATTTCTATTCTGGATTGACAAGTTATGAAGTTAAGAAATAAAGAAGTAGCTTCTATAAAAGTACTATGGAGAAACCAAGAAGTAGAAGAAGTTACATTAGAAGCGGAAGAAGCAATGAAATTGAAGTATCCTCACCTCTTCCAGACTGGTGAGAAAGATCAAATGTTAGTGGAGGCGTTGACAAGTAGGTATAAGTTTATATGTTCAATGTGATTAATAGTAGTACTAACTTAGGCTTGAACTTGTTTGGGCTGGACAACATTGCTAACATTCGAGGACGAATGTTTTAAGGGGATAAGGATGTGACGGCCTGTATTATGTATATGCTAGTTCTATTCATGTGATACTTGACAGAGACTTATAGTGTAGGTGAGGGATCATGTTTCTTATATGGTTAGTGTTGGTTTAAACTAGCTCGGAAGGTGATGTAACGCCTTGCACATTTCAGCATGTGTATTGCAAGTTAACTTTGACGAAAAGTATTTAAGTAGATATAGTAAGGTGGTAATTGAGCTTAAAGTTAAAAGTTAAGTGCTAAGTTGAAGAACGGGGGATAAACATTCAGAAATTGAAATAAAATAATTGAGCTACTTGCTTGGCTTTATTTAAGCTAGCAGCTGCATCACCTACTTAAGCTATAATATAGTTAAAGGGCCAAGTTTGATGGACCAGATTTAGGCTTATATTAATGGGTTGTCACTTGAAGCCCAAATCTATTAAATGAAAATAAAATCTGAAAGAAATTCCAGCAGCCATATCTGCCAAGGCCCAATATGGAAAAAGCCCAAGTGAAAGCAACTAGGTGCATCACCTAGTTTGACCTTTTGAGCTGCTTAATGTGCACAAGCAGGTGCATCACCTAGTTTGACCTTTTGAGCTGTTTAATGTCCACAAGCAGGTACATCACCTACTTGACCAATTAGTGGCTGAAAATGGACCCCAAAAAAAGGAGGTTCTAGAGGATATTTTTGTGGTCAATAAAGCTCTATACATATCCAATATGAGCAGATATTCTTCACCCATTTTAACACATAAAAATAAAATTTAACTCCAGCTCTCTCTCTCTCTCTTTTCTCTTAAGGATTAAACCAACAGCCTTAAAGTTTTCTAGGGTTCTTGACGAAACCCTCATACCTGCAAATCAAGGTAAGTGAAAACTCATGGATTTAGCTTAATTCTCCCATGGATGATTAGGAAAACATGTTAATCATGCTCTAATATAACTACAAAGGCAGAATATTTCTAGCAGCTACTGCTCACTTCCTTAGTTATTAAAATACCTTTCTTCTTTGGTTCAAGTGTGAAGGGAAGCTGAAGTTCTAAAAGAATTCAAGTTATAAGGAGAAGTTGCAGAAATTGAGGTAAGGTGACTGCTCCATTTTTGTCTTCCTTATGTATGAGTTTGAGTGAGGAATTAGTGGTGTGCTTTCATGAAGAACTCAAGGGGGTGGTGAGTTCAATACTTGGTTGTATGATAAAGAATATTTGGGGCTGTTCTATGTATATTACTATTGGCGCAGCTTGGTTAATATTGTGGAAAGGAAGTATAATTTATGTGATGGACAGAGAATGAGGGTGTGGTGATACACATTATGTTAAGAGTTGTATAGGCTCATTATCAGTCAAAGTTAGCTACTGTTTTACAAGGCTCACGGTGTGATAGCAGCTAATTTAGTTTACCATGACTTAAATTGGAAATTAAAACCAAAAAGGGAAGATGAATCGTGATAGTATATCAGTCCGAGGATAAGGTATGTAAGGCTATTCGATTCTATATCCCTTTGGCATGAAATTTGACACCTGCAATTAATATCAATGAAGTGAATCTCATAAGTTCTATTCCTAGAAAAGGAAACATAGTGGCAGCGTGCTATCTCTAAATAGCTAACAATATTTCCCCCTCTCCGTAGTGCATAGAACTACTTCATTATATGTTCACTGTTTTATACTTGTGTGATTATCCCCCATGTGCTGGTATAGAAATGGTAATTGCCAAAGCAAGTCTGTGAATCCTCCTCTTTGTTGTTTGAAGTCAATTGTGTCATTAATCTCTTAAAGTAATGTGTTGATGTTACATAGCTCCTTATGTCATTTTTATTTACTTGAAGTATTATTTTCATGTATTCTATTACTGGTCCGTACTTCCATATCTCCAAAATGATTATGACCACCAAAATAACATCTCAAAAGATTTATGAACTGATAAACAACAATCTCAAAGATTAAAGAATCTAAGTGAAGAAATATATATAATTAAGGGTGGCAGCTCAGGGGCGAAAGCCTAGCATGGGCCTATCCCTATTGCTATAGAAGGGCGACAGCTCAGGGGCGAAAGCCTAGCAGCGAAAGCCTAGCAGGGGCCGATCCAAAGTTGTGTAATTATGAGTACCGCATCCTAGGGGTTAATACGCCTAGCATGGGTCATCCTCTTATACCAATGATCAGCTGGTCACTTGTATCACATGCCCCAACAAAGATTATAACATATAGAAAAGTAAAGAAAAGAATGTAACTTGATCCCACAAGAGTAAGCAAATGTGGTCTTCTCTCCTAATCTATGCACTCATATGTTGCTATTTGATTTCATTTGAGCTCTCGTATTACATATGTTGTTGCCTTACATATTCAGTACATTTTTCTTGTACTAACATCCCTTGCGGGGGACGCTGAATTTCATGCTGCAAGCACAGGTACTCCAGCTAGTAGAACTCCTCAGTAGGAGCACACGAAACTCTGCTACTTTTGGGTGAGCTCCAATTTGATTCGGAGTATTATTGAATCTTTGGTAAATTCATTATGGTATTGTATCGTAGTTAAGGGTAAGCCGAGGTCTGTCCCGACCTACTCTAGTCTTCTATCTTTTAGAGGCTTTGTAGACGTATGTACATCGTTCAGTTGTGTCTTAAGGAGTTGTGGCCTCAACGACCAAGTCTTGTATTTAACTTTTGGACCTACTTATGTGGTTTTGTATCGCTGCATCCTAGGTGAACTTGACACAATTGTTATAGTTATATGCACAGTAAGAACAGGTTGCAGGTTGGTTATCTCGGGCCTTTAGGGCATCGGGTGCCTGTCCATCTTAATGGGTTTTGAGGCGTGACAAAATTGTTATAAGTTGTTCATTGAATTGTTCTTATACGCTAATCAGAGGTAAAAAATTGGCTTTTTAACATGATGAGATTACTAGAGAATATGCATGAAGTTAATTTACTTGACTAGTAATACTATCATGAAAAATGTTTAGTGATAATATCAAAGTTTGATTTATGCCAATAAATTGGCTAGCATAACTATGTCAAAAATAATATTTTCAAAAATATGAACTCATAACATAGGGTATGCCAATAATTGTGACAAGTCCCAACATACCCTATCTAAATGAACATTGTAAATATAATAACATTGAATAAGTCCTTATAACTTTCATAAAGAATGGTACAAGACTACCAAAAGACATTGACCAAGATAAGGTGAGTAATGAAATAACTAAATGCTTATGAGTTATGAAATTGACCTAATACAGGCTGTTAAAAAGGAAGTGAGAGAAGTCTCACTTACACTTAAACAATTATGTCAAAGATACTCACATAAGAGGGTGCTAGAAACTGTTAGACAAGTCTCACTCGCACTATGATGATAATGTAAGATTAAATTTGTATTCATCAAGTAAAGAAAGGGGTGACCAGTCATCCATTGAGCTAAGTATACCTCATACTAGAATCCACCTTTCATAATGTTTGAGTCAACTCTAAAGGTTGTAAAGTATAATAAATCTGAGCTAAGCACCGATAGACTAGTAATGAGCTTGTGCCAGCACATGTAAGACTCATGAGACGAGATCACCACCAAGGTGTATCAGGGTCTCCAACGTCTCCTAGACTTTGAACAATGTTGCCAGCATAGGTTACTAGCTAGTGGATCCACATAAGAAAGCTAGGGAGTATTCAGTTTCACTTTGGCCGGTGAACCACCTCTTTTCGGTGTGAGGAAGACACCGGATTCTGTATTAACTCACATGATCTATGTAGGTTAAATGCTAAAGAAATTATTCGGTTTCACTATAGCCGGTGAACCACCTCTTTTTGGTGTGGGGAAGACACTGGATTTGTTTTCACTTTAGCCGGTGAACCACCTCTTTTTGGTGTAGGGAAGACACTGGATTTCATGTTATCTCACATGATCTATATCAGTTAATGCTACAGATTTCTTTAAGAAAGTAAGAAATAATGAAAATAGCATGTTCAAAGTGAACAACAGATCAAAGAAGAAGAAATGTAAGTTCAAAGTGAACTAAGTAAGCAAAGCATAAGAATATCAATCTCCAGTGTTTGATAAGAATGATGTTCTAACAGTTATTGGTTTATGCCAATATTGGAGTATGAATATATGCCCCAAGATATATATATCATGCAAATAATCAAAGAATGGGCATAGCCAATAAAGATTGGCTTATAAATACATTCATGCCCAATTTAACAAGAATGAGAAATATAACTTGTGAGTAGGGTAGCCAAATCATTGCCTTAGTCCTTTGGATTACTTACTCGATTCATTGTAGGTATGAGACTACAATGAATCATTACACTTGTAAGTAAAACATAGGATAAAAGGAGATCATTGAACTATACAATAGAAAGAAGAAAAGACCAAAAACTAAACTAAGGCTGGAAAGGTGAGCTCTCGGCCTAAGGGAGCAAAATTATTAAGTTTTGTTTGAGTTGTTCTAATATTATGTTCATGATATCAAGGTCTTATGTTCATATATAAAATGAGTTGTTTGCTTTAAATGCATGAAAACATGTCATATTCATAACATGATTCACAAATAACGAATTAGGAAAGTGAAGTGACTTTACTTTTAAGAAACAACATGTTGATATAGGAAGAGCTTTCCTTGATCATGCATAGTCATTATGTGAATACACCCATACTTACAAGTGTGTACTAACCCATATACAATTACAATTTTTGTAGGCTCAGGTCCGAGAGAAGATTGAAGATTCGTTGAAGCTGTTTGGATTAGCGATCTCCAGACTTTGGTAGGTCCTCTTGAGTTTGAGAATGCCTACGTTTATTATTCTAGCTCTAGTACATTAGACATAGTTAGTGGATGTTGTCCCTAGCATTTCATATCAAATATTTTTTCAAGCGTGTGTATTAAGGACGGTTTGGAAAACTATTATTAATATTATGATTCCTTATTTCAATTGTTTAATCTACTGATAGATGGTTGTTTAGTTTGAGCTATTAGTATATCATTCTTATGCATTATATGAAGTCTAAGTATACTTCAATAAAAGTTTTAAATTTTCCGCAAATTTAACTGTATGATTGTGATGAAAGCTAAGAAGAGGCTTGTCTGCGACCTATGAGAGGTTCACGACGCCGGTCTTATCTAGGGTCTAGGATCCGGGTGTGACAAACTTGATATCAGAGCATGAGGTTAAATTACCTAGGAACTAAGGCTCAAAACAACCACGTTGCATAGTTTCTAGCTTATTGTGTTGAAGTGCACCACAATCATGACTTAGAGACTTAGTGATGTTAGGAATCTTCCCTTCTTCTACTCTTTATCGTGCTATCTAGAGCTTTGACATTTTGTGTCATTCTAGCATCTAACTTCCTTCTTGTGTATGCATAAAGAAAAATGAACACAAGAATTAGGATGGACGAGTGGTCTAAGGCGCCAGACTCAAGATCCGGTCTTCCCAAGAAGGTCAATGATAGAAATGCCCAGCGTGACAGAAGGTCGTGTGGTAAGTGTGGCCGTTCACATGTAGGTGAGTGCATGGTAGGTTCTAAAGCCTGTTATGGGTGCGGCAAGCGTGGGCATATGGTCAAGGACTAACCACATGTGAAGAATCAGGACAAAGCAGATACTCACCCTCGGCCTAATACTACTGCTGTAGTCGAGCCTTACAAGAGGAACACGTTCTAGCTTTGAAAGGTAGAGAGGAGCAGGAGAAGTCAGCTGATGTGGTCACTGGTAACTTGCTTGTCTTTTCTTTTCCTGTTTATGCATTGTTAGATCCAGGATCTACCTTGTCTTTTGTTATTCCTTTAGTAGCTAGTATATTTGACTTGCTTCCTGAGATCTTGCATGAACCTTTTCTAGTTAGTACTCCCATAGGAGACGACATTAGGGCTGAAAGAGTATATAGAGATTGCCCAATAACTATTCCTTATAGAGTTACATATGCTGACCCAATAAAATTAGCCATGCTTGCTTTTGATATAATTTTGGGTATGGATTGGCTCCATAAATGCTATGCTACCATAGACTGTCGAAACAGGGTAGTAAGGTTTCAGTTTCCTAATGAGTTAGAGCTGGAATGGGAAGGGCGTGGTTCAAATCCAATAGGCCAAATCGTTTCCCATCTTAAAGCCAATAAGATGTTATTTAAGGAGTATTTATGCCATTTAGTCAGAGTCAATGACTTAGAACATGAAGTTCCTTCCATAGACTCTATGTCCATAGTGAATGAGTTTCAAGATGTCTTTCCGGAGGATTTACCAGGAATGCCTCCTGAACGCGAAACTGACTTTGGTGTTGACTTAGATGCCAACACCAAACCAATTTCCATTCCTCCCTATAGAATGGCTCCAACTAAACTCAAAGAGTTGAAGTTGCAGTTAAAAGATCTACTTGATAAGGGCTTCATCCAGCCGAGCATATCCCCATGGGGTGCTCCATTGTTGTTCGTAAAGAAAAAGGATGGAACTCTTAGAATGTGTATCGATTATCGGCAACTCAACAAGGTCACTATAAAGAACAAATACCCTCTTCCCAGAATTGATGATCTATTTGATCAACTCCAAGGTTCAAGTTTCTTTTCTAAAATAGATCTTCGATTAGGGTATCACCAACTTAGAGTGAGACAAGAGGACGTTTCTAAGACTGCCTTCCGTACTAGGTATGGTCATTACGAGTTTCTTGTCATGTCATTTGGTCTAACTAATGCACCAACCACGTTTATGGACCTTATGAATAGAGTCCTACGTGAATACCTTGTTTCTTTTGTCATAGTATTCATATATGACATCCTCATATACTTTAAGACCAGAGAAGAGCATGAACAGTATTTGAGAATGACATTGCAAGTACTCAGGGAACATCAGTTGTATGCAAAATTCACCAAATGTGAGTTTTGCCTGAGATCAGTGACCTTCCTTGGTCAAGTTGTGTCCGACCAGGGTGTAGAGGTTGATCCAAAAAAGATTGAGGCAGTAAAGAATTGGCTACAGATATTCAAAGTTTCTTGGGTTTGGCTAATTATTATCAAAGGTTTGTTGAGGGATTTTCCACAATTGCTGCTCAATTGACGGACTCACTTTTGATAACATGGGCAGCATAGATGACACTAACATGAGTGACATGTACCCCTCAAGACCATTCACACGGAGTCAAGCAAAGGATCTCCAACGCCTACAAGCAATGTTCATGAAAAGGGAAGCATTAGAGGAGATTGAAGGTCACCAAAGAAGGACATACAATGTGTTTACATTACATCAAATTGAGAAGGAAGAAGGAAAGAGGCCATGTGTGCAAATGGCCATTTCATGAATTCAAGAATTCACAAAAGAAGGCAACCAAACAAGGCCCTTACCTCATTAAGGGCAAAATTGTCAAAGAAGTGTCTTCTTTATTTTCTTAGTATAAATATTAGTCTTTTATCATTTTGCAAGACTTAGACTATGTTGAATATTGACTCTCAAATTGTAGTATCTTCTTAGTGAGGAATTAGTGAGTAAATTAGGGTGAATCTTGGGATTGCTTGTTAACTTCTTGAGTTTGATTAATCTAAGTGTTACCCCTTTATGATTCTTGGTTTCATTTGAATTGTTCTTCCTTGGGTTAAATTTAGGTTGTTGAAGTCAATTGGGAGGTGAGAGTTTTAGTCCCTTGTTGCCCATAATTTCAACAACTTGAGTTAATCCACATATCTTTTATTTCTTTGTATCTTTCCTTGTTTGATCATTACCATTTGGTATCAAGAGCCTAGGTTTAGATTTGTTCTTAGAAATATAGTCTTGCGTTGGAAAAAAAAAATTTGTTTCGTTTTGTTGTTTTTGACACTAGATCCTTGTTCCCTGGTGTATTTTGAGTCTAGGTTTCAAATTTTGTTCAATTTGGAGTTGTAGAAGTGAAGTTGCCATTGAAGGGTTTCAAGCTTTTCAAACTTTTTAAATTTTTAAAGTGGGTCTTTTGATAGAGGAGAAATTGGAGGTTAATAATTAGTGGGTTTTGTTCTCTTAGTTGAAGAGAAGAAATTCCTAAAATTTGAGACAATTTTGAGTTGATTTGAGTGTATTGGGGTGTAGTGTGTGTTCTTGGTGTTCTTCAAGTTGTTTTTGAAGAAGAAGAAAGAACAAAGTACATCTGATCCAACTTTTCAAGTCAAAGTTGGTCAAAGGTGTTTTCTCGGGGTCCATTTGTGGAATTTTGAAAAAAAAAGTGATTTTTTTTTAAAAATATATATTTTCCACATGGACTGACACGTCAGCAGCCACATCAGACGCCATCTGCCACGCCAGCGCCACACGATATTGCATCAGCAGCCAGCGTAGCAGAGACCAGCCAACAAGGCCCAGATGCCTAGTCAGCGCGTGGGGCTCACTTTCAGAGGCTGAAAATTGCAGGTTTTCCCTTGACAACCCAAAAATATTCTAAGTATGGGGAGTTTTTTGGACCTAGAAATTTTTCTAAGTGTCCAAACTTCGTGATTTTGTTTCTATCATTTTTCCCTTCAATTCCTCAACTAATAAACAATTAATTAACATATTTAATTACTTGTTAACTAGTTTTGATCATCAAATCATCCAATCAACATCTTACAAGTGATGAACGTTTTTGAGGCTTGAAATTTTTCTAAGTGTCCAAATTCACTTCTTCTTCTTCTAAACTCATTTTCCTTCTATTTTTCAACTATTTAACAATTAATTAACATATTTTATTACTTGTTAACTAGTTTTTAATCATCAAATCATTTCTTCGATTCTTCAAATTAAGTAACAAGTAGTAATCTTCTACTTTTGTTACTTGGTTTATTTTGAGTTCGAATCTTTTGGTACTTCTTTATTCTACTTTTCTCATCTTAATTCGTTGATAACCTTCTTGATTCAAGTCCATTAGTTTCTTTTTTCTTTTGGGTTGTCCTTCTTTCAAGAGCCACAAGAATCCATTCCATCACAAAGGATAGGTGATCTTGAGTTGATTGAACGGAGCTAGTTCACTATCGATTTTGAGAGGACACCATAGAAGGTGAGTTGAGAGTTACATACGAGTGAAGTGAGGCTTTTGCTACTAACCTCGTTTGTTGAGTTTTGTAGGTATCATGTCTAATACAAGTCCAATTGGGGAGAGCTCGGAGAACATCATGGAGGTTCTCGCCAACATCTCTTAGCAAGTAGCAGAAATGAATGAAAGGATGGGAGGTATGGAGGAAAGGTTTGTACGGGTAGAAAATGAGAATAGAAGGAAAGCAATTAAACCCGAAAATGAGGAGATAAGGAGGACATCGGTGCATTCCACCACCCTTACTCCGGAACAAGCTCATAATCTATGTTCTCCACAATGCCGTACCCAAAACTACCAACACCCCACTTTCCAAACTCCCAACCCTCCAAACCACCTAAGACAGCCTACACCACATCCAAATCCACAGCCCTATCACGCACCACAATAGAATCTTCCTTTTGTGGCCAATCAAGTCCAATACCAAACTCCATTTCAAAATGATTCAAATGCATCTTTTCATGAAAACTACACATCACATTTCCAAACTCCCAACCCTCCAAAACACCTAAGACAGCCTACACCACATCCAAATCCATAGCCCTATCACCCACCACAAGAGAATCTTCCTTTTGTGGCCAATCAAGTCCAATACAAAACACCATTTCGATATGATTCAAATGCATCTTTTCATGAAAACTACACATCACATCCACAAAAATGCACCACAAATTCCCTACCAAGACTACCAATACCAAAATCCTCTCTATGATGAGATTAATGAGGAGTTAAACAATGATGAGTTTAGAGGTAGAGATAGAAATGGAGTACAAAGGGAAGGAGTAAGACCTCGGGACTTGGGGTGGGACCAAGGCAGGGGAGATCAAGATAGGAAGGATATAGAGGAGATAGGATGGAATATAGAGGCGATAGGATGGGAAATAAAGGAAATAGGTTCAGGGAGAGGAATGATCAAGATACGGGCTTGAACACCATCAAGGTCACACTCCCAAGGTTTAAAGGAAGTAGTGACCCCGATGAGTTCTTGGAATGGAAAATTCAAAGTGAACGGATCTTTCTCACAAATAATATCTCGGCAACTTTGAAGGCGAAGTATGCTCTCACGTAATTTGAGGGGTACGCATCAACTTGGTGGGAGTCCAAGAGGAGGGAAAGGGAGAGTCATCATAACTATGAGTTACCTACTTGGCAAGAGTTGATTACACTTATGGAGTTGAGATACTTGACTCCAAACTACTACCAAGAGGTGCTCAAGAAGGTGTACATGTTGAGGCAAGGTATCAAAAGTGTGGAAGAATATTATGATGAGTTTGAGAACTTGCGGATCAAGTCTAAAATTGAAGAGAATGTGGAATGTACTGTAATACGGTTCGTGGTAAACTTTAGATATGACATCTTGAATCCCTTGAAACTTAAGGCACTATGAGACTCTTGAAGCGGCTTTCTGTGATGCCTCAAAGGTAGAAGCAGATTTGAAAGAAGAAAAGTCATATAAGACCAAAAGTTATTTAACTTCCACATGGAGCAAAGGTCGTGATAATTGGAAGACGACATCCAGGGAACAAGCTAAAGATGGAGGTCAAGGTGACCAAGTCAAGCTTGATTACAAATCCAAGGCAAGTGAGCAACCACAAGGAGGTAACTATGTTAAACCTAACTTTCCTCGACCCTCTACAATTCAATGATTTAGATGTCAAGGGAGGGGATATGTTGCTAGTGAGTGTCCAAATAAAAGAACAATTGTTTCTCTTCGTGATGGATATAAGACTGAAGATGAAGATGAGGGAGAAGAAAAAAATGAGGGGGAGGTAGATAGGGGTGAAGGAGAGGAAGGTGCTTCGGGGGATGAAGAAGAAAGGTTGGATGAGAGGGTGAATTTTGCTTGCTTAATGGAGAAAGGAAAGTCTCTGATAGATGATGATGAAGACTTGAACTTGAATGCCAATCTTTCATGTGTTGTGAGAAAAATTGTGGGAGCCCTTGCAAAAGAAGAACTTGACCAAAGGGAGAATCTATTTCATGCTAGGTGCAGAATCCAAGAAAGTGTGTTCCTTAATCATTGATAGTAGAAGTTGCACCAATATGGTGAGTAGTTCCTTGGTGGAGCGTATAAAAATACAAACCAGAAACATCCCAATCCTTATAAGCTACAATGGCTCAATGAGAGTGGAGAGATGAAGGTCCTCAAACAAGCAAGTATTCGGTTTAGTGTGGAAAAGTATAATGAGGAATTGGTTTTTGATGTGGTTCCCATGTTGGCATGTCACCTACTGTTGGGGAGACCTTGGCAATTTGATACAAATGTTGTGCACCAAGGTAGATCCAACAAATAGACTTTCGTGATTGAAGGTAAAAAGTATGTGCTTGCACCTCTCACTCCATATCAAGTGAGTGAGGACTATCGGGTTATGAAGGAGCTTGGGGAAAGAATAAAAGCAACGGAGGCAAAAGGTGACGGCGAAAGTTACACCATTGTTCCAAAAGAGGGGAGTGCCTTGGATAAAAATAAGAAGAACATATGCATGATAGCAAAGCCGAGCAAGTGTTTAAAGGGTGTGGATGAGGAAAGCATTCTAGTGTGCCTTGTCAACACCAACCTTTTGTTACATGCTATCCAAGGTACTAGCACTTTGCCTAGTATTATTTCTTCTATTTTGCAGCGATATGATAAACTATTTCCAGATGAGATGCCCGTTGGATTACCACCTTTGAGAGGAATTGAGCACCAAATTGATTTTATACCGGGTTCACAAATTCCCAATCGTCCAGCTTATAGAAGTAACCCGGAAGAAACCAAAGAGCTATCAAGGCAAGTGGAAGAGCTTCTTGAGAAGGGGTTGATCAAAGAAAGCCTAAGTCCTTGTGCCATACCAGTAATTCTTGTTCCCAAAAAATATGGCACTTGGAGAATGTGTATTGATTGTAGAGCCATAAATAAGATCACAGTGAAGTATCGCCATCCCATTCCTCGACTTGATGATATGCTTGATGAGCTATGTGGTTCTATTGTTCTCTCCAAGATTGACCTTCTAAGTGGGTATCATCAAATTCGGATGAAACCGGGTGATGAGTGGAAGACGACTTTCAAGACAAAGTATGGGCTGTATGAATGGCTTGTGATGCCATTTGGATTGACAAATGCCCCAAGCACTTTCATGAGATTGATGAACCATGTTCTCAAACCTTTCATCAACAAGTTTGTTTTGGTGTATTTTGATGACATACTTGTGTATAGTAAGACAATTGAGGAACATGTATCCCATTTGAAACAAGTGTTTGATGTTCTAGTACAAGAGCATCTCTTTGCTAACTTCAAGAAATGTTCATTTGGTGTTGACAAAGTTGTGTTTTTGGGTTTTGTGGTTAGTGCAAATGGGATTGAGGTCGATGAGGAGAAGGTGTAGTCCATCAAGACTTGGCCGACCCCAATCAGTACCACCGAGGTAAGAAGTTTCCATAGGTTAGCATGTTTTTATCGGCGATTTGTAAAGGGCTTTAGTTCAATTGCTGCTCCTTTAACTGAACTGATCAAGAAAGATGTACCTTTTGTATGGGGTGAGGAGCAGGAGAAGTCTTTTGAAGCTTTGAAATTGATGTGGAGTTCTGCACCTTTGCTCCAACTACCCAATTTTGATAAGGCCTTTGAAATTGAATGTGATGCTTCAGGTGTTGGTATAGGTGGTATGTTGATGCAAGAAGGAAAACCATTAGCTTTCTTTAGTGAAAAGCTAAAAGGAGCTACACTCAAGTACTCAACTTATGACAAGGAATTGTATGCACTTGTGCGAGTGTTGGATTATTCGCAACACTACTTCTGGCACAAAGAGTACGTGATGAAGACCGATCATGAGTTCTTGAAGCATCTTAAGGGGCAATCCAAGTTGAACCAACGACATTTTAAGTGGGTTGAATTCATTGAAACCTTTCCATATGTGATCAACTACAAGCAAGGCAAGGAGAATGTGGTAGCGGATTCTCTATCAAGAAGGTTTGTGTTGGTCAATACCTTGGTTTCTAGAATGATGGGGTTTGAAAGCTTAAAGGGATTTTATTCTATGGATACCGACTTCAAAGATACCTTTGATAATCTTATTAAAGGGAAGCGAGTTGATAGGTACCAATTGGTTGATGGGTTTTTGTTCAAAGATGGTCGAGCATGTGTGCCCATGAGCTCATGGAGAGAGTTATTTGTCAAGGAGTCTCATAGTGGTGGTTCGATGGGACACTTTTGGGGTACAAAAAACACTTGATATTCTTAAGGAGCAGTTCTTTTGGCCCAAGATGAAACATGATGTGGAGAGGATTTGTGGACAATGTCTAGAATGCAAGCAAGCCAAATCCACGACCAGGCCCCAAGGTAAGTATACTTATCTTCCTACTCCTAATGGTCCGTGGATAGATATTTCTATAGATTTTTTTTGGGACTGCCTAGGACTAAAAGAGGACATGATAGTATATTTGTGGTAGTGGATAGATTTTCTAAAATGGCTCATTTTATTCCATGCCATAAATGTGATGATGCATCCCATGTAGCATCTTTGTTTGTTATCAATGTGCTTATATTGCATGTAGTCCCTCAAACCATTGTTAGTGATCGGGATTCCAAGTTTCTAAGTCATTTTTGGAAGAGTCTATGGGGTAAACTTGGTACCAAACTTCTATTCTCTACTTCTTGCCATCCTCAAACAGATGGACAAACCAAAGTAGTCAACCAGACTCTTGGAACCATGCTTCGATGCATGATTAGAGGAACCCCAACTACTTGGGAAGACCGTTTACCCTTGATTGAATTTGCATATAATTGGTCTTTCCACTCCTCCATTAGAATGTCTCCATTTGAGGCCTGCTATGGTTTTAAACTTTGTTTCCATTAACCATGATTCCTTTGTCTAGTGATGTTGTTGTGAGCCTAGATGCCAAGCAAAGGGCAAAAGAGATGATGAACATTCATGCCAAGGTCAAAGAATCCATTGAAAAGAACAACTCAAAGGTATCCATTCGAAAAAATTGAGGGAGAAAGGAAGTTATCTTCAATCCAAATGATTGGGTGTGGGTGCATTTCCGAAAGGAAAGGTTTCCACAAGTACGAAAAGGGAAGCTAAGCCCAAGAGGAGATGGATCCTTTCAAGTAGTCAAGCGAATCAATGACAATGCTTACATGATTGACCTACCAAGTAAGTATAATGTCCATAATGTTTTCAATGTTACTGATTTATTTCCTTGTGTTGTAGGTGATCCTTTGGATTTGAAGACGAATCATTTTCAAGAAGGGGAGGATGATAACATGGGCAGCATGGATGACACTAACATGAGTGACATGTACCGCTCAAGACCATTCACATGGAGTCAAGCAAAGGATCTCCAAGGCCTACAAGCAATGTTCATGAAAAGATAAGCATTAAAGAAGATTGAAGGTCACCAAAGAAGGACATACAATGTGTTTACATAACATCACATTGAGAAGGAAGAAGGAAAGAGGCCATGTGTGCAAATGGCCATTTCATGAATTTAAGAATTCACAAAAGAAGGCAACCAAACAAGGTCCTTACCTCATTAAGGGCAAAATTGTCAAAGAAGTGTCTTCTTTATTTCCTTAGTATAAAATATTAGTCTTTTATCATTTTGCAAGACTTAGACTATGTTGAATATTGACTCTCAAATTGTAGTATCTTCTTAGTGAGTAATTAGTGAGTAAATTAGGGTGAATCTTGGGATTGCTAGTTAACTTCTTGAGTTTGATTAATCTAAGTGTTACCCCTTTGTGATTCTTGGTTTCATTTGAATTATTCTTCCTTGGGTTAAATTTAGGTTGTTGAAGTCAATTGGGAGGTGAGGCTTTAGTCCTTTGTTGCCCATAATTTCAATAACTTGAGTTAATCCACATATCTTTTATTTCTTTGTGTCTTTCCTTGTTTGATCATTACCAACTTTGGCCCCAGTTCTCACGTTGACGAGAAGTGGTGAAGGGTATGTGGTGTACTGTGATGCTTCCCGAGTAGGTTTGGGATATGTTCTTATGCAGGATGGCAAGGTAATTGCATATGCATCAAGACAGTTGAAAGTCCACGAGAAGAATTACCCTACCCATGATCTTGAGTTAGTTGCTGTGGTATTTGCATTGAAACTTTAGAGACATTACTTATATGGTGTACATGTTGACGTATTTACTGACTATAAAAGTCTTCATTATGTTTTTACACAAATAGAATTGAATCTTTGTCATAGAAGATGGCCAGAGGTGCTCAAGGATTATGACATAAGTGTCCACTATCACCTAGGTAAGGCCAATGTAGTGGCCGATGCTTTGAGCCGATTGAGCATGGGAAGTGTGTCTCATATCGATGATGAGAAGAAGGAGTTGGTTAAAGAAGTACACCAATTGGATAGGTTAGGTGTGCGACTTGTAGGTACACCAAATGGGGGTGTTTCGGTTCATTCAAGTTTTGAATCCATTTGTTGTAGATGTTAAAGTTAAGCAACATCTACACCAGTACTCATGGAGTTGAAAGATTCAGTATTGAGTAAGCTGAATGAATCATTCTCCCTAGGGGGGATGGTGTGCTTAGATACCAGGGCAGATTGTGCATGCCAAATATTGATGATCTGAGACCTAATATATTTGCAGAGGCTCATGGCTCCATGTATTCCATTCATCCAGGTTCCACCAAGATATATCATGATCTCAAGGAGATCTATTGGTGGGAAGGTATGAAGCGAGATATTTCTAAGTTTGTGGAGGAGTGTCCCAATTGCCAACAGGTTAAGGCCGAATACCTTAAACCTGGAGGTCTTACCTAGTCGATTGAGATTCCAACATGAAAGTCGGAGGCTATTAATATTGACTTTGTGGTTGGTCTGCCCAAGACCATGAAACTGCATGATTCCATTTGGGTTATTGTTGACAGGATGACTAAGTCTGCTCACTTCATTCCTTTGAAGTCTATTTACAGAGACGAAGATTATGACAATCTATATATTGATGAGATAATGAGGTGGCATGGGATCCCTTTATCTTCATTTCGGATAGGGGAGCCCATTTCAGTTCTCACTTTTGGAGATCTTTCCAAAAGAGTTTGGGTACACAGGTGAAGCTCAATATTGCTTTTCATCCTCAGACGGATGGACAAGGAGAGCGTACCATTCAGACCCTTGAAGACATGTTGAGAGCATGTGTTATTTACTTCAAGGGGAGTTGGGATGATCACTTTCCACTGATTGAGTTCTTTTATAATAATAGCTATCATTCCAGTATTGGTATGGCACCTTTTGAAGCACTGTTTGGTAGGAGATGTAGGTCCTTAGTTGGGTGGTTTGAAGTAGGAGAGTCTGTCATCCTTGGCCCTGAGATCATATATGAGGTTGTGGAAAAGGTGAGAATTATCAGGGATAGATTGGCTACTGCTTACAGTCGTCAAAAATCCTATGTTGATAACAGGAAGAGGGCTCTTGAATTCGAGGTAGGTGATCAAGTTTACCTAAAGATATCACCCATGAAAGGGGTGATGAGGTTTGGTAAGAAAGGGAAGTTGAGTACGAGCTATATAGGTCCTTATGAGGTCTTACAACGAGTAGGGAATGTTTCCTACGAACTGAAGTTACCAAATGACTTGGCTTCTGTTCATCCAGTGTTTCATGTTTCAATACTTAAAAAGTGTCTAGGTGATCTAGCATTGCTGTTGAGGGGTTAGAAGTCGATGAGAACCTTTCTTATGAAGAGGTTCCAGTTGAAATTTTAGATCGCCAAGTGAAGCGGCTGAGGAACAAGGAGGTTGCCACCATAAAGGTGTTATGGTGGAACCACCTTGTTGAGGGAGCAACATGGGAGGCCGAGGCCGATATGAGATCCCGTTACCATCACTTGTTCAGTTCTTGAGGTTAGATATACACTTCCTAAGTCTGATTTTGTTTAGGAAACTCTAAATTTTAGTGCATTAGTCGGTTTTGGTGTTTTAAGTCCATAACTGTGTGTTTTATACTTTCACTATATGAGTAAATATGAGTACATGCTTGCATTCATGTTGCTATTTTTGTATAGAGTTGACATGATTTTTGTGTCACATGAGTTGTGATGTGCATTGAGTTAAAGTGAGATTGAGAAGGAAGTTCCTCAATCTCAGATATGAAGCCTCAGATAATCTTTGAAAAATGTGCATCATCCGGAGTAAGTGGTGAATCAGATATTCACAAAGAGTAAAGTTTCAAGTATGTTTATGTGTTTTTCGAAAATACCCTCTTTGATTCAAAATGATGTGTAGTGTCATTCGGGGATGAATATTCGTAAGGGGGGGGATTATGTAACATTCTTGAAAATGTACTTGTCTAGTGAAGAGCCTACTAGGTTTTAAGAATATGTATTGGGGTACATAGGCATCCCAATGCACAATATAGAGTAATATTAGGCATGTTAGAAAATATTGGCTTACGGGTGTTAGCCAAATTTTATGTATTAACAAGTGACTTAAAATATAATCCAAGCTTGTTTAGGAATTGTACCTGCAATGAATACCCTAAGCTAAAATAACTATATTCTTCACATACACACATTAGGTACTAGGCATCCAAATGTCTAGCCTAGGTACCATATCACATGATCATTTAAAATGAACATATAGATTAAGCAATGCCCAAGGACATAGTGAGGATCGTTGGAACAACAAGACTTGAACTTTCAAGTGCAACTACAGAGTGGTTAGGAAAGTGCACGGCAACACATGTGCAAGCACATGTGCTACCGGCCGAGAGACAAAGCCCAACCGATTCTGTTTTGGCGTTTAGAGGGCAGGCGCGCGTCGGGTCAAGCCACGTGGGGCCAAGCTTCCTAACCAGTCCTAGTCTCTAACTAACTTAACTAACTAGCTAACTAACCTAGGACTAACTAAAATAAACTAACTAGTGCACCCAACAATCTAAGACCTAACCGGGTGACACTAGCCGAGTAACTAACGAAAGAAACATCCTAGTACCTAACCTAGGATGGTCCAAAAGGGTTGGTTATGGTCCTAGTGACTTAGGGGTACTTTAGTAATTACCCTAGGTCACTTAATTAATTAAATTAGCAACTTAATTAATTAATTTAAATGGTCAAACCGAAATCCTTAAGCAAATTTTCAGAATTTGGCTAAGTGAAATGTTCTCCTATTTTTACTCAATTTAGGAGGGACGTTTTGGTAATTAGCTAATTGATTTATTTAATTAAGTTAATTAGTCTAATTTGAATTAGTAATATTCAGTTCCTAAGACTTAGACTCACGTTTAATCATTAGAAAACCTACGACTGAAAAACAGTGAACAACGTAAGAAAAACCTTAGGCGATTTCAAGGCAGTTCTTTAAGGTTTTCTTGCAAAGTGCAAGGTGATCTTCGTAGATTCAATTATACAGTAAGGTATGGGTTTTATCAATTGGATTCCTTTCCCCATGAGGCTTTTCATATGTTTTGAATTCAAGAAATCCAAAACTAGGGTTGTTCCCAATGAATTGCATTGTCATCTCCCTAGTTCTCCCTATTTCCGATTCTAGTAGTATGTATATGCAAATCTCGAGCATGTTGTTGGTATGTGGTGCTAAATGAACATTGTGAATATAATATCATTGAATAAGTCCTTATAACTTTCATAAAGAATGGTATAAGACTACCAAAAGACATTGAGCAAGATAAGGTGAGTAATGAAATACCTAAAAGCTTATGTAAGATTAAACCGTGAGACAATTCTCACTCGCACCATGATGATAATGTAAGATTAAATTTGCATTCATCAAGTAAAGAAAGGGGTGAACAGTCATCCATTGAGCTAAGTATACCTCATACTAGAAGCCAACTTCCTTAATGTTTGAGTCAACTCTAAAGTTTGTAATGTATAATAAATCTGAGCTAAGCACAGATAGACTACAATGAGCTTGTTCCAGCACATGTAAGCCTCATGAGAGGAGATCACCACCAAGGTGGATCAGGGTCTCTAACGTCTCCTAGTCTTTGAACTATGTTGCCAGCATAGGTTACTAGCTAGTGGATCCACATAAGAAAGCTAGGGAGTATTCGGTTTCACTTTGGCCGGTGAACCACCTCTTTTCGGTGTGAGGAAGACACTGGATTTCATGTTAGCTCACATGATCTATGTCGGCTAAATGCTCAAGAAAGTATTCGGTTTCACTTTAGCCGGTGAACTACCTCTTTTCGGTGTGGGGAAGACACTGTATTCGGTTTCACTTTAGCCGGTGAACCACCTCTTTTCGGTGTGGGGAAGACACTAGATTTCATGTTATCTCACATGATCTATATCATTTAATGCTAAGGATTTCTTTAAGAAGGTAAGAAAGAATGAAAGTAGCATGTTCAATGTGAACAACAGATCAAAGAAGAAGAAATGTAAGTTCAAAGTGAATTAAGTAAGCAAAGCATAAGAATATCAATCTCCAGTGTTTGATAAGAATGAAGTTCTAACATTTATTGGTTTATGCAAATATTGGAGTATGAATATATTCCCCAAGATCTATATATTATGAAAATAATCAAAGAATGGGCATAGCCAATAAAGATTGGCTTATAAATACATTCATGGCCAATTTAACAAGAATGCAAAAATATAACTTGTGAGTAGGGTAGCCAAATCATTTCCTTAGTCCTTTGGATTACATACTCGATTCATTGTAGGTATGGGACTACAATGAATCATTGCACTTGTAAGTAAAACATAGGATCAAAGGAGATCATTGAACTACACAACAGAAAGAACAAAAGACTGAAAAATAAACTATGGCTGGAAAGGTGAGCTCTCGGCCTAAGGGAGCGAAATTATTAAGTTTTGTTTGAGTTATTCTAAAATTATGTTCATGATTCCAAGGTCTTATGTTCATATATAAAATGAGTTGTGTGCTTTAAATGCATCAAAACCTGTCATATTCATAGCATGATTCAGAAATAACGAATTAGGAAAGTGAAGTGACTTTACTTTTCAGAAATGGCATGTTGGTATAGGAAGAGCTTTCCTTGATCATGCATAGTCCTTATGTGTTTATGTGCCTACACCCATACTTCATACAAGTGTGTACTAACATACTATTACTATTTTTATAGGCGCAAGTCCGAGAAAAGATTGAAGATTCGTTGAAGCGGTTTGGATTAGCGATCTCCAGACTCTGGTTGGTCCTCTTGAGGTTCGAGGATGCCTACGTTTATTATTCTAGCTTTAGTACATTAGATATAGCTAGTGGATGTTGTCCCTAGCGTTTATTTTCAAACATTTGTTCAAGTGTTTGTATTAAGTCCGGTTTGGCAAACTATTATTAATATTTTGATTCCTTATTTCAATGGATTAATCTATTGATAGATGGTAGTTTAGTTTCAGCCATTAGTATATCATTCTTATGCAGCTATATGAAGTCTAAGTATATTCAATAAAAGTTTTAAATTTTCCACAAATTGAACTGTCTGATTGCGATGAAAGCTAAGAAGAGGCTTGTCTGCGAACTCTGCGAGGTTAACGACGTCGGTCTCATATGGGGTCTAGGATCCGAGTGTAACAGTTTTGGTATTTTGGGCTTGGGGTTTTGGGTTAATTGTTTAGGGTTAGTGTTAAGGTTAAGGTTACGGTTAGGGTTAGGGTTAGGGTTAAGGTTAGTTTTTTTTTTTTTAAGGTTTTTGGGTTAAGCATTTAGGATTTGAAGTTTAATATAAATGGTTTAGTGTTTAATGTTTGGGTTTTTGTATTTTGGGCTTGGGGTTTAGGGTTCATGGTAGGGTTAGGGTTAGGGTTAGGGTTAATGTTAGGGTTAGGGTTAAGGGTTAGGTTGTTTTTTAGATTTTAGGGTTTGGGGTTAAGGATTTGAGTTTTAATGTCTTTGTTCAGTGTTTAATTTTAGGGTTTTCATATTTTGGGCTTTGGATTTAGGGTTTAGGGTTTAGGGTTAGGGTTAATGATATGGTTAGGGTTAGGGTTAGGGTTGATGTAAGGGATAGGGTTAGGGTTAGGGTTTAGTTATTTTTTTAGGTTATAGGTTTTTGGGTTTAGGATTTTTGGTATAAAATTTATGGTTAGTGTTTAATGTATCAGTTTTGCTATTTTGGGCTTGGGGTTTTTGGTTAATGATTTAGGGTTACGATTAGGGTATGGGTTAGGGTTTAAATTTTATTAGGGTTTAGGGTTTGTGGTTTTGGATTTGAGGGTTTATGGTAGGGTTAGGATTAAGCATAATGTTAGGGTTTAGGTTGTTTTTTAGGTTTTAGGGTTCTGTGTCAAGGATTTTAGTTGTAATATCTTTGGTTTAGTTTCTAATATTAGGATTTGGTATTTTAGGCTTTGGGTTTAGGGTTTTGGGTTAGGGTTTATGGTTTAGGGTTAGGGTTAGGGTTCGTGTTACGGATAGAGTAAGGGTTAGAGTTTAGTTTTTTTTTAGGTTTAGGATTTTTGGTTTAAAATCTATGGTTTCGTGTTTAATGTTTGGGTTTTGGTATTTTGGGCTTGGGGTTTTGGGTTAATAGTTTAGGGTTAGGGTTTAGGTTATTTTTAGGTTTTAGGGTTTGTGGTTTAGGTTTTCAGGTTTAAAATCTATGGTTAAGTGTTTAATGTTTGGGTTTGAGTATTTTGGACTTGGTTTTTTTTTTAACTTTGTTTTTGGACTTAGGGTTTAGGATGTAGGGTTTAGGGTTAGGGTGTAGTTTATTTTTAGATTTTATGGTTCATCGTTTAGCATTTGAGGTTTAAAATCTATGGTTTAGTATTTAATGTTTGTGTTTTGGTATTTTAGGCTTAGGGTTTCCGGTTTATGGTTTAGGGTTAGGGTTAGGGTTAGTTTTTTTTTTAGGTTTTTGGTTTAGGGTTTAGCATTTGAGATTTAATATCAATGGTTTAGTGTTTAATGTTTGGGTATTGGTATTTTGGGCTTGGGTTTTAGGGTTTATGTTAGGGTTAGGGTTAGGGTTATGTTAGGGTTAGGGTTAGGGTTTAGGTTGTTTTTTTGGTTTTAGGGTTTGGGGTTTAGGATTTTAGTTGTAATATCTATGGTTTAGTGTTTAATGTTAGGGTTTTCATATTTTGGGTTTAGGGTTTAGGGTTAGGGTTAAGGATGGGGTTAGGAATAGGGTTAGGGTTTTATTTTGGACTTTTTTTTTGGACTTAGGGTTTAGGGTTTAGGGTTAGGGTTAGGATAGGATTAGGGTTAGGGTGTAGCTTTTTTTATGGTTTTATAGTTCAACGTTTAGCATTTGAGGTTTAAAATATATGGTTTTACGTTTAATGTTTGAGTTTTGGTATTTTGGGCTTAGGGTTTTGGGCTTAGGGTTTATGGTTAGGGTTAGGGTTTTGGTGTTTTTAGGTTTTTGGGTTTAGGGTTTAGGATTTCAGCTTTAATATCAATAGTTTAGTGTTTAATGTTTGGGTTTTGGTAGTTTTGGCTTGGGGTTTATGATTTATGGTAGGGTTAGGGTTAGGGCAAATGTAAGGGGTAGGGTGAGGATTTAGGTTTTTTTTTTTGGTTTTAGGGTTTGGGGTTGAGAATTTGAGTTGTAGTATATATGGTTTAGTGTTTAATGTTAGGTTTGGTATTTTGGGCTTTGGGTTTAGGATTTAGGGTTTAGGGTTAGGGTTAAGGATAGGGTTAGGGTTCCTGTTAGGGATAGGGATAGGTTAGGGTTTAGTTTTTTTTTTAAAATCTTTTTAGGGTTTGGGGTTTAGGATTCTTGGTTTAAAATCTATTGTTTAGTGTTTAATGTTTGGGTTTTGGTATTTTGGGCTTGGGGTTTTGGGTTAATTGTTTATTGTTAGTGTTAAGGTTAAGGTTAGGGTTAGGGTTAGGTTTTTTTTTAGGTTTTTGGTTTTTTCGTTTAGGATTTGAGGTTTAATATAAATGATTTTGTTGTTAATGATTGGGTCTTAGTATTTTGGGCTTGTGGTTTAGGGTTTATGATAGGGTTAGGGTTAGGGTTAATGTTAGGGTTAGGTTTAGGAGTTAGGTTGTTTTTTAGGTTTTAGGATATGGGGTTAATGATTTGAGTTGTAAGATCTATGGTTTAGTGTTTAAATTAGGGTTTTTGTATTTTGGGCTTTGAGTTTAAGGTTTAGGGTTTAGGGCTAGAGTTAAGGATAGGGTTAGGGTTAGGGTTGTGTTAGTTTTTTTTTTGGACTACTTTTTTGGACTTAGAGTTTAGGGTTTAGGGTTTAGCGTTAGGGTTAGAATTAAGATTAGGGTTAGAGTGTATGGCTTTTTTAGGTTTTATGGTTCAACATTTAGCATTTGAGGTTTAAATCTATGGTTTAGTATTTAATATTTGGGTTTTTGTATTTTGGGCTTAGTTTGGTATTTTGGGCTTGGGGTTTTGGGTTAATTCTTTATTGTTAGTGTTAAGGTTAAGGTTAGGGTTACGGTTAGGGTTAGGGTTAGTTTTTTTTTTAGGTTTTTGGTTTTTTCGTTTAGGATTTGAGGTTTAATATAAATGATTTTGTTGTTAATGATTGGGTCTTTGTATTTTGGCTTGTGGTTTAGGGTTTATGATAGGGTTAGGGTTAGGGTTAATGTTAGGGTTAGGTTTAGGGGTTAGGTTGTTTTTTAGGTTTTAGGATATGGGGTTAATGATTTGAGTTGTAAGATCTATGGTTTAGTGTTTAAATTACGGTTTTTGTATTTTGGGCTTTGAGTTTAAGGTTTAGGGTTTAGGGCTAGAGTTAAGGATAGGGTTAGGGTTAGGGTTGTGTTAGTTTTTTTTTTGGACTACTTTTTTGGACTTAGAGTTTAGGGTTTAGGGTTTAGCGTTAGGGTTAGAATTAAGATTAGGGTTAGAGTGTATGGCTTTTTTAGGTTTTATGGTTCAACATTTAGCATTTGAGGTTTAAATCTATGGTTTAGTATTTAATATTTGGGTTTTTGTATTTTGGGCTTAGGGTTTTGGGTTTATGGTTTGGGGTTAGGGTTAGGGTTAAGGTTAAGGTTAAGGTTAGGGTTAGGGTTAGTTTTTTTTTTTAGGTTTTTGGGTGTAAGGTTTAAGAAATGAGGTTTAATATCAATGGTTTAGTGTTTAATGTTTGGGTTTCGGTAGTTTGGGCTTGGGGTTTAGGGTTTTTGGTAGGGTTAGGTTGCGGTTAATGTAAGGGGTAGGGGTAGGATTTAGGTTGTTTTTACATTTTAGGGTTTGGCTTGAGGATTTGAGTTGAAATATCTATGGTTTAGTGTTTAATGTTTGGGTTTTGGTATTTTGGGCTTTGGGTTTTGGGTTTAGGGTTTAGGGTTAGGGTTAAGGATAGGCTTAGGGTTCCTGTTTGGGATAGGGATAGGGTTAGGGTTTATGTTCTTTTTATGTTTTTATGTTTTAGGGTTTAGGATTTTTTGTTTAAAATCTATTGTTTAGTGTTTAATGTTTGGGTTTTGGTATTTTGGGCTTTGGACTTTGGGTTAATTGTTTAGGGTTGGTGTTAAGGTTAAGGTTAGGGTTAGGGTTAGGGTTTGGGTTAGGTTTAGTTTTTTTTTTTTAGGTTTATGGGTTTAGCGTTTAGGATTTTAAGTTTAATATAAATGGTTTAGTGTTTCATATTTGGGTTTTTGTATGTTCGGCTTGGGGTTTAGGGTTTATGGTAGGGTTAGGGTTAGGATTAATATTAGGGTTAGGGTTAGAGTTAGGTTGTTTTTTAGGTTTTAGGGTTTAGGGTTAAGGATTTGAGTTTTAATGTCTTTTGTTCAGTGTTTAATGTTAAGGTTTTCGTATTTTGGGCTTTGGGTTTAGGGTTTAGGGTTTAGGGTTAGGGTTAACGATATGGTTAGGGTTAGGGTTCATGTTAGGGATAGGGTTTGGGTTAGGGTTTGGGTTTTTTTTAGGTTATAGGTTTTGGGGTTTAGGATTTTTGGTACAAAATTTATGGTTTAGTGTTTCATTTTTCAGTTTTTGTATTTTGGGCTTGGGGTTTCGGGTTAATGGTTTAGGGATACGGTTATGGTATGGGTTAGGGTTAGGGTTAGGGTTTAGATTTTTGTAGGGCTTAGGGTTTGTGGTTTAGGATTTAAGGTTCAAAATCTATGGTTTACTGTTTAATGTTTGATTTTCGTATTTTGGACTTATGGCTTTTTTTGGACTTATTTTTTTTGACTTAGAGTTTAAGGGTTTAGGATTTAGGGTTTAGGGTTTGGGGTCAGGGTTAGAGTTAGGGGTAGTGTGTAGTTTTTTTTTCGGTTTTATGATTCAGTGTTTAGCATTTGAGGCTTAAAATCTATGGTTTAGTATTTAATATTTGGGTTTTGTTATTTTTGACTAAGGGTTTTGGGTTTAAGTTTTAGGGTTAGGGTTAGGGTTAGGTTTTTTTTTTAGGTTTTTGGGTTTAGGGTTTAGGATTTGAGTTTTAATATCAATGGTTTAGTGTATAATGTTTGGGTTTTGGTATTTTCGGCTTGGGGTTTAGGGTGTATGGTAGGGTTATGGTTAGGGATAATGTTAGGGTTAGGTTTAGGGTTTAGTTTTTTTTTTAGGTTTTAGGGGGTCAAGGATTTGAGTTGTAATATCTTTGGTTTGGTGTTTAATGTTAGGATTTTGCTATTTTAGGATATGGGTTTAGGGTTTAGGGTTTAGGGTTAGGGTTAGGGTTCATGTTAGGGATACGGTTAGGGTTAGATTTTTGGGGTTTTTTAGGTTTAGGATTTTTGGTCTAAAATCTATGATTTAGTATTTAATATTTGTGTTTTTGTATTTTAGGCTTAGGGTTTTGTGTTTATGGTTTGGGGTTAGGGTTAGGGTATGGTTAAGGTCAAAATTAGGCTTAGGGTTAGGTTTTTCTTTTCTTTTTTTTAGGTTTTTGGGTTTAAGGTTTAGGAAATGAGGTTTAATACCAATGGTTTACTGTTTAATGTTTGGGTTTTGGTAGTTGGGCTTGGTGTTTTTTTTGAACTAAGGGTTTAGGGTTAGGGTTAGGGTTAGGGTATATTTTTTTTTAGATTTTATGGTTCATCGTTTAGCATTTGAGGTTTAAAATCTATGGTTTAGTATTTATGTTTGGGTTTTGGTATTTTGTGGTTAGGGTTTCTGGTTTATGGTTTGGGGTTAGGGTTATGGTTAAGGTTAGGGTCAGGGTTAGGGTTAGTTTTTTTTTTTTTTTAGATTTTTGGGTTTAGGGTTTAGTTTGATTTAATATAAATGGTTTAGTGTTTAATGTTTGGGTTTTGTTATTTTGGGCTTGGGGTTTAGGGTTTATGGTAGAGTTAGGGTTAGGGTTAAAATTAGGGTTAGGTTTAGTTTTTTTGTTTTTTTTGTTTTAGGGTTTGGGGTTAAGGATTTTAGTTGTAATATCTATGGTTTAGTATTTAATGTTAGGGTTTTCATATTTTGGGCTTAGGGTTTAGGGTTAGGGTTAAGGACGGGGTTAGGGTTATGGGTTGTGTTTACGGATAGGGTTCAGGGTTTTTGACTTCTTTTTTGGACTTAGGGTTTCGGGTTTCTGGTTTAGAGTTTAGCGTTAGGGTTAGGGTTAGGGATAGGATTAGGGTTAGTGTGTAGGTTTTCTTTAGGTTTTATGGTTCAACGTTTATCATTTAAGGTTTAAAATCTATGGTTTATTATTTAATATTTGGGTTTTTGTATTTTGGTCTTAGGGATTTGGGTTTATGGTTTTGGGTTAGGGTTAGAGTTAGGGTTAAGGTAAATAGGTTAGGTTTAGGGTTATGGTTTTGGTTTTTTTAGGTGTTTGGGTTTAGGGTTTAGGATTTGAGGTTTAATATTAATGGTTTAGTGCTTAATGTTTGGGTTTTGGTAGTTTGGGCTTGGGATTTAGGGTTTATGGTAGGGTTTGGGTTAGGGTTAATATAAGGGGTAGGGTTAGGATTTAGGTTGTTTTTTAGGTTTTAGTGTTTTGGCTTTAGGATTTGAGTTGTAAGATCTATGGTTTAGTGTTTAATGTTAGGGTTTTGGTATTTTGGGCTTTGGGTTTAGGGTTTAGGGTTTAGGGTTAGGGTTAAGGATAAGGTTGGGGTTTCGGTTAGGGATAGGGATAGGGTTAGGATTTAGTTTTTTTTTTATGTTTTTAGGTTTTAGGGTTTAGGATTTTTGATCTAAAATCAATTGTTTAGTGTTTAATGTTTGGGTTTTGGTATTTTGGGCTGGGGGTTTTGGGTTAATTGTTTAGGTTAGTGTTAAGGTTAAGGTTAGGGTTAGGGTTAGGGTTAGGGTTATTTTTTTGGTTTTTGTGTTTAGCGTTTAGGATTTGAAGTTTAACATAAATGGTATATTGGTTGGAACGCCATCATATCGTACCTTAGGAAAGTCGCGATGTCCTTCTTGTCGCCATAGTAAGATAGCCCTAATGGACCTTGCTTTGGTAGGGTAAATGTTATTTGGTCATGAACTAGATATGAGACCCATTTATATGTACCTTAATGTAAATTGATCTATGAGAACTAAGGCTAGCACCGAGTGAGTATGGTAAGGGAAAGTAGTTCTAGTTAAGTATGAGACTAGAATACAAAGTATGCCCTTCATATTCCTTGACCATGTTCCTACATGGGGTGTCTATGTTCTACCATTGGCAAGTAGAACACCTCATCGTAGTAGGATAGAACTTCGGATTCCATGATTTGCTACCATGGTCTACGTCGGTTATTGCCTATTCTCATCATATGGGATACCCACTAGCATTAGAGAATTTCTATGAAGTTTAAGTGGTGGTATGGGACGCTACTTAGATATTGCACAATAGTCTTTGAAGATGTTAGTGAGAGTCCATAGGTCTTCTTTAAGACCCTTAAGTGAATGTCCTTATGTGATAAATGTCTCTTAAATGAACTTAGTAATGTAATGACTTAAGATAGGAAAGAATGTTAATTGTATTAGTTCCTTTCTAGAGTAATTAAGGGTTTTCTAGTTAAGGTGTGAAGGGGGCAAGGGAATGGTCACTTCATCTCTTATTTAGATGAGTCTTATTAACGATTCTAGTTAGTGAATATGATTTGATTATGTGGACATGATCCTAACTTATGTAAGTCCTAAGGACTATTCAGGTAATCTTGAAGAGGTCAATCACGGATGTTATCTTCTTGTGTTACTTGAGAAGGTATTTGGATAACCTTTGAAAGGAGAATGTCATGTTTGATGTATACTATTGTATTAAGTAAGAATGATTCTACCCTAGGTAGTCTATAGGATCCCTTGGGTGTGTGTGATAGGAACTGTATGGGCGGTCGCTCCACACTCACTCAAGTGAACCTTGGAATCACCTTTGGTACGAGGATCTTATGTTTTGTATGTTGATGTATTGTAGTTGTGTTTGTGCCTCATTATGAGTAATCTTAATGATCGTTTAGGCACATCTAGAGAGGGTGTATGGGCGGTCTCTCTTTGTGTGACATAAGTGAATCTTAGGATAGCTTTAGTGAGAAGACGACATGCCAAAGGATGTTAAATGTGAAGCTACAGAACTTCACTGTACAGTGAAGGGGATTTCATTGTAACCGTGAAGTAGTCACTGTAATATTTCTTAAATTGTGATAATTGCTTAAATGATTTCCTTATGTATTTCTAATATGATAATGTTGTTCTTATATTATATTATGATGTTTAAACCGAATTTCATGAAAAGCATGTTATTCACTAAATGTCCTTTTTTCATGGTTTTTGCATGGCTTCCATACTTAGTACATCTAATGTGCTAACCCCTTCTTTACCTTTTTGACTAAAGTGTAGGGAATTGGAAGTTTTGTTGTACCATGGATGACGGATAGGTCTCTAAGAGTTGAAAATGATGTATTGGTGAGTCCTCATGGATTCGAGGGTAATATACACACATTCGGTCATGTCTTAATGTTTAAGTCTTTATGTTTATGTCTTGTATGGGATTAGTCACATGTCTGGTATACTATAAGTTTAGATGGTTCAAGGGTTGTAAAGGTTTAATGTTTTAAATGAAAGTCTTCCGCTTATATATTGTTTATGAAAAGAAAGTTTTTAATTATTACGAATTTTTAGTATGTTATTATGCGATGAACGATACGATAGGCTTGTATGAGACTTCTGAGAGGTCGAATTCGCCAGTCGCAATCCAAGATTGCACCGTAGCTTATAGGGTGTACTTGAGGATCGTGACAAACTTGGTATCAGAGCATAAGGTTTGGGAGTGTCAAAGTCGTCTTATGAACCACATCAAATAGAATCTTGTTTATAATGTGAAGCACGCCACATTATAAATGGGAGGCTATTGGATGCTAGTAAAATTTTTACTTCTTCTTTCATCTAATCGTGCGTAAGAGCCTTGTCTATGGTGTCTTTCCTTTGTCCTCCCTTTGTGTTGGTCATGTGAGTGTGACTTTATGAAGTTTGGGTTGAGGGAGAGAAAATATGAGATGTGGCTTGTAAGATGAGGTGTGGCTTGTCAGATGAGGTGTGAAGGATGATGTTGATGACCTTAGGTTGGTTCAAGTTACCTTTTGAAGGGTAGTTGAGTGAAAAGAATGGTAAGGTATAGAGTTAGAATGTGAAATATTAATGGTGAGTTTCTCTTAGTAAGGGGGATGTTATGGCTAGATGATTGAACCTTGAGAGTGTTTAGTTTCATGAAATAGATTTTGGGTGAGAAAGTAATAGTAAGGTTTGAGGTGCCTTGAGAGTTCCTTGAGGTAGATGCTATGTTGACCTTAGAATGGGTTTCTCCTAAGTGGGGGAGCATGGTGAAGAGTATGGTTGTTGGGGAGTGAAGTACCCTTAACTTTTCTATATGAGTTTATTCAAGCCTAAAACAAAGAGTTCTTGGTGACTTGATTTGTATAGGAGTTTTTGTGGAAAATGAGTTTCAAACATTCTCCTTATGATATGCATGCTTGGTTGAAATTGAATTTCATTATTTATTGCATAATGTGTTTTATGAGGATATTAATAGGTTGTAAAAGTGTTTATATGATGTTTACCTTGCATATTAGCATGTCTATATCATGAATTGCCTAAAAGTTGCTTTTTTGAAAAAACTGCACAATTCACTGTAGCATGGATCACTGTTCACTATGAAGTTTTGCAAAAATTGACTAATTGATTCTTTGATATAAAATTGTTGTTATATGGTTAGAACTGATGTATATGAGCATTCTAATGAATATAAAATGAGTTTTTGCTATTTGGAATGAAGCATGTGAGTTTTGTAGCATAATGAGTTATAGAATTGTCTTCTAGTTTCTTGTTGTGTTGTGATTCTCTTAATTATGTGAAATTGATGTTTTCTTATTGATTATGTGCTATTTGTTATGGTAATGAGTTTCTACATTGGGTGTCTACATTTGGAAGTGTTCGGAGAGTGGCAAGTGTCATTCGAGCACGAATGTTGTCTAAGTAGGGGAGAATGTAAGACCCCAAAAATGACTTAGCTAAAGCTAGAGCCTAACGTGGTTGTAATGATGGTGTAAGGTCCTAAAATAGTCCATAAAGTGTTGTTGAGTCAGCATCTAAGAGTTTATGTGCATTGGAAGTCAAACGTCAAGGGCCGACAAACACGTTAGACAACTAAGTCGCCTAAATGCCTCGTATGTGATTCTATGTGATTAGGTGTAATGCATGAGCTTATATTTTTTTTAAATATGTTTATATGATGTTTATAGTAAACATGTTAAGTTTCGTGAGGTTTGGAGGTCAAACGCTCAAGAATATCTATGACGTTTGAAAGTTGTGCCTTGAAATGACCATGTGTGTCTAGGCATATTTCGTTGAGTTTTACGTGTTTGTTTTGGATGAAAATTATGAGGTAGGCCATAAACTCGTATATGAACATATTTGGGGTGGAAACATCCAGGTACGACTCCACATAGGACCCTCAAAGGGGCCCTAAGGGAGGACCCCAGCTTAGAGACCAACACTGCCAGGCAGTGGCCAAATGACGGACCAGTCAACGGCTCGTCGATGGGTATTGTCAGTTGAGAAATGTATCCTGCAGGTTGGGGAACCTCTGAATTGAACCAACAGACCCCATTGATGGGACTTGTCCTGACCAACGATCCATCGATGGTCACGTCAATGGTGCTGGAAATTGGCAGTTTTTCTGTTAAGACTTAGGGTTTTTGGGAAATTCACCCCAAGACTTATAAAACGTGGTGACGGTTGTTTTAGGTGTTTAAGGGTATTTTAAGAGTATATAAGTGATTAAACTCTCATTATAACCCTAACATCTAAATCAGAAAACCTTCTCTCCTAAAGTTTCTCCAAAAACTTCCATAAGAGTTGAAACTGAAGATGGAGCTTGAAGATGGGTCTTCAATGGAGTTTATTCTTCAATAAGCTTTTGATTCTTCAAATCACGTATGGGAGTTCTTCATCTAAGGTTTGCTATCACCTTAGAGCCAATTTCAAAGATGTTTTCAAAGGATTTCAAAAAGAATGAAAAGTCCAATTTCTACTCTAAATCATGGGTTCTTGCATGAAAGGTTTTCAAACGTTAAGATATAATGTTATTAATGTCAAATTGATCTTTTCCAATGAAATTCTTCATGGACCCATGATCTTCTCAATTCTCTAATTTTCACTAAAATATGGGTGAATTGACTATGTTTTGAGATTAATGATTTCATGTGTAGATTGCTATGGGCTGTTGAATGATGAATAGATTATGTATAATTGATGTATAGGCATTTTCAATTTGATTAATTGAGTAATGAATACTCTTAGATCTATTGGCTATTAGGCTTATTGAATTGATACGAACTTGGTGCTTTTAGATTCTATTATAATTTCTTATGGGCTATCTAATGATATATGGATTGTATTCAATTTATATCTAATTGGTTTTAGATTGATAATTCTAGATTGAATTGACATACACCCATTGGTTATTATGATTTATGTTTTGAATTGATGTTCTTGGCCATGTGTAAGGGCCTTATTGTATTGAATTGAATGGTTTGGCTTTGGATTGAAGTGATGAGATCAAGTGGGTGGTATGCTGCCCTAACTCTTTTATTATCTTGTATAGTTAATGTAATTTTAGCTTTTGAATTATATGGGATTGGTATGGTCCACTTATGGTGGCAGTGTTATGTGCATTTATGTGGCCTCGTCGGCGTTATTTTAAGTATATCAATGATCATGGCCTTGTCGGCACTACTTGAAGTTATATGGCTATTTATGTAGTTGATTAGGTGGATTATGATTGTATCTACCTATATGTGAAGTAATGTGAAAACATGTGTTCTTCTATTAATGTTATTCTAGGTGATCATGTTATACTATTACTATGTGCTTATATGTGTAGTCTTAGAGTTGATGCATGGTTGTTCCTAACTTGGCTATAGAAGTCTATAATGATTATACTGATCATGTTAATGTAATGGATAGGTTGGCTAATTAATGTTAAGGGTCATTCCTAAGAGTCTAAAGAAAGATAGGCTATATGTGTAAAAATGAAGTATGTTGTGTCTTGTTTAGGTAGACTTGTGTGTCTTACTTGATGCTTATGTGAATATGTGATGTCTTGACTTAGGAACTTAAAGGGTTTTAGTCTTGAATAAATGAATATAGGTGAGACCTTGCGTAATGATACAAAGGTCCTTTATGTGGAACATTGAACCAAGTGGTAAGGTTATGAATCGTGAAGTAGTTAGCCGTAATGGTATCCTTCATATAATGAGGGATGGGCTTAAGGTTGATTGGCTGGAACAGCATCATATCATACCTTAGGAAAGTCGCGATGAGCTTCTTGTCGCCATAGTAAGATAGCCCTAATGGACCTTGCTTTGGTAGGGTAAATGTAATTGGGTCATGAACTAGATATGGAACCCATTTATATGAACCTTAATGTAAATTGATCTTTCTCACAAATAATATCTCGGCAAATTTGAAGGCGAAGTATGCTCTCACGCAATTTGAGGGGTACGCATCAACTTGGTGGGAGTCCAAGAGGAGCGAAAGGGAGAGTCATCATAACTATGAGTTACCTACTTGGCAAGAGTTGATTACACTTATGGAGTTGAGATACTTGACTCCAAACTACTACCAAGAGGTGCTCAAGAAGGTGTACATTTTGAGGAAAGGTATCAAAAGTGTGGAAGAATATTATGATGAGTTTGAGAACTTGCGGATGAAGTCTAAAATTGAAGAGAATGTGGAATGTACTGTAATACAGTTCGTGGCAAACTTTAGATATGACATCTTGAAGCCCTTGAAGCTTAAGGCACTATGAGACTCTTGAAGCGGCTTTCTGTGATGCCTCAAAGGTAGAAGCAGATTTGAAAGAAGAAAAGTCATATAAGACCAAAAGTTCTTTAACTTCCACATGGAGCAAAGTTCGTGATAATTGGAAGACGACATCCAGGGAACAAGCTAAAGATGGAGGTCAAGGTGACCAAGTCAAGCTTGATTACAAATCCAAGGCAAGTGAGCAACCACAAGGAGGTAACTATGTTACCTAACTTTCCTCGACCCTCTACAATTCAATGCTTCAGATATCAAGGGAGGGAATATGTTGCTAGTGAGTGTCCAAATATAAGAACAATTATTTCTCTTCGTGATGGATATAAGACTGAAGATGAAGATGAGGGAGAAGAAAAAAATGAGGGAGAGGTAGATAGGGGTGAAGGAGAGGAAGGTGCTTCGGGGGATGAAGAAGAAAGGTTGGATGAGAGGGTGAATTTTGCTTGCTTCATGGAGAAGGGAAAGTCTCTGATAGATGATGATGAAGACTTGAACTTGAATGCCAATCTTTCATGTGTTGTGAGAAGAATTGTGGGAGCCCGTGCAAAAGAAGAACTTGACCAAAGGGAGAATCTATTTCATGCTAGGTTCAAAATCCAAGAAAGTGTGTTCCTTAATCATTTATAGTGGAAGTTGCACCCAATGTGGTGAGTAGTTCCTTGGTGGAGCATATGAAAATACAAACCAGCAAGCATCCCAATCCTTATAAGCTACAATGGCTCAATGAGAGTGGAGAGATGAAGGTCCTCAAACAAGCAAGTATTCGGTTTAGTGTGGGAAAGTATAATGAGAAATTGGTTTGTGATGTGGTTCCCATGTTGGCATGTCACCTATTGTAGGGGAGACCTTGGCAATTTGATACAGATGTTGTGCAGCAAGGTAGATCCAACAAATAGACTTTCGTGATTGAAGGTAAAAAGTATGTGCCTGCACCTGTCACTCCATATCAAGTGAGTGAGGACTATCGGGTTATGAAGGAGCTTGGGGAAAGAATAAAAGCAACGGAGGCAAAAGGTGACGGCAAAAGTTCCACCATCGTTCCAAAAGAGGGGAGTGCCTTGGCTAAAAATAAGAAGACCATGTGCATGATAGCAAAGCCAAGCAAGTGTTTAAAGGGTGTGGATGAGGAAAGCATTCTAGTGTGCCTTGTCAATACCAACCTTTTGTTACATGCTAACCAAGGTACTAGAACTTTGCCTAGTATTATTTCTTCTATTTTGCAGGGATATGATGAACTATTTCCAGATGAGATGCCCGTTGGATTACCACCCTTGAGAGGAATCGAGCACCAAATTGATTTTATACCGGGTTCACAAATTCCCAATCGTCCAGCTTATAGAAGTAACCCGGCAGAAACCAAAAAGCTATCAAGGCAAGTGGAAGAGCTTCTTGAGAAGGGGTTGATCAAAGAAAGCCTAAGTCCTTGTGCCATACCAGTAATTCTTGTTCCAAAAAAATATGGCACTTGGAGAATGTGTATTGATTGTAGAGCAGTAAATAAGATCACAGTGAAGTATCGCCAACCTATTCCTCGACTTGATGATATGCTTGATGAGCTATGTGGTTCTATTGTTTTCTCCAAGATTGACCTTCGAAGTGGGTATCATCAAATTCGTATGAAATCGGGTGATGAGTGGAAGACGACTTTCAAGACAAAGTGTGGGTTGTATGAATGGCTTATGATGCCATTTGGATTGACAAATGCCCCAAGCACTTTCATGAGATTGATGAACCATGTTCTCAAACCTTTCATCAACAAGTTTGTTTTGGTGTATTTTGATGACATACTTGTGTATAGTAAGACAATGGAGGAACATGTATCCCATTTGAAACAAGTGTTTGATGTTCTAGTACAAGAGCATCTCTTTGCTAACTTCAAGAAATGTTCATTTGGTGTTGACAAAGTTGTGTTTTTGGGTTTTGTGGTTAGTGCAAATGGGATTGAGGTCGATGAGGAGAAGGTGTAGTCCATCAAGACTTGGCCGACCCCAATCAGTACCACCGAGGTAAGAAGTTTCCATAGGTTAGCATGTTTTTATCGGCGATTTGTAAAGGGCTTTAGTTCAATTGCTGCTCCTTTAACTGAACTGATCAAGAAAGATGTACCTTTTGTATGGGGTGAGGAGCAGGAGAAGTCTTTTGAAGCTTTGAAATTGATGTGGAGTTCTGCACCTTTGCTCCAACTACCCAATTTTGATAAGGCCTTTGAAATTGAATGTGATGCTTCAGGTGTTGGTATAGGTGGTATGTTGATGCAAGAAGGAAAACCATTAGCTTTCTTTAGTGAAAAGCTAAAAGGAGCTACACTCAAGTACTCAACTTATGACAAGGAATTGTATGCACTTGTGCGAGTGTTGGATTATTCGCAACACTACTTCTGGCACAAAGAGTACGTGATGAAGACCGATCATGAGTTCTTGAAGCATCTTAAGGGGCAATCCAAGTTGAACCAACGACATTTTAAGTGGGTTGAATTCATTGAAACCTTTCCATATGTGATCAACTACAAGCAAGGCAAGGAGAATGTGGTAGCGGATTCTCTATCAAGAAGGTTTGTGTTGGTCAATACCTTGGTTTCTAGAATGATGGGGTTTGAAAGCTTAAAGGGATTTTATTCTATGGATACCGACTTCAAAGATACCTTTGATAATCTTATTAAAGGGAAGCGAGTTGATAGGTACCAATTGGTTGATGGGTTTTTGTTCAAAGATGGTCGAGCATGTGTGCCCATGAGCTCATGGAGAGAGTTATTTGTCAAGGAGTCTCATAGTGGTGGTTCGATGGGACACTTTTGGGGTACAAAAAACACTTGATATTCTTAAGGAGCAGTTCTTTTGGCCCAAGATGAAACATGATGTGGAGAGGATTTGTGGACAATGTCTAGAATGCAAGCAAGCCAAATCCACGACCAGGCCCCAAGGTAAGTATACTTATCTTCCTACTCCTAATGGTCCGTGGATAGATATTTCTATAGATTTTTTTTGGGACTGCCTAGGACTAAAAGAGGACATGATAGTATATTTGTGGTAGTGGATAGATTTTCTAAAATGGCTCATTTTATTCCATGCCATAAATGTGATGATGCATCCCATGTAGCATCTTTGTTTGTTATCAATGTGCTTATATTGCATGTAGTCCCTCAAACCATTGTTAGTGATCGGGATTCCAAGTTTCTAAGTCATTTTTGGAAGAGTCTATGGGGTAAACTTGGTACCAAACTTCTATTCTCTACTTCTTGCCATCCTCAAACAGATGGACAAACCAAAGTAGTCAACCAGACTCTTGGAACCATGCTTCGATGCATGATTAGAGGAACCCCAACTACTTGGGAAGACCGTTTACCCTTGATTGAATTTGCATATAATTGGTCTTTCCACTCCTCCATTAGAATGTCTCCATTTGAGGCCTGCTATGGTTTTAAACTTTGTTTCCATTAACCATGATTCCTTTGTCTAGTGATGTTGTTGTGAGCCTAGATGCCAAGCAAAGGGCATAAGAGATGATGAACATTCATGCCAAGGTCAAAGAATCCATTGAAAAGAACAATTCAAAGGTGTCCATTCGAAAAAATTGAGGGAGAAAGGAAGTTATCTTCAATCCAAATGATTGGGTATGGGTGCATTTCCGAAAGGAAAGGTTTCCACAAGTACGAAAAGGGAAGCTAAGCCCAAGAGTAGATGGATCCTTTCAAGTAGTCAAGCGAATCAATGACAATGCTTACATGATTGACCTACCAAGTGAGTATAATGTCCATAATGTTTCAATGTTACTGATTTATTTCCTTGTGTTGTAGGTGATCCTTTGAATTCGAAGACGAATCATTTTCAAGAAGGGGAGGATGATAACATGGGCAGCATGGATGACACTAACATGAGTGACATGTTCCCCTCAAGACCATTCACATGGAGTCAAGCAAAGGATCTCCAAGGCCTACAAGCAATGTTCATGAAAAGGGAAGCATTAAAGGAGATTGAAGGTCACCAAAGAAGGACATACAATGTGTTTACATAACATCAAATTGAGAAGTAAGAAGGAAAGAGGCCATGTGTGCAAATGGCCATTTCATGAATTTAAGAATTTATAAAAGAAGGCAACCAAACAAGGCCCTTACCTCATTAAGGGCAAAATTGTGAAAGAACTGTCTTCTTTATTTCCTTAGTATAAAATATTAGTCTTTTATCATTTTGCAAGACTTAGACTATGTTGAATATTGACTCTCAAATTGTAGTATCTTCTTAGTGAGTAATTA
Organism: Solanum sitiens; assembly: GCA_016801875.1. Classification (NCBI taxonomy): domain Eukaryota; kingdom Viridiplantae; phylum Streptophyta; class Magnoliopsida; order Solanales; family Solanaceae; genus Solanum; species Solanum sitiens. Next base: position 4,354,256 of record JABWTJ010000025.1, read on the forward strand.
GTGAGTAAATTAGGGTGAATCTTGGGATTGCTAGTTAACTTCTTGAGTTTGATTAATCTAAGTGTTACCCCTTTGTGATTCTTGATTTCATTTGAATTATTCTCTCTTGGGTTAAATTTAGGTTGTTGAAGTCAATTGGGAGGTGAGGGTTTTAGTCCCTTGTTGCCCTTAATTTCAATAACTTGAGTTAATCCACATATCTTTTATTTCTTTGTGTCTTTCCTTGTTTGATCATTACCAACTTTGGCCCCAGTTCTCACGTTGACGAGGAGTGGTGAAGGGTATGTGGTGTACTGTGATGCTTCCTGAGTAGGTTTGGGATGTGTTCTTAAGCAGGATGGCAAGGTAATTGCATATGCATCAAGACAGTTGAAAGTCCACGAGAAGAATTACCCTACCCATGATCTTGCGTTAGTTGTTGTGGTATTTGCGTTGAAACTTTGGAGACATTACTTATATGGTGTAAATGTTGATGTATTTACTGACTATAAAAGTCTTCAGTATGTTTTTACACAAAGAGAATTGAATCTTCGTCATAGAAGATGGCCATAGCTGCTCAAGGATTATGACATAAGTGTCCACTATCACCTAGGTTAGGCCAATGTAGTGGCCGATGGTTTGAGCCGATTGAGCATGGGAAGTGTGTCTCATATCGATGATGAGAAGAAGGAGTTGGTTAAAGAAGTACACCAATTGGATAGGTTAGGTGTGCGACTGGTAGCTACACCAAATGGGGGTGTTTCGGTTCATTCAAGTTTTGAATCCTCATTTGTTGTAGATGTTAAAGTTAAGCAACATCTAGACCAGTACTCATGGAGTTAAAAGATTCAGTATTGAGTAAGCTGAATGAATCATTCTACCTAGGGGGGATGGTGTGCTTAGATACCAGGGCAGATTGTGTGTGCCAAATATTGATGTTCTGAGACCTAATATAATTGCAGAGGCTCATGGCTCCATGTATTCCATTCATCCAGGTTCCACCAAGATGTATCATGATCTCAAGGAGATCTATTGGTGGGAAGGTATGAAGCGAGATATTTCTAAGTTTGTGGAGAGTGTCCAAATTGCCAACAGGTTAAGGCCGAATACCTTAAACCTGGAGGTCTTACCTAGTCGATTGAGATTCCAACATGAAAGTGGAAGGCTATTAATATGGACTTTGTGGTTGGTCTGCCAAAGACCATGAAACTGCATGATTCCATTTGGGTTATTGTTGACAGGATGACTAAGTCTGCTCACTTCATTCCTGTGAAGTCTATTTACAGAGACGAAGATTATGACAATCTATATATTGATGATATAATAAGGTGGCATGGGATCCCTTTATCTTTATTTCGGATAGGGGAGCCCATTTCAGTTCTCACTTTTGGAGATCTTTCCAAAAGAGTTTGGGTACACAGGTGAAGCTCAGTATTGCTTTTCATCCTCAGACGGATGGACAAGGAGAGCGTACTATTCAGACCCTTGAAGACATGTTGAGAGCATGTGTTATTTACTTCAAGGGGAGTTGGGATGATCACTTTCCACTGATTGAGTTCTTTTATAATAATAGCTATCATTCCAGTATTGAGATGGCACCTTTTGAAGCACTGTATGGTAGGAGATATAGGTCCTCAGTTGGGTGGTTTGAAGTAGGAGAGTCTGTCATCCTTGGCCCTGAGATCATACATGAGGTTGTGGAAAAGGTGAGAATGATTAGGGATAGATTGGCTACTGCTTACAGTCGTCAAAAATCCTATGTTGATAACAGGAAGAGGGCTCTTGAATTCGAGGTAGGTGATCAAGTTTACCTAAAGATATCACCCATGAAAGGGGTGATGAGGTTTGGTAAGAAAGGGAAGTTGAGTACGAGGTATATAGGTCCTTATGAGGTCTTACAACGAGTAGGGAATGTTTCCTACGAACTGAAGTTACCAAATGACTTGGCTTCTGTTCATCCAGTGTTTCATGTTTCAATGCTTAAAAAGTGTCTAGGTGATCTAGCATCGCTGTTGAGGGGTTAGGAGTTGATGAGAACCTTTCTTATAAAGAGGTTGCAGTTGAAATTTTAGATCGCCAAGTGAAGCGGCTGAGGAACAAGGAGGTTGCCACCGTAAAGGTGTTATGGAGGAACCACCTTGTTGAGGGAGCAACATGGGAGGCCGAGGCCGATATGAGATCCTGTTACCCTCACTTGTTCAGTTCTTGAGGTTAGATATACACCTCCTAAGTCTGATTTTGTTTAGGAAACTATAAATTTTAGTGCATTAGTCGGTTTTGGTGTTTTAAGTCCATAACTGTGTGTTTTATACTTTCACTATATGAGTAAATATGAGTTCATGCTTGCATTTATGTTGCTGTTTTTGTATAGCGTTGATATGATTTTTGTGTTGCATGAGTTGTGATGTGCATTGAATTAAAGTAAGATTGAGAAGGAAGTTCCTCAATCTCTGATATGAAGCCTCAGATAAGCTTTGAGAAATGTGCATCATCTGGAGTAAGTGGTGAATTAGATATTCACAAAGAGTAAAGTTTCAAGTATGTTTATGTGTTTTTCGAAAATACCCTCTTTGATTCAAAATGATGTGTAGTGTCATTCGGGGATGAATATTCGTAAGGTGGGGGGGATAATGTAACATTCTTGAAAATGTACTTGTCTAGTGAAGAGCCTACTAGGTTTTAAGAATACGTATTGGGGTACATAGGCATCCCAATGCCCAATATTGAGTAATATTGGGCATGTTAGAGAATATTGGCTTAAGGGTGTTAGCCAAATTTTATGTATTAACAAGTGACTTAAAATATAATCCAAGCTTGTTTAGGAATTATACCTGCAATGAAGAACCTAAGCTAAAATAACTATATTCTTCACATACACACATATTCTTCACATACACAAATGTCAAGCCTAGGTACCATATCACATGATCATTTAAAATGATCATGTAGATTAAGCAATGCCCAAGGACATAATGAGTATCGTTGGAACAACAAGAAGTGAACTTTCCAAGTGCAACTACAGAGTGGTTAGGAAAGTGCACGGCAACACATGTGCAAGCACATGTGCTACCGGCCGAGAGACAAAGCCCAACCGATTCTGTTTTGTCGTTTAGGGGGAAGGCGCGCGTCGGGTCAAGCCACGTGGGGCCAAGCTTCCTAACCAGTCCTAGGCTCTAACTAACTTAACTAACTAGCTAACTAACCTAGGACTAACTAAAATAAACTAACTAGTGCACCCGATAATCTAAGACCTAACCGGGTGACACTAGCCGAGTAACTAACGAAAGAAACATCCTAGTACTTAACCTAGGATGGTCTAAAAGGGTTGGTTATGGTCCTAGTGACTTAGGGGTACTTTAGTAATTACCCTAGGTCACTTAATTAATTAAATTAGCAACTTAATTAATTAATTTAAATGGTCAAACCGAAATCCTTATGCAAATTTTCAGAATTTGGCTAAGTCAAATGTTCTCCTATTTTTAGTCAATTTAGGAGGGGCGTTTTGGTAATTAGCTAATTGATTTATTTAATTAAGTTAATTAGTCTAATTTGAATTAGTCATATTCAGTTCCTAAGACTTAGACTCACGTTTAATCATTAGAAAACCTATGACTGAAAAACAGTGAACAACGTAAGAAAAACCTTAGGCGATTTCAAGGCAGTTCTTCAAGGTTTTCGTGCAAAGTGCAAGTTGATCTTCGTAGATTCAATTCTACAGTAAGGTATGGGTTTTATCTCTTGGATTCCTTTCCCCATGAGGCTTTTCATATGTTTTAAATTCAAGAAACCTGAAACTAGGGTTGTTCCCAATGAATTGCATGTTCATCTCCCTAGTTCTCCCTATTTCCGATTCTAGTAGTATGTATATGCAAATCTCGAGCATGTTGTTGGTATGTTGTGCTAAATGAACATTTTGAATATAATAGCATTGAATAAGTCCTTATAACTTTCATAAAGAATGGTATAAGACTACCAAAAGACATTGAGCAAGATAAGGTGAGTAATGAAATACCTAAAAGCTTATGAAATATGAAATTGACCTAATACAGGTTTTTAAAAAGGAAGTGAGACAAGTCTCACTTCCACTTAAACGATTATGTCAAAGATACTCACATAAGAGGGTGCTAGAAACCGTGACACAATTCTGACTCGCACCATGATGATAATGTAAGATTAAATTTGCATTCATCAAGTAAAGAAAGGGGTGACCAGTTATCCATTGAGCTAAGTATGCCTCATACTAGAAGCCAACTTCCTTAATGTTTGAGTTAACTCTAAAGGTTGTAATGTATAATAAATCTGAGCTAAGCACTGATAGACTAGCAATGAGCTTGTTCCAGCACATGTAAGCCTCATGAGAGGAGATCACCACCAAGGTGGATCAGGGTATCCAACGTCTCCTAGTCTTTGAACTATGTTGCCAGCATAGGTTACTAGCTAGTGGATCCACATAAGAAAGCTAGGGAGTATTCGGTTTCACCTTGGCCGGTGACCCACCTCTTTTCGGTGTGAGGAAAACACTGGATTTCATGTTAGCTCACATGATCTATGTCGGTTAAATGGTCAAGAAAGTATTCGGTTTCACTTTAGCCGGTGAACTACCTCTTTTCGGTATGGGGAAGACACTGTATTCGGTTTCAATTTAGCCGGTGAACCACCTCTTTTCGGTGTGGGGAAGACACTAGATTTCATGTTATCTCACATGATCTATATCAGTTAATGCTAAAGATTTCTTTAAGAAGGTAAGAAAGAATGAAAGTAGCATGTTCAAAGTGAACAACAACTCAAAGAATAAGAAATGTAAGTTCAAAGTGAACTAAGTAAGCAAAGCATAAGAATATCAATCTCCAGTGTTTGATAAGAATGAAGTTCTAACATTTATTGGTTTATGCCAATATTGGAGTATATATATATTCCCCAAGATCTATATATTATGAAAATAATCTAAGAATGGGCATAGCCAATAAAGATTGGCTTATAAATACATTCATGGCCCATTTAACAAGAATGCGAAAATATAACTTGTGAGTAGGGTAGCCAAATCATTTCCTTAGTCCTTTGGATTACTTACTCGATTCATTGTAGGTATGGGACTACAAGGAATCATTGCACTTGTAAGTAAAACATAGGATCAAAGGAGATCATATAACTACACAACAGAAAGAAGAAAAGACTGAAAAATAAACTAAGGCTAGAGAGGTGAGCTCTCGGCCTAAGGGAGCGAAATTATTAAGTTTTTTTTGAGTTATTCTAAAATTATGTTCATGATTCCAAGGTCTTATGTTCATATATAAAATGAGTTGTGTGCTTTAAATGCATCAAAACATGTCATATTCATAGCATGATTCAGAAATAACGAATTAGGAAAGTGAAGTGACTTTACTTTTCAGAAACGGCATGTTGCTATAGGAAGAGCTTTCCTTGATCATGCATAGTCCTTATGTGTTTATGGGCCTACACCCATACTTAATACAAGTGTGTACTAACATACTATTACTATTTTTATTGGCGCAGGTCCGAGAGAAGATTGAAGATTCGTTGAAGCGGTTTGGATTAGCGATCTCCAGACTCTGGTTGGTCCTCTTGATTTTCGAGGATGCCTACGTTTATTATTCTACCTTTAGTACATTAGATATAGCTAGTGGATGTTGTCCTTAGCGTTTCATTTCAAACATTTGTTCAAGTGTTTGTATTAAGTCCGGTTTGGCAAACTATTATTAATATTTTGATTCCTTATTTTAATCGATTAATCTATTGATAGATGGTAGTTTAGTTTGAGCTATTAGTATATCATTCTTATGCAGCTATATGAAGTCTAAGTATATTCAATAAAAGTTTTAAATTTTTTGCAAATTGAACTGTCTGATTGCGATGAAAGCTAAGAAGAGGCTTGTCTGCGAACTCTGCGAGGTTAACGACGTCGGTCTCATATGGGGTCTAGGATCCGAGTGTGACAGTTTTGGTATTTTGGGCTTGGGGTTTGGGTTAATTGTTTAGGGTTAGTGTTAAGGTTAAGGTTACGGTTAGGGTTAGGGTTGGGGTTAAGGTTAGTTTTTTTTTTTAGGTTTTTGGGTTTAGCATTTAGGATTTGAAGTTTAATATAAATGGTTTAGTGTTTAATGTTTGGGTTTTTGTATTTTGGGCTTGGGGTTTAGGGTTCATGGTATGGTTAGGGTTAGGGTTAATGTTAGGGTTAGGTTGTTTTTTAGATTTTAGGATTTGGGGTTAAGGATTTGAGTTTTAATGTCTTTGGTTCAGTTTTTAATTTTTGGGTTTTCATATTTTGAGCTTTGGATATAGGGTTTAGGGTTTAGGGTTAGGGTTAACGATATGGTTAGGGTTGGGGTTAGGGTTGATGTAAGGGATAGGGTTAGGGTTAGGGTTTAGTTATTTTTTTAGGTTATAGGTTTTTGGGTTTAGGATTTTTGGTATAAAATTTATGGTTACTTTTTAATGTTTCAGTTTTGCTATTTTGGGCTTGGGGTTTTGGGTTAATGATTTAGGGTTACGGTTTAAATTTTATTAGGGTTTAGGGTTTGTGGTTTTGGATTTGAGGGTTTATGGTAGGGTTAGGATTAAGCATAATGTTAGGCTTTAGGTTGTTTTTTAGGTTTTAGGGTTCTGGGTCAAGGATTTTAGTTGTAATATCTTTGGTTTAGTTTCTAATTTTAAGATTTGGTATTTTAGGCTTTGGGTTTAGGGTTTTGGGTTAGGGTTTATGGTTTAGGGTTAAGGTTAGCGTTCGTGTTACGGATAGGGTAAGGGTTAGAGTTTAGTTTTTTTTTTAGGTTTAGGATTTTTCGTTTAAAATCTATGGTTTAGTGTTTAATGTTTGGGTTTTTGTATTTTGGGCTTGGGTTTTCGGGTTAATAGTTTAGGGTTAGGGTTAGGGTTAGGGTTTAGGTTATTTTTAGGTTTTAGGGTTTGTGGTTTAGGTTTTCAGGTTTAAAATCTATGGTTAAGTGTTTAATGTTTGGGTTTGAGTATTTTGGACTTGGTTTTTTTTTAACTTTGTTTTTGGACTTAGGGTTTAGGGTTTGGGTGTAGGTTTTTTTTAGATTTTATGGTTCAGCGTTTAGCATTTGAGGTTTAAAATCTATGGGTGTTTAATGTTTGGGTATTGGTATTTTGGGCTTGGGGTTTAGGGTTTATGGTAGGGTTAGGGTTAGGGTTATGTTAGGGTTAGGGTTAGGGTTTAGGTTGTTTTTTTGGTTTTAGGGTTTGGGGTTTAGGATTTTAGTTGTAATATCTATGGTTTAGTGTTTAATGTTAGGGTTTTCATATTTTGGGTTTAGGGTTTAGGGTTAGGGTTAAGGATAGGGTTAGGAATAGGGTTAGGTTTTTTTTTGGACCTCTTTTTTGGACTTAGGGTTTAGGGTTTAGGGTTAGGGTAAGGATAGGATTAGGGTTAGGTGTAGCTTTTTTTAGGTATTATGGTTCAACGTTTAGCATTTGAGGTTTAAAATATATGGTTTTGTGTTTAATGTTTGAGTTTTGGCATTTTGGGCTTAGGGTATTGGGTTTATGGTTTATGGTTAGGGTTAGGGTTTTGGTTTTCTTAGGTTTTTGGGTTTAGGGTTTAGGATTTGAGCTTTAATATCAATAGTTTAGTGTTTAATGTTTGGGTTTGGGTAGTTTTGGCTTGGGGTTTATGGTTTATTGTAGGGTTAGGGTTAGGGCAAATGTAAGGGGTAGGGTGAGGATTTAGGTTGTTTTTTTTTGGTTTTAGGGTTTGGGGTTGAGAATTTGAGTTGTAGTATATATGGTTTGATGTTTAATGTTAGGGTTTGGTATTTTGGGCTTTGGGTTTAGGATTTAGGGTTTAGGGTTAGGGTTAAGGATAGGGTTAGGGTTCCTGTTAGGGATAGGGATAGGTTAGTTTTTTTTTTGTTTTTTTTTTAATCTTTTTAGGTTTTGGGGTTTAGGATTTTTGGTTTAAAATCTATTGTTTAGTGTTTAATGTTTGGGTTTTGGTATTTTGGGCTTGGGGTTTGGGTTAATTGTTTATTGTTAGTGTTAAGGTTAAGGTTAGGGTTAGGGTTAGGGTTAGGGTTAGGTTTTTTTTTAGGTTTTTGTTTTTTTCGTTTAGGATTTGAGGTTTAATATAAATGATTTAGTTGTTAATGATTCGGTATTTGTATTTTGGGCTTGGGGTTTAGGGTTTATGATAGGGTTAGGGTTAGGGTTAATGTTAGGGTTAGGGTTAGGGGTTAGGTTGTGTTTTAGGTTTTAGGATATGGGGTAAAGATTTGAGTTGTAAGATCTATGGTTTAGTGTTTAATATTAGGGTTTTCGTATTTTGGGCTTTGAGTTTAAGGTTTAGGGTTTAGGGCTAGAGTTAAGGATAGGGTTAGGGTTAGGGTTGTGTTAGGGATAGTTTTTTTTTGGACTACTTTTTTGGACTTAGAGTTTAGGGTTTAGGGTTTAGCGTTAGGGTTAGAATTAGGATTAGGGTTAGAGTGTAGGGCTTTTTTAGGTTTTATGGTTCAACATTTAGCATTTGAGGTTTAAAATCTATGGTTTAGTATTTAATATTTGGGTTTTTGTATTTTGGGCTTAGGGTTTTGGGTTTATGGTTTGGGGTTAGGGTTAGGGTTAGGGTTAAGGTTAAGGTTAGGGTTAGGGTTAGGTTTTTTTTTTAGGTTTTTGGGTATAAGGTTTAAGAAATGAGGTTTAATATCAATGGTTTAGTGTTTAATGTTTGGGTTTTTGTAGTTTGGGCTTGGAGTTTAGGGTTTTTGGTAGGGTTAGGTTATGGTTAATGTAAGGGGTAGGGTTAGGATTTAGTTTTTTTTTTATATTTTAGGGTTTGGCTTGAGGATTTGAGTTGAAATATCTATGGTTTAGTGTTTAATGTTTGGGTTTTGGTATTTTGGGCTTTGGGTTTTGGGTTTAGGGTTTAGGGTTAGGGTTAAGGATAGGCTTAGGGTTCCTGTTTGGGATAGGGATAGGGTTAGGGTTTATGTTTTTATTATGTTTTTATGTTTTAGGGTTTAGGATTTTTGGTTTAAAATCTATTGTTTAGTGTTTAATGTTTGGGTTTTGGTATTTTGGGCTTTGGGCTTTGGGTTAATTGTTTAGGGTTGGTGTTAAGGTTAAGGTTAGGGTTAGGGGTAGGGTTTGGGTTAGGGTTAGTTTTTTTTTTTTTTAGGTTTTTGGGTTTAGCGTTTAGGATTTTAAGTTTAATATAAATGGTTTACTGTTTATTATTTGGGTTTTTGTATGTTCGACTTGGGGTTTAGGGTTTATGGTAGGGTTAGGGTTAGGATTAACGTTAGGGTTAGGATTAATGTTAGGGTTAGGGTTAGAGTTAGGTTGTTTTTTAGGTTTTAGGGTTTGGGGTTAAGGATTTGAGTTTTAATGTCGTTTGTTCAGTGTTTAATGTTAAGGTTTTCGTATTTTGGGTTTTGGGTTTAGGGTTAGGGTTAACGATATGGTTAGGGTTAGGGTTCATGTTAGGGATAGGGTTTGGGTTAGGGTTTGGGTTTTTTTTAGGTTATAGGTTTTGGGGTTTAGGATTTTTGGTACAAAAGTTATGGTTTAATGTTTAATGTTTCAGTTTTTTGTATTTTGGGCTTGGGTTTTCGGGTTAATGGTTTAGGGATACGGTTATGGTATGGGTTAGGGTTAGGGTTAGGGTTTAGATTTTTGAAGGGCTTAGGGTTTGTGGTTTAGGATTTAAGGTTCAAAATCTATGGTTTAGTGTTTAATGTTTGATTTTCGTATTTTGGACTTATGGTTTTTTTTTGGACTTATTTTTTTGGACTTAGAGTTTAAGGGTTTAGGATTTAGGGTTTAGGGTTTTGGGTCAGGGTTGGAGTTAGGCGTAGTGTGTAGGTGTTTTCGGTTTTATGATTCAGTGTTTAGCATTTGAGGCTTAAAATCTATGGTTTAGTATTTAATATTTGGGTTTTGTTATTTTTGACTAAGGGTTTTGGGTTTAAGTTTTAGGGTTAGGGTTAGGGTTATTTTTTTTTTTTTTAGGTTTTTGGGTTTAGGGTTTAGGATTTGAGTTTTAATATCAATGGTTAAGTGTATAATGTTTGGGTTTTGGTATTTTCGGCTTGGGGTTTAGGGTGTATGGTAGGGTTATGGTTAGGGATAATGTTAGGGTTAGGGTTAGGGTTTAGGTTGTTTTTTAGGTTTTAGGGGGTCAAGGATTTGAGTTGTAATATCTTTGGTTTAGTGTTTAATGTTAGGATTTTGCTATTTTAGGATATGGGTTTAGGGTTTAGGGTTTAGGGTTAGGGTTAGGGTTCATGTTAGGGATATGGTTAGGGTTAGATTTTTGGTGTTTTTTAGGTTTAGGATTTTTTGTCTAAAATCTATGATTTAGTATTTAATATTTGGGTTTTTGTATTTTGGGCTTAGGGTTTTGTGTTTATGGTTTGGGGTTAGGGTTAGGGTATGGTTAAGGTCAAAATTAGGCTTAGGGTTAGGTTTTTCTTTTCTTGTTTTTTATGTTTTTGGGTTTAAGGTTTAGGAAATGAGGTTTAATATCAATGGTTTACTGTTTAATGGTTGGGTTTTGGTAGTTGGGCTTGGTGTTTTTTTTGAACTAATGGTTTAGGGTTTAGGTTTAGGGTTAGGGTTAGGGTATAGTTTTTTTTTTAGATTTTATGGTTCATCGTTTAGCATTTGAGGTTTAAAATCTATAGTTTAGTATTTATGTTTGGGTTTTGGTATTTTGTGCATAGGGTTTCTGGTTTATGGTTTGGGGTTAGGGTTATGGTTAAGGTTAGGGTCAGGTTAGGGTTAGTTTTTTTTTTTTTTAGATTTTTGGGTTTAGGGTTTATTTTTTGAGATAATGGTTTAGTGTTTAATGTTTGGGTTTTGTTATTTTGGGCTTGGGGTTTAGGGTTTATGGTAGAGTTAGGGTTAGGATTAAAATTAGGGTTAGGGTTAGTTTTTTTTTTTTTTTTGGTTTTAGGGTTTGGGGTTAAGGATTTTAGTTGTAATATCTATGGTTTAGTGTTTAATGTTAGGGTTTTCATATTTTGGGCTTAGGGTTTAGGGTTAGGGTTAAGGATGGGGTTAGGGTTATGGGTTGTGTTAGGGATAGGGTTCAGGGTTTTTGAATTCTTTTTTGGACTTAGGTTTTGGGTTTTGGGTTTAGAGTTTAGCGTTAGGGTTAGGGTTAGGGATAGGATTAGGGTTAGGGTGTAGGTTTTCTTTAGGTTTTATGGTTCAACGTTTATCATTTAAGGTTTAAAATCTATGGTTTATTATTTAATATTTGGGTTTTTGTATTTTGGTCTTAGGGATTTGGGTTTATGGTTTGGGGTTAGGGTTAGAGTTAGGGTTAAGGTAAATAGGTTAGGGTTAGGGTTATGGTTTTGGTTTTTTTAGGTGTTTGGGTTTAGGGTTTAGGATTTGAGGTTTAATATTGATGGTTTAGTTCTTAATGTTTGGGTTTTGGTAGTTTGGGCTTGGGATTTAGGGTTTATGGTAGGGTTAGGGTTAGGGTTAATGTAAGGGGTAGGGTTAGGATTTAGGTTGTTTTTTAGGTTTTAGTGTTTTGGCTTTAGGATTTTAGTTGTAATATCTATGGTTTAGTGTTTAATGTTAGGGTTTTGGTATTTTGGGCTTTGGGTTTAGGGTTTATGGTTTAGGGTTAGGGTTAAGGATAAGGTTGGGGTTTCGGTTAGGGATAGGGATAGGGTTAGGATTTAGGTTTTTTTTTTATGTTTTTAGGGTTTAGGGTTTAGGATTTTTGATTTAAAATCAATTGTTTAGTGATTAATGTTTGGGTTTTTGTATTTTGGGCTAGGGGCTTTGGGTTAATTGTTTAGGTTAGTGTTAAGGTTCAGGTTAGGGTTAGGGTTACGATTCGGGTTAGGGTTTTGGTTATTTTTTAGATTTTTGGGTTTTGCGTTTAGGATTTGAAGTTTAACATAAATGGTTTAGTGTTTAATGTTTGGGTTTTTGTATTTTGGTCTTGGGGGTTAGGGTTAGGGTTAGGGTTAATGTTAGGGTTAGGGTTAAGGGTTAGTTTTTTTTTTAGGTTTTAGATTTGGGGTTAAGGATTTGAGTTATAATGTCTATGGTTCAGCGTTTTATGTTAGAGTTTTCGTATTTTGGGCTTTGGGTTTAGTGATTAGGGTATAGGGTTAAGGATATGGTTAGGTTAGGGTTCATGTTAGGGATAGGGTTAGGGTTAGGGTTTAGGGATTCTTTTAGATTATAGGTTTTGGGGTTTAGTATTTTTGGTATAAAATTTATGGTTTAGTGTTTAATGTTAGGATTTTGGTATTTTAGGCTTTGAGTTTAGGGTTTACGGTTTAGAGTTAGGGTTAGGATTATGGTAAGGGTTAGAGTTTAGGGTTTTTTTAAGTTTAGGATTTTTGGTTTAAAATCTATGGTTGAGTGTTTAATGTTTGGGTTTTTGTATTTTGGGCTTGGTCTTTCGGGTTAATGTTTAAGGTTAGGGTTAGAGTTAAGGTTACGGTTACGGTTAGGGCTAGGTTTTAGGGTTTGAGGTTTAGGTTTTGAGGTTTAAAATCTATGGTTAAGTGTTTAATGTTTGGGTTTCAGTATTTTGGAATTGGTGTTTTGTTTTTGAACTTTTTTTTTGGACTTAAGGTTTAGGGTTATGGTTAGGGTGTAGGTTTTTTTTTAGATTTTATTGTTCAGCGTTTAGCATTTGGGGTTTAAAATATATGGTTTAGTTTTAATGTTTGGGTATTTGTTTTTGGGCCTTGTGTTTAGGGTTTATGGTTGGGTTAGGGTTAGGGTTAATGTTAGGGTTAGGGTTAGGGTTTAGGTTGTTATTTTTGTTTTAGGGTTTGGGGTTAAGGATTTGAGTTGTAATATATATGGTTTAGTGTCTAATGTTAGGGTAGTCGTATTTTGGGCTTTGGGTTTAGGGTTTACTATTTAGGGTTAGGGTTAAGGATAGGGTTAGGGTTAGGTTTTTTTTTTTTATGTTTTTGGATTTAAAGTTTAGGATTTGAGGTTCAATATAAATGGTTTAGTGTTTAATGTTTGGTTTTTGGTAGTTTGGGCTTGGGGTTTACAATTTAAGGTAGAATTAGGGTTAGGGTTAATGTAACGGGTAAGGTTAGGATTTAGGTTGTATTTTAGTTTTTGGGGTTTGGGGTTGAGAATTTGAGTTGTAATATCTATGGTTTAGTGTTTAATGTTTAGGGTTTAGGGTTTAGGGTTAGGGTTAAGGAGAGGGTTAGGGTTCGTGTTAGGGATAAGGATGGGGTTAGGATTAAGTTTTTTTTTATGTTTTTAGGTTTTGGGGTTTAGGATTTTTGCTTTAAAATCTATTGTTTAGTGTTTAATGTTTGGGTTTTGGCTTTTGGGCTTGGGGTTTTGGGTTAATTGTTTATTGTTAGTGTTAAGATTAATGTTAGGGTTAGGGTTAGGGTTAGGTTTTTTTTTTAGGTTTTTGGGTTTAGTGTTTATGGTTTGAGGTTTTATATAAATGATTTCCTTTTTAATGTTTTGGTTTTTGTATTTTTGGCTTGAGGTTTAGGGTTTATGGTAGGGTTAGGGTTAGGGTTAATGTTAGGGTTAGGGTTAGGGTTTAGGTTGTTTTTTATTTTTTAGGTTTTGGGGTTAAGGATTTGAGTTGTAAGATTTATGGTTCAGTGTTTAATGTTAGGGTTTTCATATTTTGGGCTTTGGGTTTAGGGTTTAGGGTTAATGTTAAGGATATGGTTAGGGTTAGGGTTCATATTAGGGATAGGGATAGGGTTAGGGTTATGGTTTAGGGATTTTTTTAGGTTTTTGGTTTTCGGGTTTAGGATTTTTGGTATAAAATCTATGGTTTAGTTTTTAATGTTTCAGTTTCGGTATTTTTGGCTTGGGGTTTTAGGTTAATGGTTTAGGGTTAGGGCTAGGGTTAGGGTTAGGGTTAGGGTTTAGATTTATTTAAGGTTTAGGGTTTGTGGTTTAGGATTTGAGATTTAAAATATATGGTTTACTGTTGAATGTTTGGTTTTCGTATTTTGGACTTATGGTTTTTTGGACTTTTTTGTTTTGGACTTAGAGTTTAAGGGTTTAGGGTTTGGGGTTAGGGTTAAGGTTAGGGTTAGGGGTAGTGTGTAGGTTTTTTTAGGTTTTATGATTCACTGTTTAGCATTTGAGGCTTAAAATCCATTGTTTAGTATTTAATATTTGGGTTTTGTTATTTTGGGCTAAGGGTTTTGGGTTTAAGGTTTATGGTTAGGGTTAAGGTTAGTTTTTTTTATAGGTTTTTGTGTTTAGGGTTTAGGATTTGAGGTTTAATATCAATGGCTTAATGTTTAATGTTTGGGTTTTGGTATTCTTGGCTTGGGGTTTAGGGTGTAGTTAGGGTTAGGGATAATGTTAGGGTTATGGTTAGGTTTTAGGTTGTTTTTTATGTTTTAGGGTTTGGAGTCAAGGATTTGAGTTGTAATATCTTTGTTTTAGTGTTTAGTGTTAGGATTTGGTATTTTAGGATATGGGTTAGGGTTTAGGGTTTAGGGTAAGGGTTAGGGTTCGTGTTAGGGATAGGGTTAGTGTTAGGGTTTAGGGTTTTTTTAGGTTTAGGATTTTTGGTTGAAAATCTATGGTTTAGTGTTTCATGTTTGGGTTTTGGTATTTTGGGCTTGGGGTTTTGGGTTAATAGCTTAGGGTTAGGGTTAGGGTTTAGGTTGTTATTAGATTTTAGGGTTTTTCGTTCAAGATTTGAGGTTTAAAATCTATGGTTAAGCGTTTAATGTTTGGGTTTCAGTATTTTGGGATTGTTTTTTTTTTGTGAACTTTTTTTTGGACTTAGGGTTTATGGTTTAGGGTTTAGGATTTATGGTTAGGGTTAGGGTTTGGGTGTAGTTTTTTGTTTAGATTTTAAGGTTCAGCATTTAGCATTCTGGTTTAAATCTATGGTTTAGTATTTAATGTTTGGGTTTTGGTATTTTGGGCTTAGGGTTTCCGGTTTATGGTTTAGGGTTAGAGTTATGGTTAAGGTTTGGGTTAGGGTTAGGGTAATTTTTTTTTTTTATAGGTTTTTGGGTTTAGGGCTTAGGGTTTGAGATTTAATATCAATGGTGTAGTGTTTAATGTTTGGGTTTTGGTATTTTGGGCTTGGGGTTTAGGGTTTATGGTAGGGTTAGGGTTAGTTAAAATTAGAGTTAGGGTTAGGGTTTAGTTTTTTTTTGGTTCTAGGGATTGGGGTTAAGGATTTGAGTTATAAGATCTATGGTTTAGTGTTTAATGTTAGGGTTTTCATATTTTGGGCTTTGGGTTTAGGGTTTAAGATTTAGGGTTAGAGTTAAGGATAGGGTTAGGGTTAGGGTTGTGTTAGGGATAGGGTTTGGTTTTATTTGGACTTAGGGTTTAGGGTTTAGGGTTTAGCGTTAGGGTTAGGGTTATGATTAGGGTTAGAGTGTAGTTTTTTTTAGGTTTTATGGTTCAACGTTTAGCATTTGAGGTTTAAAATCTATGGTTTAGTATTTAATATTTGGGTTTTGGTATTTTGGGCTTAGGGTTTTGGGTTTATTGTTTGGGGTTAGGGTTAGATTAGGGTTAGGGTTAAGTTTAGGGTTAGGGTTAGTTGTTTTTTTTAGGTTTTTGGTTTTAAGGTTTAGGAAATGAGGTTTGTTATCAATGGTTTAGTGTTTAATATTTGGGTTTTGGTAGTTTGGTCTTGGGGTTTAGGGTTTATGGTAGGGTTAGGGTTAGGGTTAATATAAGGGGTAGGGGTAGGATTTAGGTTGTTTTTATGTTTTAGGGTGTGGGCTTAAAGATTTGAGTTGTAATATCTATGGTTTAGTGTTTAATGTTAGGGTTTTGGTAGTTTGGGCTTTGGGTTTTGGGTTTAGGGTTTAGGGTTAGGGTTAAGGATAGGGTTAGGGTTCCTTTTAGGGGTAGGGATAGGGTTAGAGTTTAGTTTTTTTTTTTATGTTTTTAGGGTTTAGGGTTTAAAATCTATTGTTTAGTGTTTAATGTTTGGGTTTTTGTATTTTGGGCTTTGGGTTTTGGGTTAATTGTTTAGGGTTAGTGTTAAGGTTAAGGTTAGGGTTATGATTAGGGTTCGAGTTAGGGTTAGGTGTTTTTTTAGGTTTTTCGGTTTAGCGTTTAGGATTTGAAGTTAAATATAAATGGTTTAGTGTTTAAGGTTTGAGTTTTTGTATTTTGGGCTTGGGGTTTAGGGTTTATGGTAGGGTTAGGGTTAGGGTTAATGTTAGGGTTAGGGTTAATGTTAGGGTTAGGGTTAGGGGTTAGGTTGTTTTTTAGGTTTTAGGGTTTGGGGTTAAGGATTTGAGTTATAATGTCTTTGGTTCAGTGTTTAATGTTAGGGTTTTCGTATTTTGGGCTTTCGATTTAGGGTTTAGGGTTTAGGGTTAGTTATTCCTTTAGGTTACATGTTTTGGGGTTTAGGATTTTTGGTATTAAATTTATGGTTTGGTTCTTAACGTTTCGATTTTGGTATTTTGGGCTTGAGGTTTTGGGTTAATTATTTAGGGTTACGGTTAGGGTATGGGTTAGGGTTAGGTTAGGGTTTAGAAGTTTTTATGTTTTCGAGATTGTGGTTTATGATTTGAGGGTTTATGGTAGGGTTTGGGTTAAGGATAATGTTAGGGTTTAGGTTGATTTTTAGGTTTTAGGGTTCCAGGTCAAGGATATGAGTTGTAATATCTTTTGTTTTGTGTTTAATGTTAGGATTTTGGTATTTTAGTCTTTGGGTTTAGGGTTTAAGGTTTAGGGTTATGTTTAGGGTTAGGGTTAGGGTTCGTGTTAGGGATAGGGTTAGGGTTAGAGTTTAGGTTTTTTTAGGTTTAGGATTTTTGGTTAAAAATCTATGGTTTAGTTCTTAATATTTGGGTTTTGGTATGTTGGGCTTGGGATTTTGAGTTAATAGTTTAGGGTAGGGTTAGAGTTAAGGTTAGGGTTATGGGTTGGGTTAGGGTTAGGGTTAGGTTTTAGGTTTGTTTTAGGTTTTAGGGTTTCTGATTTAGGTTTTGAGGTTTAAAATCTATGGTTAAGTGTTTAATGTATGGTTTCAGTACTTTGGACTTTGTGTTTTTTTTAACTTTTTTTTGGACTTAGGGTTTAGGGTTTAGGGTTTAGGCTTTAAGGTTAGGGTTAGGGTTAGAGTGTAGTTTTTTTTATATTTTATTGTTTAGTGTTTAGCATTTGAGGTTTAAAATCTATTATCTAGTATTTAATGTTTAGGTTTTGGTATTTTGGGCTTAGGGTTTCCGGTTTATGATTTAGGGTTAGGGTAAGGGTTAAGGTTAAGGTTAGGGTTAGGGTTTTGTTTTCTGTTTTGGTTTTTGGGATTAGGGTGTAGCGTTTATGGTAGAGAAGGTTAGTGTTAAATTTAGGGTTATTTAGGATGTTTTTTTGGTTTTAGGGTTTGGGATTAAGGATTTGAGTTGTAATATCTATGGTTTAGTGTTTAATGTTAGAGTTTTCATATTTTGGGCTTTGGGTTTAGGGTTTAGGGTTTAGGGTTAGGGTTAAGGATAGGGTTAGCTTTAGGGTTGTCTTAGGGATAGGGTTCTGGTTTTTTTTGGACTTCTTTTTGGACTTAGGGTTTAGGCTTTAGCGTTAGGGTTAGGGTTAGGGTTAGGATTAGGGTTAGCGTGTAGTCTTTTTTTAGGTTTTATGGTTCAACGTTTATCATTTGAGGCTTAAAATCTATGGTTAGTATTTAATATTTGGGTTTTGGTATTTTGGGGTTAGGGTTTTAGGGTTTATGGTAGAGTTAGGGTTAGGGTTAATGTAAAGTGTAGGGTTAGGATTTAGGTTGTTTTTTAGGATTTAGGGTTTGGGCTTGAGGATTTGAGTTGTAATATCTATGGTTTAGTGTTTAATGTTAGGGTTTTAGTATTTTGGGCTTTGAGTTTAGGGTTTAGGGTTAGAGTTAAGGATAGGGTTGGGGTTCCTGTTAGGTGTTAGGGATAGGGATAGGGTTAGGGTTTAGGTTGTTTTTGGGTTTTATTGTTTGGGCTCAAGGATTTGAGTTGTAATATCATTGGTTTAGTGTTTAATGTTAGGATTTTGGTATTTTAGGCTTTGGGCTTAGGGCTTAGGGTTTAGGGTTAGGGTTAGGATTAGGGTAAGGGTTAGTAATTAGGGTTTGTTTTAGGTTTAGGATTTTTGGTTTAAAATCTATGGTTTAGTGTTTAATGTTTGGGTTTTGGTCTTTAGGGCTTGGGGTTTCAGGTTAAAATTTAGGGTTAGGGTTAGGGTTAGAGTTATGGTTATGGTTAGGGTTTAGGTTGTTTTTAGGTTTTAGGGTTTGTGGTTTATGTTTTGAGGTTTAAAATATATGGTTAAGTGTTTAATGTTTGGGTTTCAGTATTTTGGATTTGGCATTTTGTTTTTGAACTTTTTTTTTGGACTTAGGGTTTAGGGTTTAGGGTTAGCGTTATGGTTAGGGTGTAGGTTTTTTTTTTTAGATTTTATGGTTTAGCGTTTAGCATTTGAGCTTTAAAATCTATGTTTTAGGTTTTAATATTTGGGTTTTGGTATTTTAAGCTTAGGGTTTCCTGTTTATTGTTTAGGGTTAGTGTTAGGGTTAAGGTTAGGGTTAGGCTTAGTTTTTTTTAGGTTTTTGGATTTAGGGTTTAGGATTTGAGATTTAATATGAATGGTTTAGTGTTTAATGTTTGGGTATTTGTATTTTGGGCTTGGGGTTTAGGGTTTGTGGTAGGGTTAGGGTTAGGGTTAATATTAGGGTTAGGGTTAGGGTTTAAGTTGGTTTTTTTGTTTTGGTGTTTGGGGTTTAGGATTTGAGTTGTAATATCTATGATTTATTGTTTAATGTTAGGGTTTTCATATTTTGGGCTTTGGGTTTAGGGTGTAGGGTTTAGGGTTAGGGTTAAGGATAGGGTTAGGGTTAGGGCTTTTTTTTAGGTTTTTGGGTTTAAGGTTTAGGATTTGAGGTTTAATATCAATGGTTTAGTGATTAATGTTTGGGTTTTGGTAGTTTGGGCTTGGGGTTTACAATTTATGGTAGGGTTAGGGTTAAGGTTAATGTTAGGGGTAGGGTTAGGATTTAGGTTGTTTTTAGGTTTTTGGGTTTGGGGTTGAGAATTTGAGTTGTAATATCTATGGTTTAGTGTTTAATTTTAGGGTTTGGTATTTTGGGCTTTGGTTTTAGGACTTAGGTTTTAGGGTTAGGGTTAAGGATATGGTTAGGATTCCTGTTAGGATTAGGGATAGGGATAGGGTTAGGGTTTAGTTGTTTTTTTTATGTTTTTAGGTTTTGGGGTTTAGGATTTTTGGTTTAAATTCTACTGTTTAGTGCTTAATGTTTGGGTTTTGGTATTTTGGGCTTGAGGTTTTGGGTTAATTGTTTATCATTAGTGTTAAGGTTAAGGTTAGGTTAGGGTTAGGGTTATTTTTTTTTTTTAGGTTTTTGGGTTTAGCGTTTAGGATTTGAGGTTTAATATAACTGATTTC
Organism: Solanum sitiens; assembly: GCA_016801875.1. NCBI lineage: Eukaryota > Viridiplantae > Streptophyta > Magnoliopsida > Solanales > Solanaceae > Solanum > Solanum sitiens. The sequence continues at coordinate 4,373,621 of JABWTJ010000025.1, forward strand.
GTTTTTAATGTTTGGGCTTTTGTATTTTGGGCTTGAGGTTTAGGATTTATGGTAGGGTTAGGGTTAGGGTTAATGTTAGGGTTAGGGTTAGGGGTTAGGTTGTTTTTTAGGTTTAAGATTTTCGGGTTAAGGATTTGAGTTGTAAGATATATGGTTCATTGTTTAATGTTAGGGTTTTCGTATTTTGGGCTTTGGGTTTAGGGTTTAGGGTTTAGGGTTAGGGTTAAGGATATGGTTAAGGTTAGGGTTTATGTTAGGGATAGGGTTCGGGTTATGGTTTAGGGATTTTTTTAGGTTTTAGGTTTTGGGGTTTAAGATTTTGGTATAAAATCTATGGTTTAGTGTTTAATATTTTGGTTTTGGTATTTTGGGCTTGGGGTTTTGGATTAATTATTTAGGGTTAGTGTTAAGGTTAGGGTTAGGGTTAGGGTTAGGGTTAGGGTTTTGTTGTTTTATACGTTTTGGGTTTAGCGTTTAGGATTTGAAGTTTAATATAAATGGTTTAGTGTTTAATTTTTGGGTTTTTGTATTTTGGGCTTAGGGTTTAAGGTTAGGGTTAGGGTTAATGTTAGGGTTAGGGTTAGAGGTTAGGTTGTTTTTTAGGTTTTAGAATTTGGGGTTAAAGATTTAAGTTGTAATGTGTATGGTTTAGTGTTTAATGTTAGGGTTTTTGTATTTTGGGCTTTGGGTTTATGGTTTAGAGTTTAGGGTAATGGATATGGTTAGGTTAGGTTTCATGTTAGGGATATGGTTAGGGTTATTGTTTAGGAATTTTTTTAGGTTATTGGTTTTGGGGTTTAGGATTTTTGGTGTAAAATTTATGGTTAGTGTTTAATGTTTCGTGTTTGGTATTTTGGGCTTGGGGTTCGGGTTAATGGTTTAGGGTTATGGTTAGGGTATGGGTTAGGATTAGGGTAAGGGTTTAGATTTTTTTAGGGTTTAGGTTTTGTTGTTTAGGATTTGTGGGATTCTGGTAGGTGTAGGGTTAAGGATAATGTTAGGGTTTAGGTTGTTTTTTAGGTTTTAGGGTTTGGGGTCAAGGATTTGAGTTGTAATATCTTTGGTTTAGTGTTTAATGTTAGGATTTTGGTATTTTAGTCTTTGGGTTTAGGGATTAGGGTTTAGGGTTAGGGTTAGGATTATGGTAAGGGTTGGAGTTTAGGGTTTGTTTTAGGTTTAGGATTTTTGGTTTAAAATCTATGGTTTAGTGTTTAATCTTTGGGTTTTTGTATTTTGGGCTTGGGGTTTCGGGTTAAAATTTAGTGTTAGGGTTAGAGTTATGGTTATGGTTATGGTTAGGGTTAGGTTTTATGTTTGTTTTAGGTTTTAGGGTTTCTGATTTAGGTTTTGAGGTTTAAAATCTATGGTTAAGTGTTTAATGTATGGTTTCAGTACTTTGGACTTTGTGTTTTTTTTAACTTTTTTTTGGACTTAGGGTTTAGGGTTTAGGGTTTAGGCTTTAGGGTTAGGGTTAGGGTTAGAGTGTAGTTTTTTTTTTATATTTTATTGTTTAGTGTTTAGCATTTGAGGTTTAAAATCTATTATCTAGTATTTAATGTTTAGGTTTTGGTATTTTGGGCTTAGGGTTTCCGGTTTATGATTTAGGGTTAGGGTAAGGGTTAAGGTTAAGGTTAGGGTTAGGGTTTTGTTTTCTGTTTTGGTTTTTGGGATTAGGGTGTAGCGTTTATGGTAGAGAAGGTTAGTGTTAAATTTAGGGTTATTTAGGATGTTTTTTTGGTTTTAGGGTTTGGGATTAAGGATTTGAGTTGTAATATCTATGGTTTAGTGTTTAATGTTAGAGTTTTCATATTTTGGGCTTTGGGTTTAGGGTTTAGGGTTTAGGGTTAGGGTTAAGGATAGGGTTAGCTTTAGGGTTGTCTTAGGGATAGGGTTCTGGTTTTTTTTTGGACTTCTTTTTGGACTTAGGGTTTAGGCTTTAGCGTTAGGGTTAGGGTTAGGGTTAGGATTAGGGTTAGGGTGTAGTCTTTTTTTAGGTTTTATGGTTCAACGTTTATCATTTGAGGCTTAAAATCTATGGTTAATATTTAATATTTGGGTTTTGGTATTTTGGGGTTAGGGTTTTAGGGTTTATGGTAGAGTTAGGGTTAGGGTTAATGTAAAGTGTAGGGTTAGGATTTAGGTTGTTTTTTAGGATTTAGGGTTTGGGCTTGAGGATTTGAGTTGTAATATCTATGGTTTAGTGTTTAATGTTAGGGTTTTAGTATTTTGGGCTTTGAGTTTAGGGTTTAGGGTTTAGGGTTAGAGTTAAGGATAGGGTTAGCTTTAGGGTTGTGTTAGGGATAGGGTTCTGGTTTTTTTTGGACTTCTTTTTGGACTTAGGGTTTAGGCTTTAGCATTAGGGTTAGGTAAGGGTTAGGGTTAGGGTTAGGATTAGGGTTAGGGTGTAGTCTTTTTTTAGGTTTTATGGTTCAACGTTTATCATTTGAGGCTTAAAATCTATGGTTAGTATTTAATATTTGGGTTTTGGTATTTTGGGGTTAGGGTTTTAGGGTTTATGGTAGAGTTAGGGTTAGGGTTAATGTAAAGTGTAGGGTTAGGATTTAGGTTGTTTTTTAGGATTTAGGGTTTGGGCTTGAGGATTTGAGTTGTAATATCTATTGTTTAGTGTTTAATGTTAGGGTTTTAGTATTTTGGGCTTTGAGTTTAGGGTTTAGGGTTTAGGGTTAGAGTTAAGGATAGGGTTGGGGTTCCTGTTAGGTGTTAGGGATAGGGATAGGGTTAGGGTTTAGTTTTTTTTATGGTTTTAGGTTTTAGGTGTAGGATTTTTGGTTTAAAATCTATTGTTTAGTGTTTAATGTTTGGTTTTGGTATTTTGGGATTGCGGTTTTGGGTTAATTGTTTAGGGTTAGTGTTATGGTTAAGGTTAGGGTTTAGGTTAGGGTTACGTTTTTTTTTTTAGGTTTTCGGGTTAAGCGTTAAGTATTTGAAGTTTAATATAAATGGTTTAGTGTTTAATGTTTGGATTTTTGTATTTTGTGCTTCGAATTTTGGATTTATGGTAGTGTTAGGCTTAGGTTTAGGTGTTAGGTTATTTTTAAGATTTTAGGGTTTGGGGTTAAGGATTTGAGTTGTAATGTCTATGGTTCAATGTTTAATGTTAAGGTTTTCGTATTCTGGGCTTTGGGTTTTGGGTTTTGGGTTTAGGGTTTAGGGTATAGGGTTATGGTTAGGGTTAGGGTTTATTTTAGGGATAAGGTGAGGGTTAGGGTTTAGGGATTTTTTGAGGTTATAGATTTGGGGTTTAGGATTTTTTGTATATAATTTATAGTTTAGTGTTTAATGTTTTGTGTTTGGTATTTTGGGATTGGGGTTTCAGGTTAATGGTTTAGGGTTACGGTTAGGGAATGGGTTAGGGTTAATGTTAGGGTTTAGATTTTTTTAGGGTTTAGGTTTGTGGTTTAGGATTTGAGAATTTATGGTAGGGTTAGGGTTAATGTTAGGGTTTAGATTTTTTGAGGGTTTAGGGTTTGTAGTTTAGGATTTCAGGATTTATGGTAGGGTTAGGGTAAGGATAATGTCAGGGTTTAGGTTGTTTTTTAGGTTTTAGGGTTTGGGGTCAAGGATTTAAGTTTTAATATCTTTGGTTTAGTGTTTAACTTTAGGATTTTGGTATTTTAGGCTTTGGGTTTAGGGTTTATGGTTTAGGGTTAGGGTTAGGGTTAGGGTTAGGGTTAGAGTTTAGGGTTTTTTTAGGTTTAGGATTTTTTGATTAAAATATATGGTTTAGTGTTTAATGTTTGGGTTTTGGTATTTTGGGCTTGGGGTTTTGGGTTAATAATTTAGGGTTAGGGTTAGAGTTAAGGTTAGGGTTATGGTTTGAGTTAGGGTTAGGGTTAGGGTTTAGGTTGTTTTTAGGTTTTAGGGTTTGTGGTTTAAGTTTTGAGGTTTTGGTTAAGTGTTTAATGTATGGGTTTCAGTATTTTGGACTTGGTGTTTTTTTTTTGAACTTTTTTTTGGGTTTAGGGTTTAGGGTTTAGGGTTAGGGTTAGGGTTAGGGGGTAGTTTTTTTTTAGATTTTATGGTTCACCGTTTAACATTTAAGGTTTAAAATCTATGGTTTAGTATTTAAAGTTTGAGCTCAGAGTTTCCGGTTTATGATTTACTGTTAGTGTTAGGGTTAAGGTTAGGGTTAGGGTTAGGGTTTTGTTTTTGGTTTAGGTTTTTGGGTTTAGGGATTAGGGTTTAGGGTTAGGGTTAAGGATAGGGTTGGGGTTCCTTTTAGGGATAAGGATAGGGTTAGGGTTTAGTTTTTTTTTTTTTATGTTTTTAGGTGTTAGGTTTTAGTATTTATGGTTTAAATCTATTGTTTAGTGTTTAATATTTGGGTTTTGGTATTTTGGGCTTGGGGTTTTGGGTTAATTGTTTAGGTTTAGTGTGAAGGTTAAGGTTAGGGTTACGGTTAGGGTTAGGGTTAGGGTTCAGATTCGGGTTCTTTTATTTATTTTTTTAGGTTTTTGGGTTTAGCGTTTAGGATTTGAAGTTTAATATACACGGTTTAGTGTTTAATATTTGGGTTTTTGTATTTTAGGCTTGGGATTTAGGGTTTGGGTTAGGGTTAATGTTAGGGATAGGGTTAGAGGTTAGGTTGTTTTTTAGGTTTAAAGATTTGGGGTTAAGGATTTGAGCTGTAATGTGTATGGTTCAGTGTTTAATGTTAGGGTTTTCGTATTTTGGGATTTGGGTTTTGGGTTTAGGGTTTAGGGTAATGGATATGGTTAGGTTAGGGTTTATGTTAGGGATATGGTTAAGGTTAGGGTTTAGGGATTCTTTTAGGTTATTGGTTTTGGGGTTTAGGATTTTTGGTGTAAAATTTATGGTTAGTGTTTAATGTTTCGTGTTTGGTATTTTGGGCTTGGGGTTCGGGTTAATGGTTTAGGGTTATGGTTAGGGTATGGGTTAGGGTTAGGGTAAGGGTTTAGATTTTTTTCGGATTTAGGGTTTGTTGTTTAGGATTTGAGGGATTCTGGTAGGTTTAGGGTTAAGGATAATGTTAGGGTTTAGGTTGTTTTTAGGTTTTATTGTTTGGGCTCAAGGATTTGAGTTGTAATATCATTGGTTTAGTGTTTAATGTTAGGATTTTGGTATTTTAGGCTTTGGGCTTAGGGCTTAGGGTTTAGAGTTAGGGTTAGGATTAGGGTAAGGGTTAGTAATTAGGGTTTGTTTTAGGTTTAGGATTTTTGGTTTAAAATCTATGGTTTAGTGTTTAATGTTTGGGTTTTGGTCTTTAGGGCTTGGGGTTTCGGGTTAAAATTTAGGGTTAGGGTTAGGGTTAGAGTTATGGTTATGGTTAGGGTTTAGGTTGTTTTTAGGTTTTAGGGTTTGTGGTTTATGTTTTGAGGTTTAAAATCTATGGTTAAGTGTTTAATGTTTGGGTTTCAGTATTTTGGGTTTGGCGTTTTGTTTTTGAACTTTTTTTTTGGACTTAGGGTTTAGGGTTTAGGGTTAGCGTTATGGTTAGGATGTAGGTTTTTTTTTTAGATTTTATGGTTCAGTGTTTAGCATTTGAGCTTTAAAATCTATGGTTTAGATTTTAATATTTGGGTTTTGGTATTTTAAGCTTAGGGTTTCCTGTTTATTGTTTAGGGTTAGGGTTAGGGTTAAGGTTAGGGTTAGGCTTACTTTTTTTTAGGTTTTTGGATTTAGGGTTTAGGATTTGAGATTTAATATGAATGGTATAGTGTTTAATGTTGGGGTATTTGTATTTTGGGCTTGGGGTTTAGGGTTTGTGGTAGGGTTAGGGTTAGGGTTAATATTAGGGTTAGGGTTAGGGTTTAAGTTGGTTTTTTTGTTTTGGTGTTTGGGGTTTAGGATTTGAGTTGTAATATCTATGATTTATTGTTTAATGTTAGGGTTTTCATATTTTGGGCTTTGGGTTTAGGGTGTAGGGTTTAGGGTTAGGGTTAAGGATAGGGTTAGGGTTAGGGCTTTTTTTTAGGTTTTTGGGTTTAAGGTTTAGGATTTGAGGTTTAATATCAATGGTTTAGTGATTAATGTTTGGGTTTTGGTAGTTTGGGCTTGGGGTTTACAATTTATGGTAGGGTTAGGGTTAAGGTTAATGTTAGGGGTAGGGTTAGGATTTAGGTTGTTTTTAGGTTTTTAGGTTTGGGGTTGAGAATTTGAGTTGTAATATCTATGGTTTAGTGTTTAATTTTAGGGTTTGGTATTTTGGGCTTTGGGTTTAGGACTTAGGTTTTAGGGTTAGGGTTAAGGATATGGTTAGGATTCCTGTAAGGATTAGGGATAGGGATAGGGTTAGGATTTAGTTATTTTTTTTATGATTTTAGGTTTTGGGGTTTAGGATTTTTGGTTTAAAATCTACTGTTTAGTGCTTAATGTTTGGGTTTTGGTATTTTGGGCTTGAGGTTTTGGGTTAATTGTTTATCATTAGTGTTAAGGTTAAGGTTAGGTTAGGGTTGGGTTATTTTTTTTTTTAGGTTTTTGGGTTTAGCGTTTAGGATTTGAGGTTTAATATAACTGATTTCGTTTTTAATGTTTGGGCTTTTGTATTTTGGGCTTGAGGTTTAGGATTTATGGTAGGGTTAGGGTTAGGGTTAATGTTAGGGTTAGGGTTAGGGGTTAGGTTGTTTTTTAGGTTTAAGATTTTCGGGTTAAGGATTTGAGTTGTAAGATATATGGTTCATTGTTTAATGTTAGGGTTTTCGTATTTTGGGCTTTGGGTTTAGGGTTTAGGGTTTAGGGTTAGGGTTAAGTATATGGTTTAGGTTAGGGTTTATGTTAGGGATAGGGTTCGGGTTATGGTTTAGGGATTTTTTTAGGTTTTAGGTTCTGGGGTTTAAGATTTTGGAATAAAATCTATGGTTTAGTGTTTAATATTTTGGTTTTGGTATTTTGGGCTTGGGGTTTTGGATTAATTATTTAGGGTTAGTGTTAAGGTTAGGGTTAGGGTTAGGGTTAGGGTTAGGCTTTTGTTGTTTTATACGTTTTGGGTTTAGCGTTTAGGATTTGAAGTTTAATATAAATGGTTTAGGGTTTAATTTTTTGGTTTTTGTATTTTGGGCTTAGGGTTTAAGGTTAGGGTTAGGGTTAATGTTAGGGTTAGGGTTAATGTTAGGGTTAGGGTTAGAGGTTAGGTTGTTTTTTAGGTTTTAGAATTTGGGGTTAAGGATTTAAGTTGTAATGTGTATGGTTTAGTGTTTAATGTTAGGGTTTTTGTATTTTGGGCTTTGGGTTTATGGTTTAGAGTTTAGGGTAATGGATATGGTTAGGTTAGGGTTCATGTTAGGGATATGGTTAGGGTTATGGTTTAGGAATTTTTTTAGGTTATTGGTTTTGGGGTTTAGGATTTTTGGTGTAAAATTTATGGTTAGTGTTTAATGTTTCGTGTTTGGTATTTTGGGCTTGGGGTTCGGGTTAATGGTTTAGGGTTATGGTTAGGGTATGGGTTAGGGTTAGGGTAAGGGTTTAGATTTTTTTAGGATTTAGGGTTTGTTGTTTAGGATTTGTGGGATTCTGGTAGGTGTAGGGTTAAGGATAATGTTAGGGTTTAGGTTGTTTTTTAGGTTTTAGGGTTTGGGGTCAAGGATTTTAGTTGTAATATCTTTGGTTTAGTGTTTAATGTTAGGATTTTGGTATTTTAGTCTTTGGGTTTAGGGATTAGGGTTTAGGGTTAGGGTTAGGATTAGGGTAAGGGTTGGAGTTTAGGGTTTGTTTTAGGTTTAGGATTTTTGGTTTAAAATCTATGGTTTAGTGTTTAATCTTTGGGTTTTTGTATTTTGGGCTTGGGGTTTCGGGTTAAAATTTAGTGTTAGGTTTAGAGTTATGGTTATGGTTATGGTTATGGTTAGGGTTTATGTTGTTTTTAGGTTTTAGGGTTTGTGGTTTTTGTTTTGAGGTTTAAAATCTATGGTTAAGTGTTTAATGTTTAGGTTTCAGTATTTTAGACTTGGTGTTTTGTTTTTGAACTTTTTTTTTGGACTTAGGGTTTATGGTTTATGGTTTAGGGTTAGCGTTATGGTTAGGGTGTATTTTTATGGTCTAGCGTTTTTGTATTTTAAGCTTAGGGTTTTCGATTTATGGTTTAGGGTTAGGGTTAGAGTTAAGTTAGGGTTAGGGTTAGTTTTTTTTTTGGTTTTTGGATTTAGGGTTTAGGATTTGAGATTTAATATGAATGGTTTAGTGTTTAATGTTTGGGTATTTGTATTTTGGGCTTGGGGTTTAGGGTTTATGGTAGGGTTAGGGTTAGGGTTAATATTAGGGTTAGGGTTAGGGTTTAAGTGTTTTTTTTGTTTTGGTGTTTGGTGTTTAGGATTTGAGTTGTAATATCTATGGTTTAGTATTTAATGTTAGGGTTTTCGTATTTTGGGCTTTCGGTTTAGGGTTTAGGGTTTAGGGTTAGGGTTAAGGATAGGGTTAGGGTTAGGGCTTTTTTTAAGATTTTGGGTTTAAGGTTTAGGATTTGAGGTTTAATATCAATGGCTTAGTGATTAATGTTTGGGTTTTGGTAGTTTGGGCTTGGGGTTTACGATTTATGGTAGGGTTAGGGTTAAGGTTAATGTAAGGGGATAGGTTAGGATTTATGTTGTTTTTTAGGTTTTTGGGTTTGGGGTTGAGAATTTGAGTTGTAATATCTATGGTTTAGTGTTTAGTTTTAGGGTTTGGTATTTTGGGCTTTGGGTTTAGGATTTAGGATTTAGGGTTAGGGTTAAGGATATGGTTAGGATTCCTGTTAGGGTTAGGGTTAGGGATAGGGTTAGATTTTTTTTTTTTATGTTTTTAGGTTTTGGGGTTTAGGATTTTGTGCTTAAAATCTATTGTTTAGTGCTTAATATTTGGGTTTTGGTATTTTGGTCTTGAGGTTTTGGGTTAATTGTTTATCATTAGTGTTACGGTTAAGGTTAGGGTTAGGGTTAGGGTTAGGTTTTTTTTTTTTTTAGGTTTTTGGGTTTAGCGTTTAGGATTTGAGGTTTAATATAAATGATTTCGTTTTTAATGTTTGGGTTTTTATATTTTGGGCTTGAGGTTTAGGATTTATGGTAGGGTTAGGGTTAGGGTTAATGTTAGGGTTAGGGTTAGGGGTTAGGTTGTTTTTTAGGTTTAAGATTTGGGGGTTAAGGATTTGAGTTGTAAAATTTATGGTTCAGTGTTTAATGTTAGGGTTTTCGTATTTTGGGCTTTGGGTTTAGGGTTTAGTGTTTAGGGATAGGGTTAAGGATATGGTTAAGGATAGGGTTTATGTTAGGGATAGGGTTAGGGTTATGGTTTAGGGATTTTTTAGGTTTTAGGTTTTGGGGTTTAGGATTTTAGTATTTAATCTATGGTTTAGTGTTTAATATTTTGGTTTTGGTATTTTGGGCTTGGGGTTTTGGATTAATTGTTTAGGGTTAGTGTTAAGGTTAATGTTAGGGTTAGGGTTAGGGTTCGGGTTTTGTTTTTTTATATGTTTTTGGGTTTAGCGTTTAGGATTTGAAGTTTAATATAAATGGTTTAGTGTTTAATTTTTGGGTTTTTGTATTTTGGGCTTAAGGTTTAAGGTTAGGGTTAGGGTTAATGTAAGGGTTAGGGTTAGGGGTTAGGTTGTTTTTTAGGTTTTAGGATTTGAGGTTAAGGATTTAAGTTGTAATGTGTATGGTTTAGTGTTTAATGTTAGGGTTTTCGTATTTTGGGATTTCGGTTTAGTGTTTAGAGTTTAGGGTTAAGGATATTGTTAGGTTAGGGTTCATGTTAGGGATAGAGTTAGGGTTAGAATATAGGGATTTTTTTATCTTATAGGTTTTGGGGTTTAGGATTTTTGGTATAAAATTTATGATTTAGCGTTTAATGTTTCGTGTTTAGTATTTTGGGCTTGGGGTTTCGGGTTAATGGTTTAGGGTTACAGTTAGGGTATGGGTTAGGGTTAGTGTTAGGGTTTAGATTTTTTTAGGGTTTAGGGTTTGTGGTTTAGGATTTGAGGGTTTATGGTTGGGTTAGGGTTAAGGATAATGTTAGGGTTTAGGTTGTTTTTTAGGTTTTAGGGTTTGGGGTCAAGGATTTGAGTTGTAATATCTTTGGTTTAGTGTTTAATGTTAGGATTTTTGTATTTTAGGCTTTGGGTTTAGGGTTTAGGGTTTAGGGTTAGGTTTAGGATTAGGGTAAGGGTTAGAGTTTAGGATTTTTTTTAGGTTTAGGATATTTGGTTTAAAATCTATGGTTTAGTGTTTAATGTTTGGGTTTTGGTATTTTGAGCTTAGGGTTTTGGGTTAATGTTTAGGGTTAGGGTTAGAGTTAAGGTTAGGGTTATGGTTTTGGTTAGGGTTAGGGTTAGGGTTTTGGTTGTTTTTAGGTTTTAGGGTTTGTGGTTTAGGTTTTAATGTTGAAAATCTATGGTTAAGTGTTTAATGTTTGGGTTTCAGTATTTTGGACTTGGTGTTTTGTTTTTGAACTTTTGTTTTGGAGTTAGAGTTTAGGGTTTAGGGTTAGGGTTAGGGTTAGGGTGTATTTTTTTTTAGATTTTATTGTTCAGCGTTTAGCATTTGAGGTTTAAAATCTATGGTTTAGGTTTTAATGTTTGGGTTTTGGTATTTTGGGCTTAGGGTTTCCGGTTTATGGTTTAGGGTTAGGGTTATAGCTAGTTTTTTTTCTTCAGGATTTTTGATTTAGGGTTTAGGATTTGAGATTTAATATGAATGGTTTAGTGTTTAATGTTTGGGTATTTGTATTTTGGGCTTGGGGTTTATGGCAGGGTTAGGGTTAGGGCTAATGTTAGGGTTAGGATTAGGGTTTAGGTTGTTTTTTTATTGTCGGGTTTGGGGTTTAGTATTTGAGTTGTAATATCTATGGATTAGTGTTTAATGTTAGGGTTTTCGAATTTTAGGCTTTGGGTTTAGGGTTTAAGGTTTAGGGTTAGGGTTAAGGATAGGGTAAGGGTTAGTTTTGTTTTTAGGTTTTTGGGTTTAAGGTTTAGGATTTGATGTTTAATATCAATGGTTTAGTGTTTAATGTTTGGGTTATGGTAGTTTGGGCTTGGGGTTTACGATTTATGGTAGGGTTAGGGTTAGGGTTAATGTAAGGGGTAGGGGTAGGATTTAGGTTGTTTTTTAGGTTTTGGGGTTTGGAGTTGAGAATTTGAGTTGTAATATCTATGGTTTAGTGTTTAATGTTAGGGTTTGGTATTTTGGGCTATGGGTTTAGGTTTTAGGGTTTAGGGTTAGGGTGACGGATAGGATTATGGTTCCTGCTAGGGATAGGGATATGGTTAGGGTTTAGTTTGTTTTTTTATGTTTTTAGGTTTTAGGGTTTAGCATTTTTGGATTAAAATCTATTGTTTAGTCTTTAATATTTGGGTTTTGGTATTTTGGCTTTGGATTTTTGGGTTAATTGTTTATTGTTAGTGTTAAGGTTAAAGTTAGGGTTAGTGTTAGGGTTCGGTTTTTTTTCCTGTTTTTGGGTTTAGCATTTAGGAATTGTGGTTTAATATAAATTATTTCGTTTTTAATGTTTTGTTTTTTGTATTTTGGGCTTGAGGTTTAGGGTTTATTGTAGGGTTAGGGTTAAGGTTAGGGTTAGGGTTAGGGTTAGGGGTTAGGTTCTTTTTTAGGTTTTAGGTTTTGGGGTTAAGGATTTCAGTTGTAAGATTTATGGTTCAGTGTTTAATGTTAGGGTTTTTGTATTTTGGGCTTTGGGTTTGGGGTTTCGGGCTTAGGGTTAGGGTGAAGATATGATTAGGGTTAGGGTTTATGTTAGGGATAGGGTTTGGGTTATGGTTTAGGGATTTTTTTAGGTTTTAGGTTTTTGGGAATAGGGTTTTGGTATAAAATCTATGGTTTACTGTTTAATATTTCGGTTTTGGTATTTTGGCCTTGAGGTTTTGTGTTAATGGTTTAGGGTTAGCGTTAGGGTTAGGGTTAGGGTTTAGATTTTTTTAGGGTTTAGGTTTGTGGTTTAGGATTTGAGGTGTAAGATCTAGGGTTTACTGTTTAATGTTTGGTTTTCGTATTTTGGACTTATGATTTTTTTGGACTTTTTTATTTTGGACTTAGAGTTTAAGGGTTTAGGATTTAGGGTTTAGGGTTTAGGGTTAGGGTTAGGGTTAGGGTTAGTGTGTAGGTATTTTTACGTTTATGGTTCACTGTTTAGCATTTGAGGCTTAAAATCCATGGTTTAGTATTTAACATTTGGGTTTTGTTATTTTGGGCTTAGGGTTTTGGGTTTAAGGTTTAGGGTTAGGGTTAGGATTAAGGTTAGAATTAGGGTTAGGGTTAATCTTCTTTTTTTTTTGGTTTTGTGTTTAGGGTTTAGGATTTGATATTTAATATCAATGTTTTAGTGTTCAATATTTGGGTTTTGGTATTTTCGGCTTGGGGTTTAGGGTGTATGGTAGGGTTAGGGTTAGGGTTAGAGTTTAGGTTATTTTTTAGGTTTTAGGGTTTGGGGCCAAGGATTTGAGTTGTAATATCTTTAGTTTAGTGTTTAATGCTAGGATTTTGGTATTTTAGGATATGAGTTTAGGTTTTAGGGTTTAGGGTTTGAGTTAAGGTTCGTGTTAGGGATAGGGTTAGGGTTAGAGTTTAGGGCTTTTTAGGTTTATGAATTTTGGTTTAAAATCTATGGTTTAGTGTTTAATGTTTTTGTTATGGTATTTTGGGCTTGGGGTTTTGGGTTAATAGTTTAGGGTTAGTGTTAGGGTTAAGGTTAGGGTTGTGTTAGGGTTAGGGTTTAGGTTGTTTTCAGGTTTTAGGGTTTGTGGTTCAGGATTGAGGTTTAATATCTATTGTTAAGTGTTTAATGTTTGCGTTTCAGTATTTTGGGCTTGTTTTTTTTTTGAACTTTTTTTTGGACTTAGGGTTTAGAGTTAGGGAGTAGTTTTTTTTAGATTTTATGGTTCAGCGTTTAGCATTTGTGATTTAAAATCTATGATTTAATATTAAATGTTTGGGTTTTGGTATTTTGGGGGGTTTCCGGTTTATGGTTTATGGTTAGGGTTATAGTTAAGATTAGGGTTTGGGTTAGGGTTATCTTTTTTTTTTTTTAGGTTTTTGTGTTTATGGTTTAGGATTTGAGATTTAATGGTTTAGTGTTTAATGTTTGAGTTCTTGTATTTTGGGCTTGGTGTTTAGGGTTTATTGTAAGGTTAGGGTTACGGTTAAAATTAGTGTTAGGGTTAGGGTTAGGGTTAGGGTTTTTTTTTTTTTTTTGGTTTTAGGGTTTGGGGTTAAGGATTTGAGTTGTAATATCTATGGTTTAGTGTTTAATGTTAGTGTTTTCATATGTTGGGCTTTGGGTTTAGGATTTAGTGTTTAGGGTTAGGGTTAAGGATAGGGTTAGGGTTAGGGTTGTGTTAGGGATAGAGTTCGGGTTTTTTTGGACATCATTTTTGGACTTATGGTTTAGGGTTTAGCGTTAGGGTTAAGGTTAGGATTAGGGTTAGAGTGTAGATTGTTTTTAGGGTTTATGGTTCAACGTTTAGCATTTGAGGTTTAAAATCTATGGTTTAGTATTTAATATTTGGGTTTTCGTATTTTTGGCTTAGGGTTTTGGGTTTATGGTTTGGGGTTAGGGTTAAGGTTAAGGTTAAGGCTAGGTTTAGGGTTATGGTTTTTAAGGTTTTGGAAATGAGGTTTAATATCAATGGTTTAGTGTTTAATGTTTGGGTTTTTGTAGTTTGAGCTTAGGGTTTAGGGTTTATGGTAGAGTTAGGTTTAGGGTTAATGTAAGGGGTAGGGTTAGGATTTAGGTTGTTTTTTATGTCTTAGGGTTTGGGCTTGAGGATTTGAGTTGTAATATCTATGGTTTAGTGTTTAATGTTAGGGTTTTGGTATTTTTGGCTTTGGGTTTTGGGTTTAGGGTTTAGGGTTAGGGTTAAGGATAGGGTCAGGGTTACTGTTAGGGATAGGGATAGGGTTAGGTTTTTGGTTTTTTATGTTATTATGTTTTAAGGTTTAGGAGTTTTTGTTTAAAATCTATTGTTCAGGGTTTAATGATTAGGTTTATGTATTATGGGCTTGGGGTTTTGGTTAATTGTTTAGGGTTAGTGTTAAGATTAAGATAAGAATTAGGGTTAGTTTTTTTGTTTTTTTTTAAGTTTTTTGGTTTAGCGTTTAGGATTTGAAGTTTAATATAAATGGTTTAGTGTTTAATTTTTGGGTTTTTGTATTTTGGGCATGGGGTTTAGGGTTTATGGTAGGGTTATGTTTAGGGTTAATGTTAGGGTTAGGGTTAGGGGTTAGGTTATTTTTTCGGTTTTAGGGTTTGGGGTTAAGGATTTGAGTTGTAATGTCTTTGGTTCAGTGTTTAATTTTATGGTTTTCATATTTTGGGCTTTAGATTTAGAATTTAGTGTTTAGGGTTAGGGTTAGGGATATGATTACGGTTTGGGTTCATGTTAGGGATATGGTTAGGTTAGGGTTTAGGGATTTTTTTTAGGTTATAGGTTTTGGGGTTTAGGATTTTTGGAACAAAATTTATGGTTTAGTGTTTAAGTTTCGTTTTTTGTATTTTGGGCTTTGGGTTTCGGGTTAATGGTCTAGGGTCACGGTTAGGGTATGGGTTAGGGTTTAGATTTTTTTAGGGTTTAGGGTTTGTGGTTTAGGATTTGAGGGTTTATGCTAGGTTTAGTGTTTAATGTTTGAGTTCTTGTATTTTGGGCTTGGGGTTTAGGGTTTATTGTAAGGTTAGGGTTACGGTTAAAATTAGTGTTAGTGTTAGTGTTATGGTTTAGTTTTTTTTTTGGTTTTAGGGTTTGGGGTTAAGGATTTGAGTTGTAATATCTATGGGTTAGTGTTTAATGTTAGGGTTTTCATATGTTGGGCTTTGGGTTTAGGATTTAGTGTTTAGGGTTAGGGTTAAGGATAGGGGTAGGGTTCTTGTTAGGGATAGTGATAGGGATAGGGTTTAGTTTTTTTTTATTTTTTAGGTTTTGGGGTTAAGAATTTTTAGTTTAAAATTTATTGTTTAGTGTTTAATGTTTGGGTTTTGGTATTTTGGGCTTAGGGTTTTGGGTTAATTGCTTAGAGTTAGTGTTAAGGTTGGGGTTCGGGTTCGGGTTCGGGTTCGGGTTAGGTTAGGGTTAGGGTTAGGGTTTAGTTTCTTTCTTGGTTTTAGGGTTTGGGGTTTAGGATTTGAGTTGTAATATCTATGGTTTAGTGTTTAATGTTATGGTTTTCATATATTGGGCTTAGGGTTTAAGGTTAGGGTTAAGGATAGGGTTAGGGTTAGGGTTGTGTTAGGGATAGGGTTAGGGTTTTTTCTGGACATCTTTTTTGTACTTAGGGTTTAAGGTTAAGGGTTTAGGGTTTAGGGTTAGGATTAGGGTTAGGGTGTAGGTTTTTTAGGTTTAATGGTTCGACGTTTAGCATTTGAGGTTTAGATATATGGTTTAGTGTTTAATGTACGGGTTTTGGCAATTTGGGCTTAGGGTTTTGGGTTTATGGCTTATGGTTAGGGTTAGGGTTAGGGTTAAGGTTAGGGTTAGGTTTTTTTGTTTTTTTTTTTAGGTTTTTGGGTTTAGGGTTTAAGATTTGAGGTTTAATATCAATCGCTTAGGTTTGGGTTTTGGTAGTTTGGGCTTGGGGCTTATGGTTTATGGTATGGTTAGGGTTAGGGTATAAGGAGTAGGTTAGGATTTAGGTTGTTTTTTAGGTTTTAGGGTTTTGGATTGAGAATTTGAGTTGTAATATTTATGGTATAGTGTTTAATTTTAGGGTTTGGTATTTTCGGCTTTGGGTTTAGGGTTTACGGTTTAGGGTTTAGGGTAAAGGTTAAGGATAGGGGTAGGGTTCCTGTTAGGGATAGGGATAGGGCTAGGGTTTAATTCTTTTTTATGTTTTTAGGTTTTGGGGTTTAGGATTTTTGGTTTAAAATCTATTGTTTAGTGTTTAATGTTTGGGTTTTGGTATTTTGGGCTTGCGGTTTTGGGTTAATTGTTTATTGTTAGTGTTAAGGTTAAGGTTAGGATTAGGGTTAGGGTTAGGTTTTTTTTTTAGGTTTTTTAGTTTAGAGTTTAGGATTTGAGGTTTAATATAAATTGTTTAGTGTTTAATGTTTGGGTTTTTGTATTTTGAATTTGGGGTTTAGGGTTTATGGGAGGGTTAGGATTAGGGTTAATATTAGGGTTAGGGTTAGGGGGTAGGTTGTTTTTTTAGGTTTTAGGGTTTGGGGTTAAGGATTTGAGTTGTGAGATCTATAGTTCAGTGTTTAATGTTAGGGTTTTCATATTTTGGGCTTTGGGTTTAGGGTTTAGGGTTTAGGGTCTAGTATTAGGGTTAAGTATAGGGGTAGGGTTCCTGTTAGGGATAGGTATAGGGATAGGCTTTAGTTTTTTTTTTTTAAGGTTTTGGGGTTTAAGATTTTTGGTTTAAAATCTATTGTTTAGTGTTTAATGTTTGGGTTTTGCTATTTTGGGCTTAGGGTTTTGGGTTAATTGCTTAGGGTTAGTGTTAAGGTTGAGGTTCGGGTTAGGGTTAGAGCTATGTTAGGGTTACAGTTAGGGTTCAGTTTTTTTTTTCTGCTTTTAGGGTTTGGGGTTTAGAATTTGAGTTCTAATATCTACGGTTTAGTGTTTAATGTTAGGGTTTTCGTATTTTGGGCTTAGGGTTTAGGGTTAGGGTTAAGGATAGGGTTAGGGTTAGGGTTGTGTTAGTGATAGGGTTATTTTTTTTGGACTTCTTTTTTAGACTTAGGGTTTAGGGTTTAGGGTTTAGGGTTTAGGGTTTAGGGTTAGGATTAGGGTTAGGTTATACGTTTTTTTTAGGTTTTATGGTTCAACGTTTAGCATTTAAGGTTTAGAATGTATGGTTTAGTGTTTAATGTTCGGGTTTTGCCATTTTGGGCTTAGGGTTTTGGGTTTATGGTTTAGGATTAGGGTTAGGGTTAGGGTTAAGGTTAGGGTTAGGGTTAGGGTTTATGGCTTACTGTTTAATGTTTTGGTTTTGGTAGTTTGGGCTTGGGGTTTATGGTTTATGGTAGGGTTAGGGTTAGGGTTAATGTAAGGGGTAGGGGTAGGATTTAATTTTTTTTTAGGTTTTAGGGTTTGGGGTTGAGAATTTCAGTTGTAATATCTATGGTATAGTGTTTAATGTTAGGTTTGGTATTTTTGGCTTTGGGTTTAGGGTTTAGGGTTTAGGTTAAGGTTAAGGATAGAGTTAGGGTTCCTGTTAGGGATAGTGATATGTTTATGGTTTAATTTTTTTTTCTTTTTAGTTTTTGGGGTTTAGAATTTTTGGTTTAAAATCTATTGTTTACTGTTTAATGTTTGGGTTTTGGTATTTCGGGCTTGGGGTTTTTGGTTAATTGTTTATTGTTAGTGTTAAGGTTAAGGTTAGTTTTTTTTTTTTTAGTATTTTCGGTTTAGCGTTTAGGATTTGAGGTTTAATATAAATGGCTTAGTGTTTAATGTTTCGGTTTTGTATTTTGGGCTTGGGTTTAGGCTTTATGTAGAGTTAGGTTTAGGGTTAATGTTAGGTTTAGGGTTAGGGGTTAGGTTGTTTTTTAGGTTTTAGGGTTTGGGTTTAAGGATTTGAGTTGTAAGATCTATGGTTCGGTGTTTAGGGCATTGGGTTTAGGGTTTAGGGTTAGGGTTAGGGTTAAGTATATGGTTAGGGTTAGGTTTCATGTTAGGTATAGGGTTAGGGTTATGGTTTAGGGATTTGTTTTTAGGTTTTAGGTGTTGGGGTTTAGGATTTTTGGTATAAAATCTATGGTTTAGTGCTTAATGTTTCGGTTTTGGTATTTTGGGCTTGGGGCTTTGGGTTAATGGTTTAGGGTTAGGGTTAGGGTATGGGTTAGGGTTTAGATTTTTTTAGGGTTTAGGGTTTAGGGTTTAGGATTAGAGGTTTAAAATCTATGGTTTAGTGTTTAATATTTGGTTTTCATTTTTTGGACTTATGGTTTTTTTGGACTTTTTTTGGACTTAGAGTTTAAGGTTTTAAGATTTAGGGTTTAGGGTTTAGGGTTAGGGTTAGGGTTAGGGTTAAGCTTAGGGGTAGTGTGTAGTTTTTTTAAGGTTTTATAATTAAGTGTTTAGCATTTGAGGCATAAAATCTATGGTTTCGTATTTAATGTTTGGGTTTTGTTATTTTGGACTAAGGGTTTTGGGTTTAAGGTTTAGGTTTAGGGTTAGGGTTAGGTTTTTGGGTTTTGGGTTTAGGATTTGAGGTTTAATATCAATGGTTTAGTGTTTAATGTTTGGGTTTTGGTATTTTTGATTTGGGGTTTAGGGTGTATGGTAGGGTTAGGGTTAGGGATAATGTTAGGGTTAGGGTATGTGTTTAGGTTGTTTTTTAGGGTTTAGGGTTCGGGGTCAAGGATTTGAGTTGTAATATCTTGTGTTTAGTGTTTAATGTTAGGATTTTGGTATTTTAGGATATTGGTTTAGGGTTTAGGGTTTAGGGTTAGGGTTAGGGTTTGTGTTAGAGATAGGGTTGGGGTTAGAGTTTAGGGTTTTTTGTAGGTTTATGATTTTTGGTTTAAAATCGATGGTTAAGTGTTTAATGTTTTGGTTTTTGTATTTTGGGCTTGGGGTTTTGGGTTTATAGTTTAGGGTTATGGTTAGGGTTAAGGTTAGGGTTAGGGTTAGGTTTAGAGTTAGGGTTAGGGTTTAGGTTGTTCTTAGGTTTTAGGGTTTGTGGTTTAGGATTTGAGGTTTAAATTCTATGGTTAAGTGTTTAATGTTTGGGTTTCAGTATTTTGGACTTGGTGTTTTTTTAAACTTTTTTTTGGACTTAGGGTTTAGGGTTTAATGTTTAGGTTTAAGTTTAGGGTTAAGGATAGGGGTAGGGTTCTTGTTAGGGATAGGGTTTATTTTTTTTTTTTTTTAGGTTTTGGGGTTAAGAATTTTTGGTTTAAAATTTATTGTTTAGTGTTTAATGTTTGGGTTTTGGTATTTTGGGCTTAGGGTTTTGGGTTAATTGCTTAGGGTTAGTGTTAAGGTTGAGGTTCGGGTTCGGGTTCGGGTTCGGGTTAGGGTTTAGTTTCTTTCTTGGTTTTAGGGTTTGGGGTTTAGGATTTGAGTTGTAATATCTATGGTTTAGTGTTTAATGTTAGGGTTTTCATATATTTGGCTTAGGGTTGATAGGGTTAGGGTTAGGGTTTTTTCTGGACTTCTTTTTTGTACTTAGGGTTTAAGGTTAAGGGTTTAGGGTTTAGGGTTAGAATTAGGGTTAGGGTGTAGGTTTTTTTAGGTTTTATGGTTCAACGTTTAGCATTTGAGGTTTAGATCTACGATTTATTGTTTAATGTTCGGGTTTTGGCATTTTGTGCTTAGGGTTTTGGGTTTATGGTTTAGGATTAGGGTTAAGATTGGAGTTTTTTTTTTTTTTAGGTTTTTGGTTTAGGGTTTAAGATTTGTGGTTTAATATCAATGGCTTAGTGTTTAATGTTTGGGTTTTGGTAGTTTGGGCTTGGGGTTTATGGTTTATGGTAGGGTTATGGTTAGGGTTAATATAAGGAGTAGGTTAGGATTTAGGTTGTTTTTTAAGTTTTAGGGTTTTGGGTTGAGAATTTGAGTTGTAATATCTATGGTATAGTGTTTAATGTTAGGGTTTGGTATTTTCGGCTTTGGCTTTAGGGTTTAGGGTTTAGGGTTAAGGTTAAGGATAGGGTTAGGGTTCCTGTTAGGTATAGGGATAGGGTTAGGGTTTAGTTTTTTTTATGTTTTTAGGTTTTGGGGTTTAGGATTTTGGGTTTAAAATCTATTGTTTAGTGTTTAATGTTTGGGTTTTGGTATTTTGGGCTTGCGGTTTTGGGTTAATTGTTTATTGTTAGTGTTAAGGTTAAGGTTAGGATTAGGGTTAGGGTTAGTTTTTTTTTTAGGTTTTTTGGTTTAGAGTTTAGGATTTGAGGTTTAATATAAATGGTTTAGTGTTTTATGTTTGGGTTTTTGTATATTGAATTTGTTGTTTAGGGTTTATGGGAGGGTTAGGATTAGGGTTAATATTAGGGTTAGGGTTAGGGGGTAGGTTGTTTTATAGGTTTTAGGTTTTGGGGTTAAGGATTTGAGTTGTAAGATCTATGGTTTAGTGTTTAATGTTAGGGTTTTCATTTTTTGGGCTTTGGGTTTAGGGTTTAGGGTTTAGGGTCTAGGATTAGGATTAAGTATAGGGGTAGGTTCCTGTTAGGGATAGGGATAGGGATAGGGTTTAGTTATTTTTTTTGTTTAAGGTTTTGGGGTTTAGGATTTTTGGTTTAAAATCTATTGTTTAGTGTTTAATTATTTTTTTTTCTACCCTTGGGTGGGTAAGGGGCTGAGCAGCACCCCCAGGCCTTAACATTAATAAACAAAACAAAATACAACGGAGGGGGACATAAACCTAACCTCCAACCTAAGGTGGTTCAGAGTCAACTTTCCAAAAGAAGAAGTCAACTCCTCCCCGTACATCAATGATGAAACCGAAATACTAAGCACCTAAGGAGAGGACTCCTCTCAATACAAAGTATCTAGGAAACATAAACAACGGAGACTCTCCCTTTACAAGGTAGAATAAAAGTAAACTAACCTATTCAGATAGCTGTAGTTGAAATCTGCAAGGTCGATCAAGGTGGTTCCTTAATTCTTCTGGTCTTCCTTCTTCTAAAGCTAGGCATCTCTAGTAAATCCAGCTGATAGTATGATTTTGCTTCCTTAGGCATGTGCTGGCTGCTGAAGTATATATGTGGACTGGTTATCATGTGACTGTGTTTTGAAAGAGCATCAGCCACCCAATTTGCTTCTCGAAATATATGTAAGCACTTGAATTGCTGAGTCTGAGAGATGAGATCTTGCAATCTTGCCAGCTGTGTGATGATACTCCATTGAGGAGCTGTCTTCTTTAAAATCCAATGTACTACTAGTTGAGAATCAAGCTCCAAAATTATGTTTCTATATCCCAGTTCAAGTGCCCAAGTCATACCAAATATTGCTGCCTCTATTTCCGATTTGTTGTTTGTTCCTTCTCCAAGGGGTGTTGTTAAAGCCATCACCAATTTACCATTTTTATCCCTCAAAATGCCGCCAGCTCCCAACCTGCCAGGATTAGTGGTTGCGCTGCCATCGGTGTTTACTTTGAGCCATTGGTCGGGAGGTTTAAGCCATGTTACCAAACTCACTTTGATGTCGTGCACACACTTTTCACATTTTTGAATTAAATCTGTCCATTTTGCAGGCCACTGAAGCTGAGGGAAGGCTGTGGAAAGCATTTTGTAGTTATCCTTGTAGATGGCATATTTGACCCTGCTGATATTGGTTGTCTTGCCTCCATATTTAGCTGCGCACCTGTTCTTCCATAAGTTCCAACAAATGAAAATTGGGGTCGCTTGCAGAAGTAATCTGTGGGCTGCATTCTTAAGTGTGGCAGTCCACCACTGCTTGAGCAGTGAGTGCAAGTCAGTCTGGTCTGGCCTCAGCCCTGCAGTGGCTGCAAAGTTGGTCCAGATGTTGGTTGCGAAGTTCCCTTTGTTGAAGATATGCTCAATGCAATCCATACCTGCCCTATCAAAACAACAAACACACTTTTATGGCTCAATGCCAAAACTAGTTAGCCTGTCGTTAGTAGGGAGTTTACACCTAAGGGTTCTCCATAGTAAAAAGGAAATCTTAAAAGGAATGTATTTATGCCATAAAAGAGAGTTAAAGTGATGTTTAGCTCTTTTTTCGCGGATTTCCTCCCAGGCTGATGAACAACTGAATGCTCCATGAGTGTTGAGTTTCCAAACTGGATGATCTAGAAGATGTTGTTGAGGTGAAATTTCTGTAGCTAGTATGTTGGATAATTGACTGGCAGGTGCCTCCTCCAACAGCTTGCTCCAATTCCACCTCCCTTCCTCCCAAAATTCAGCAACTGTGGAGTGGTTGAATCTATTATTGGTGGTGGAGAAGTTTGCAAGGGGTCCACTACCGAGCCAGTTGTCCCACCAGAAGGAACAATTCCCAGGTTGGAGCTTCCATTGAATATGTTGTTCCACCTGCTGTCTATTCATCAGCATATGTTTCCATTTCAAAGAATCACCTGTATCCCCTTTTTTGCTAACCGGGTTGGATCTTTGGCAATATTTAGCTTTTAAGAATTCACCCCACAGAGTGTGTTTAATGTTTGGGTTTTGCTATTTTGGGCTTAGGGTTTTGGGTTAATTGCTTAGGGTTAGTGTAAGGTTGAGGTTCGGGTTAGGGTTAGAGCTATGTTAGGGTTACGGTTAGGGTTTAGTTTTTTTTCTGGTTTTATGGTTTGGGGTTTAGGATTTGAGTTCTAATATCTATGGTTTAGTTTTTAATGTTAGGGTTTTCGTATTTTGAGCTTAGGGTTTAGGGTTAGGGTTAAGGATTGGGTTAGGGTTAGGCTTGTGTTAGGGATAGGGTTATTTTTTTTGGACTTCTTTTTAGACTTAGGGTTTAGGGTTTAGGGTTAGGATTAGGGTTAGGATTAGGGTTAGGTTGTAGGTTTTTTTTAGGTTTTATGGTTCAACGTTTAGCATTTGAGGTTTAGAATCTATGGTTTAGTGTTTAATGTTCGGGTTTTGGCATTTTGGGCTTAGGGTTTTGGGTTTATGGTTTAGGATTAGGGTTAGGGTTAGGGTTAGGGTTTAGTTTTTTTTAGGTTTTTATGTTTAGGGTTTAAGATTTGATGTTTAATATCAATGGCTTACTGTTTAATGTTTGGGTTTTTGTAGTTTGGGCTTTGGGTTAATGGTTTATGGCAGGGTTAGGGTTAGTGTTAATGTAAAGGGTAGGGTTAGGATTTAGTTTTTTTTTAGGTTTTAGGTTTGGGGTTGAGAATATGAGTTGTAATATCTATGGTTTAGTGTTTAATGTTAGGGTTTGGTTTGGGTTTAGGGTTTAGGGTTTAGGGTTAAGGTTAAGGATAGGGTTAGGGTTCCTGGTAGGGATAGTGATAGGTTTAGGGTTTAGTTTTTTTTTATGTTTTTAGGTTTTGGGGTTTAGAATTTTTGGTTTAAAATCTATTGTTTAGTGTTTAATATTTGGGTTTTGGTATTTTGGGCTTGGGGTTTTTGGTTAATTGTTTATTGTCAGTGTTAAGGTTAAGGTTAGGATTAGGGTTAGGGTTCTTTTTTTCTTTTTTTTTAGGTTTTTGGGTTTAGCATTTAGGATTTGAGGTTTTATATAAATGGTTAGTGTTTAATGTTTGGGTTTTTGTATTTTGAATTTGAGGTTTAGGTTTATGGTAGGGTTAGGATTAGGGTTAATATTAGGGTTAGGGTTAGGGGTTTGGTTGTTTTTTAGGTTTTAGGGTTTGGGGTTAAGGATTTGAGTTCTAAGATCTATGGTTCAGTGTTAAATGTTAGGGTTTTCGTATTTTAGGCTTTGGGTTTAGGGTTTAGGGTTTAGGGTCTAGGATTAGGGTTAAGGATAGGGGTAGGGTTCCTGTTAGGGATAGGGAGAGGGAGTGGGTTTAGTTTTTTTGTTTTAGGTTTTGGGGTTTAGGATTTTTCGTTTAAAATCTATTGTTTAGTGTTTAATGTTTGGGTTTTGGTATTTTGGGCTTAGGGTTTTGGGTTAATTGCTTAGTGCTAGTGATAAGGTTGAGGTTCGGGTTAAGGTTAGAGTTATGTTAGGGTTAGGGTTAGTTTTTTTTTTTTTTTGGTTTTAGGGTTTGGGGTTTAGCATTTGAGTTCCAATATCTATGGTTTAGTGTTTAATGTTAGGGTTTTTGTATTTTGGGCTTAGGGTTTAGGGTTAGGGCTAAGGATAGGGTAGGGTTAGGGTTGTGTTAGGGATAGGGTTAGTTTTTTTTTTGGAATTCTTTTTTAGACTTAGGGTTTAGGATTTAGGGTTTAGGGTTTAGGGTTAGGTTTAGGATTAGGGTTAGATTGTAGTTTTTTTTAGGTTTTATGGTTCAACGTTTAGCATTTGAGGTTTAGAATCTATGGTTTAGTGTTTAATGTTCGGGTTTTGGCATTTTGGGCTTAGGGTTTTGGGTTTATGGTTTATGGTTAGGTTTTTTTAGGTTTAGGCTTGATATGATGAACATCTTTTTTAATAATTTCTAATAAAAGAGGACAGTGATCTGAGCCTACAGCAGAAAGATGTTCAATAGTAGTTTGAGGCATGTTTTCAAGCCATTTGTCATTAACCATAGCTCTATTTAGTCTTTTCCAAACTCTTGCATTTGCATCCCTTTGATTACACAAAGTGAATGGAATCCCTGTGTAACCTAAATCAGTTAAACCACAAGCTTCTATTACACTAATAAATTCAAAACTTTTATTTATGTTATAAGGTATTCCCCCTAACTTCTCCTCTATAGAAGTAATGACATTGAAATCTCCAATAGTACACCAAGGGATATCCATATTAGAAAATTGAAATAATCTTTCTCACAGAGGTCTCCTGAGATGGTCTTTACATTTAGCATATATGCAGGAAATCAAGAACTTCTCCTTGAGATCTGCCATTCCAAATTCTCCTGTAATATGCTAATCATTGATCTCTAAATATTGACATTAAGTTCCTTAGACCAGAACAACCAAATTTTACCATTAGAGTTGTTAATTGCATGATCCATTTACAATTGCATTCTCACCCTTTTAATTTGATTATTATTTGCAAAAGGTTCTAGAATAACAATCAAAGAAAGATGATGAATTTTTCTTAAGGTTTGGAGTCTTTCCAAAGAACTTTTGGTATTAATTCTCCTAGCATTCCAACAAATGGCCTTAATCATTAAAACCTTTAGATTTAGATCTTGTCATGGGCCTGCTAGAGGTTTCAGAAGTACTAGTATGATGTTGAGAAGTTTGTTTGTCCTGTTTCCTACCTCTAGGAGACAGACCTTGCTTCGCAGTAATGTCTTGAATTTCTTGAGACCAAACATTCTGGGGCTTGGAACTTAAATCAATACCCTGAGGATTGTTGATTTGAGTTCCTTCTTCCTCAGAATCATACAAAGATTGATTATCAGGATCCCACTCATCCTCAGAGTTAATAGCCTCATAATCATCATGTTCTATATTTTCCTTACTTTTTCCTGCATCACTCAAGTGCTGCTGCTTCTTTTTAATATTATCTCTTTCGTTTTTACTCAACCTACTTCCAGATTTATTATTAAACCTTTCAGCCTGTTGACCTGTATCAGGATCAATTTGTTTTCTAGTTTTTTTAGAGCTAGATATAGGGTCATCAAAATTTCTAGAGTCAATAGCATCCCCCCTCCCTGTGGATCTCCCTTCCTGCATATTAATGGGTATCTCCTTTCCGCCTTCCATACCTCCAACAACTACAGCAACAGATATACCAGTATTTAGGGGTGTAGGGGTAGGGAGACTTGAGTCAATACCTGTTCTGTTTAAAGTAACTTGATGATGACTTCTTCTGTCTTTTTCAGTCTTTGAATCATCTCTAAATACACCATGAGTCTTTGATTTCTCTTTATATTGCTGTTTGTTTTTAGTAGCAGTAATTTGAGGTCTTTGATCATGTGTGTGATCTGTATTTTCCTCCCTTTCCTCACCTCCTGTTATCACTTCCTGCACTTCCAAATCAATTTAAGTATTTTTTGTGGGAATAGAGGTTATACCTATTTGTTCTTGCTGCTGTTGAACTACTGCTCTGTTTATATTATATCCAGATTGTTGTTGATTATTCCTTCTCCTCTGAGTCTGCCATTCTTGTTGCATATTTTTCTGATTTGTCTCAACTTGATAACCTTGTTGTTGAGCATCATATTCCCTTATACCTGCTTCCCTGTTATCATAAACTTGCAAATCTCTTTGAGCATTATGAGTATTGTCTTTTTTATGTCTATTTTTATCCATCTCTTTCTTTTTTTTACCATCCTCATCTCTTTGTTTAATAATACAATCACATTCTTTATGACCTTTATGTTTACAATAAAAACAATAATCAGGGATACTATCATAAACAATTTTCTGCCACCTACCATCTGTAATATCCTCCCCAATATAACCCATCCAAATATAAGGAGGTCTATCTTTAGTAAGATCTACTTGGACTTTTACACGAGCTTGACTTCCCCTAGTTTTGTTTATTGATGCAGAATCTAAGTACAACACTCTACCAATAGGAGATAATAAACTAGTAATAAACTCCTTATTATAACAATGCCAAGGTAATTCCGGAAGCGAAATCCAAATAGGTACTAAAGGGGTTTCTTCTTCTGGTTTAAAAGTAGGAGTCCAGCTTGAATTCTCATAGTTTGCCCCTCTATAGTCATACGTTGTTTAGTCCAAACCATGTTATAATCTAGTTCATTATCTAAATCAATATAAACATGTCGAGAATTATAATGTGCTATCTTCACTCCCCCTGAAAGTTGTGTTTGAAGAATGAAGTTCTTCCTTATTAATTCAACTCTAGGCATTGTATAAACAAATTTTCCTATAAGAGTGAATTTACAAGCAGCAGCTAAATCAGAAATAACTTCATTTTTAACATACAGAACAGTAGGTAAACCTTGATTAGTGGTGATTTCAGGCTCATACAACTTAATACTCACACCACTCTTCGATTGATTATATCTTAATCTATCAGCATAGGTCTGAATAACAGTGTAAGCAGCAGGTTCTTGAACTTGATCTTGTCTAGGAAAATTATTAGGATTTCCTAAAGGTTGATTAGTTTTCCTAGTAGGAGGTTTAGAATTATTTCTATTAACAGTATTAGTTATCTTGGGAAAATTAGATTGATAATCTGCATCTTTGATACCTACCAGTTTCATCATCAATTCTATGAGTATCAGAAGTGTAGATAGGTAAATTACCTGGTAAATCTGTTCTATTGTTGTGTAAATCAGCTTTAGAGAACTCACCAATTTGACGAACCCTAGTTGTTGAATCTCTCTGAAACTCAGTTTCATTTGTATTTCATTAAGATTCCCAATTTCCTCCACGTCCCTTGTTTGAATTAGCCATTCGTTATTGTTTCTGGGCAAATAATTTTCGATTTCAAGATTCAACCTCTGAGATTCGACAAGCTCACCAGCCTTTTGAGAGATTTGTTGTTGTTGTTGACTAATTCCATTTTCTTGATGTGAAACCCTAGCCTGTGATTGGACTCTCTCATCACCCTTGGCTTGAGTTCGAATCTCCTCCCCAATTTATTGATTATGTTCATCGATAGCAGGGGAAGATTCCCCAGTACCATATCCTTTACGAACCCCTTCCTATTGCGATTGACTATGTGCGATTTGAGGCGGATTTATCGCCTCCATAGCTTGCGAGTTGTGCTTTTCCGACCCACCAATTTTCGCCGGTGCATCTAACCTCGCTTTATCGCCATCTTTTCTAGTACTTTTTTAGCTTTTTTCATAATTGTGACATGATTCATCCAATTCCGGCTCCACCGTAGCAGTATAGATCGCCTCTTCCCTCAACTGCGTAGAGGTGGACAAAGAATCTTCCGTAACTTCTTGTGCTGCTGAAGGATTAGGATGGCCCTCCATTATAGATGGATCCGGCGGCATAAATCTATCATCTGCTGGTACTCCAGCCATCGAAAACTTCCAACAATATTGATCGAATTAGCTGAGCGGCTAATTCCTTTAATTTTCCTTGAGAAATCTTAGAGAGAGAATTTTTAGAGTTTTGGTTGGCGTGTGTTAATGTTTGGTCTGATCATTGATATGATTTTTGTATATTAGGATATGGGTTTAGGGTTTAGGGTTTAGGGTTAAGGTTGGGGTTCGTGTTAAGGATAGGGTTAGGGTTAGAGTTTAGGTTTTTTTTAGGTTTAGGATTTTTGGTTTAAAATCTATGGTTTAGTGTTTAATGTTTGGGTTTTGGTATTTTGGGCTTGTGGTTTCGGGTTAATATTTTGGGTTAGGGTTAGGGTTAATGTTAGGGTAAGGGTTAGGGTTAGGGTTTAGGTTGTTTTTTAGGGTTTAGGTTTTGTAGTGCAGAATTTGAGGTTTAAAATCTATGGTTAAGTGTTTGATGTTTGGGTTTCAGTATTTTGGGCTTGGTTTTTTTTTTGAACTTTTTTTGGACTTAGGGTTTAGGGTTAGGGTAAGGTTTAGTGTAGATTTTTTTTTATAGATTTTATGGTTCAGCGTTTAGCATTTGTTGTTTAAAATCTATGGTTTCGTATTTAATGTTTGGGTTTTGGTATTTTGGGCTTAGGGTTTCGGGTTTATGGTTTATGGTTAGGGTTATGGTTAAGGTTAGGGTTAGGGTTAGGGTAAGGGTTTTGGTTTTGTTAGGTTTTTGGGTTTAGGGTTTAGGGTTTGAGATTTAATATCAATGGTTTAGTGTTTAATGTTTTGGTTTTGGTATTTTGGGCTTGGGGTTTTGGGTTTATGGTAGGGTTAGGGTTAGGGTTAAAATTAGGATTAGGGTTAGTGTCTAGTTTTTTGTTTTTGTTTTAGGATTTGGAGTTAAGGATTTGAGTTGTAAGATCTATGGTTTAGTGTTTAATGTTAGGGTTTTCGTATTTTGAGATTTGGGTTTAGGGTTTAGGGTTTAGGGTTAGGATTAATGATAGGGTTAGGGTTAGGGTTGTGTTAGGGATAGGGTTTGGGTTCTTTTTGGATTTCTTTTGTTGACTTAGGGTTTAGGGTTTAGGGTTAGGGTTAGGATTAGGGTTAGAGTGTATGGTTTTTTTAGGTTTTATGGTTCAACGTTTAGCATTTGAGGTGTAAAATCTATGGTTTAGTATTTAATATTTGGGTTTTCATATTTTGGGCTTAGGGTTTTGGGTTTATGGTTTGGGGTTAGGGTTAGGGTTAGGGTTAGGGATAAGGTTAGGGGTTAGGTTGTTTTTTAGGTTTTAGGGTTTGGGGTTAAGATTTGAGTTGTAATGTCTTTGGTTCAGTGTTTAGTGTTAAGGTTTTCGTATTTTGGGCTTTGCGTTTAGGGTTTAGGGTTTAGGGTTAGGGTTAACGATATGATTAGGGTTAGGGTTCATGTGAGGGATAGGGTTAGGGTTAGGGTTTAGGGATGTTTTTAGGTTATAGGTTTTGGGGTTCAGGATTTTTGGTATAAAATTTATGGTTTAGTGTTTAATGTTTCAGTTTTGGTATTTTGGGCTTGGGGTTTTGGGTTAATGGTTTAAGGTTATGGTTATGGTATGTGTTAGGATTAGGGTTAGGGTTTAGATTTTTTTAGGTTTTAGGGTTTGTGGTTTAAGATTTAAGGGTTTATGGTATGGTTAGGGTTAAGGATAATGTTATGGTTTTGGTTGTCTTTTAGGATTTAGGGTACGGGGTCAAGGATTAGAGTTGTAATATCTTTGGTTTAGTGTTTAATGTTAGGATTTTGGTATTTTAGGATTTGGGTTTAGGGTTTAGGGTTTAGGTTAGGGTTAGGGTTAGGGTTAGGGTTCGTGTTAGGGATAGGGTTAGGGTTAGAGTTTATGGTTTTTTTTAGGTTTAGGATTTTTGGTTTAAAATCTATGGTTTAGGGTTTAATGTTTGGGTTTTGGTATTTTGGGCTTGGAGTTTTGGGTTAATAGTTTAGGGTTAGGGTTAGAGTTAAGGTTAGTGTTATGGTTTGGGTTAAGGTTAGAATTAGAGTTAGCGTTTAGGTTGTTTTTAGGTTTTAGGGTTTCTGGTTTAAGTTTTGAGGTTTAAAATCTATGGTTAAGTTTTTAATGTTTGGGTTTCAGTATTTTGGGCTTGTTTTTTTTTGAACTTTTTTTTGGACTTAGGGTTTATGGATTAGGGTTTAGGGTTAGGGTTAGGGTTAGGGTGTAGATTGTTTTTATAGATTTTATGGTTCAGCGTTTAGCATTTGTGGTTTAAAATCTATGGTTTAGTATTTAATGTTTAGGTTTTTGTATTTTGGTCTTAGGGTTTTGTGTTTATTATTTAGGGTTAGGGTTATGGTTAAGGTTAGGGTTAGGGTTAGGATAAGGGTTTTGGTATTTTGGGCTTAGGATTTCGGGTTTATTGTTTAGGGTTAGGGTTATGGTTAGGGTTAGGGTAATTTTTTTTTTTTAGGTTTTTGGGTTTAGGGTTTAGGATTTGAGATTTAATATGAATTGTTTAGTGTTTATTAACGTTTTGGTTTTGGTATTTTGGGCTTGGGGTTTAGGGTTTATGGTAAGGTTAGGGTTAGGGTTAAAATTAGGGTTAGGGTTAGAGTTTAGTTTTTTTTTGGGTTTTTTGGTTTGGGTTAAGGATTTGAGTTGTAAGATCTATGGTTTAGTGTTTAATGTTAGGGTTTTCGTATTTTGAGATTTGGGTTTAGGGTTTAGGGTTTAGGGTTAGGGTTAATGATAGGGTTAGGGTTAGGGTTGTGTTAGGGATAGGGTTTGGGTTCTTTTTGGACTTAGGGTTTAGGGTTTAGTGTTTAGCATTCGGGTTAGGGTTAGGATTAGGGTTAGAGTGTAGGTTTTTTTAGGTTTTATGGTTTAATGTTTAGCATTTGAGGTGTAAAATATATGGTTTAGTATTTAATATTTGGGATTTGGTATTTTGGGCTTAGGGTTTTGGGTTTATGGTTTGGGGTTAGGGTTAGGGTTAGGGTTAAGGTTAAGGTTAGGCTTAGGGTTATGTTTTTTTTTTTTTTAGGTTTTTCGTTTTAAGGTTTAGTAAATGAGGTTTAATATCAATGGTTTAGTGTTTAATGTTTGGGTTTGGGTAGTTTGGGCTTGGGGTTTAGGGTTTATGGTAGGGTTAGGGTTAGGGTTAATGTAAGGGGTAGGGTTAGGATTTACGTTATTTTTATGTTTTAGGGTTTGGGCTTGAGGATTTGAGTTGTAATATCTATGGTTTAGTGTTTAATGTTAGGGTTTTGGTATTTTGGGCTTTGAGTTTTGGGTTTTGGGTTTAGGTTTAGGGTTAAGGATAGGGTTAGGGTTCCTGTTAGGGATAGGGATATGGCTATGGTTTAGGTTTTTTTTATGATTTAGGTTTTGGGGTTTAGGATTTTTGGTTTAAAAATATATTGTTTAGTGTTTAATGTTTGGGTTTTTGTAACATTCCAGAAAATGTATTTGTCTAGTGAAGAGCTTATTAGATTTTAAGAACTTGTATTGGGGTACATAGGAATCCCAATGCCAAATATTGAGTAATATAGGGCATGTTAGAGAATATTAGCTTATGGGTGTTAGCCAAATTTTATGTATTAACAAGTGACTTAAAATACAATCCAAGATTATTTAGGAATTGTACCTGTAATGAAGACCCTAAGCTAAAATAACTATATTCTTCACATACACACATTAGGTACTAGGCATCCAAGTGTTAAGCCTAGGTACCATAGCACATGATCATTTAAAATGATCATGTATATTAAGCAGTGCCCAAGGACATAGTGAGGATCGTTGGGACAACAAGAAGTGAACTTTCCAAGTGCAACTACAGAGTGCACGGTTAGGAAAGTACACGACAACACACATGCAATCACATGTGCTATCGGCTGAGAGACAAAGCCCAACCGATTCGGTTAGGGCGGTTAGGGGGCAGGCGTGAGTCGAGTCAAGCCACGTTGGGCCAAGCTTCCTAACCAGTCCTAGGCTCTAACTAACTTAACTAACTAGCTAACTAACCTAGGACTAACTAAAATGAACTAACTAGAGCACCCGACAACTTAAGACCTAACCGAATGACACTAGCCGAGTAACTAACTAAAGAAACATCCTAGTACCTAACCTACGATGGTCCAAAAGTGTTGGTTATGGTCCTAGTGACTTAGGGGTACTTTAGTCATTACCCTAGGTCACTTAATTAATTAAATTAGCAACTTAATTAATTAATTTTAATGGTCAAACCGAAATCCTTAAGCAAATTTTCAGAATTTGGCTAAGTCAAATGTTCTCCTATTTTTAGTCAATTTAGGAGGGGCGTTTTGGTAATAGCTAATTGATTTATTTAATTAAGTTAATTAGTCTAAGTTGAATTAGTCATATTCAGTTCCTAAGACTTAGACTCACGTTTAATCATTAGAAAACCTACGACTGATAAACAGTGAACAACGTAAGAAAAACCTTAGGCGATTTAAAGGCAGTTCTTCAAGGTTTTTCGTGCAAAGTGCAAGGTGATCTTCGTAGATTCAATTCTACAGTAAGGTATGGGTTTTCTCTCTTGGATTCCTTTCCCCAGTAGGATTTTTGAACATTTTGAATTCAAGAAAATCTCGAGCAGGTTGTTGGTATGTGGTTCTAACTGATCATTATGTGTAGATTTTTGTGATTTATAATGTCGTATGTGACCTAATGGTTAGATTCATATGATTGGGGTGTTATTTACATGAGATAATAAATGTTTTATATGCCTACTTGTGTTCGAGAAGATGAAATTTGTGACGCCCTGTATTATGTATATGCTAGTTCTATTCATGTGATACTTGACATAGACTTATAGTGTAGGTGAGGGATCATGTTTCTTATATGGTTAGTGTTGGTTTAAACTAGCTCGGAAGGTGATGTAACGCCTTGCACATTTCAACTTATGTATTGCAAGTTAACTCTGACGGAAAGTATTTAAGTAGATATAGTAAGGTGGTAATTGAGCTTAAAGTTAAAAGTTAAGTGCTAAGTTGAAGAACAAGGGATAAACATTCAGAAATTGAAATCAAATAATTGAGCTGCTTGCTTGGCTTAATTTAAGCTAGCAGCTGCATCACCTACTTAAGCTATAATATAGTTAAAGGGCCAAGTTTGATGGACCAGATTTAGGCTTATATTAATGGGCTGTCACTTGAAGCCCAAATCTATTAAATGAAAATAAAATCTGAAAGAAATCCCAGCAGCCAAATCTGCCAAGGCCCAATATGGATAAAGCCCAAGCGAAAGCAACTAGGTGCATCACCTAGTTTGACCTTTTGAGCTGCTTGATGTGCACAAGCAGGTGCATCACCTACTTAACCAATTAGTGGCTGAAAATGGACCCCAAAAAAAGGAGGTTCTAGAGGATATTTTTGTGGTCAATAAAGCTCTATACATATCCAATATGAGCAGATATTCTTCACCCATTTTAACACATAAAAATAAAATATAACTCCAGCTCTCTCTCTCTCTTTTCTCTTAAGGATTAAACCAACAGCCTTAAAGTTTTCTAGGGTTTTTGAAGAAACCCTCATACCTGCAAACCAAGGTAAGTGAAAACTCATGGATTTAGCTTAATTCTCCCATGGATGATTAGGAAAACATGTTATTCATGCTCTAATATAACTACAAAGGCAGAATATTTCCAGCAGCTACTGCTCACTTCCTTAGTTATTAAAATACCTTTCTTCTTTGTTTCAAGTTTGAAGGGAAGCTGATGTTCTAAAAGAATTCAAGTTATAAGGAAAAGTTGCAGAAATTGAATTAAGGTGACTGCTCCATTTTGTCTTCCTTATGTTTGAGTTTGAGTGAGAAATTAGTGGTGTGATTTCATGAAGAACTCAATGGGGTGCTGAGTTCAATACTTGGTTGTATGGTAAAGAATATTTGGCGCTGTTCTATGTATATTACTGTTGGCGCAGCTTGGTTAATCTTGGGGAAAGGAAGTATAATGTATGTGATGGACAGAGAATGAGGGTGTGGTGATACACATTATGTTAAGGGATGTATGGTCTCATTATCACTCAAATTTAGCTACTGTTTTACAAGGCTCACGATGTGATAGCAGCTAATTTTAGTTTACCATGACTTAAATTGGAGATTAAAACCAAAAAGGGGAGGATGAATCGTGATAGTATATCAGTCCGAGGATAAGGTATGTAAGGCTATTCGATTTTATATCCCTTTGGCATGATATCTGACACCTGCAATTAATAAGCTCTATTCCTAGAAAAGGAAACATAGTGGCAGCGTGCTATCTCCAAATAGCTAACAATATTTCCCCCTCTCCGTAGTGCATAGAACTACATCATTATCTGTTCACTATTTTATACTTGTGTAATTGTCCCTCATGTGCTGGTATAGAAATGGTAATTGCAAAAGCAAGTCTGTGAATCCTCCTCTTTGTTGTTTGAAGTCAATTGTGTCATTAATCTCTTAAAGTAATGTGTTGATGTTACATAGCTCCTTATGTCATTGTTATTTCCTTAAAGTATTATTTTCATGTCTTCTATTACTGGTCCGTACTTCCATATCTCCAAAATGATTATGACCACCAAAATAACATCTCAAAAGAGTTATGAACTGATAAACATCAATCTCAAAGATTAAAGAATCTAAGTGAAGAAATCTATATAATTAAGGGTGGCAGCTCAGGGGTGAAAGCCTAGCATGGGCCAATCCCTATTGGTATAGAAGGGCGAAAGCCTAGCATGGGCCGATCCCTATTGGTATAGAAGGGCGGCAGCTCAGGGTCGAAAGCCTAGCATGAGCCGATCCCAAGTTGTGTAATTATGAGTACCGCATCCTAGGGGTTAATACGCCTAGCATGGGTCATCCTCTTCTACCACTGATCAGCTGGTCACTTGTATCACATGCCCAACAAAGATTATAACATACAGAAAAGTAAAGAAAATAATGTAACTTACTTGATCCCACAAGAGTAAGCAAAGGTGGTCTTCTCTCCTAATCTATGCACTCATATGTTGCTATTTGATTTCATTTGAGCTCTCGTATTACATATGCTATTGCCTTACATATTCAGTACATTTGTTTTGTACTAACATCCCTTACGGGGGACGCTACATTTCATGCTGCAGGCACAGGTACTCCAGCTAGTAGACCTCCTCAGTAGGAGCACACGAAACTCTGCTACTTTTGGGTGAGCTCCAAGTTGATTCGGAGTTTTATTGAATCTTTGTAAATTCATTTTGGTATTGTATCGTAGTTAAGGGTAAGACAGGGTCTGTCCCGACCTACTCTAGTCTTCTATCTTTTAGAGGCTTTGTAGACGTATGTACATGGTTCAGTTATGTCTTAAGGAGTTGTGTCCTCAACGGCCAAGTCTTGTATATAACTTTTGGACCTACTTATGTTGTTTTGTATCGCTGCATCCTAGGTGAACTTGTCACAATTGTTATAGTTATATGCACAGTAAGAACAGGTTGCAGGTTGGTTCTCTCGGGGCTTTAGGGCATCGGGTGCCTGTCCGTCTTAATGGGTTTTGAGGCGTGACAAAATTGAAAGAAGAGCTGATCAGTGGTAGAAGAGGATGACCCATGCTAGGCGTATTAACCCCTAGGATGCGGTACTCATAATTACACAACTTGGGATCGGCTCATGCTAGGATTTCGACCCTGAGCTGCCGCCCTTCTATACCAATAGGGATCGGCCCATGCTAGGCTTTCGCCCTTCTATACCAATAGGGATTGGCCCATGCTAGGCTTTCACCCCTGAGCTGCCACCCTTAATTATATAGATTTCTTCACTTAGATTCTTTAATCTTTGAGATTGATGTTTATCAGTTCATAACTCTTTTGAGATGTTATTTTGGTGGTCATAATCATTTTGGAGATATGGAAGTACGGACCAGTAATAGAAGACATGAAAATAATACTTTAAGGAAATAACAATGACATAAGGAGCTATGTAACATCAACACATTACTTTAAGAGATTAATGACACAATTGACTTCAAACAACAAAGAGGAGGATTCACAGACTTACTTTTGCAATTACCATTTCTATACCAGCACATGAGGGACAATTACACAAGTATAAAATAGTGAACAGATAATGATGTAGTTCTATGCACTACGGAGAGGGGGAAATATTGTTAGCTATTTGGAGATAGCACGCTGCCACTATGTTTCCTTTTCTAGGAATAGAGCTTATTAATTGCATTTGTCAGATTTCATGCCAAAGGGATATAGAATCGAATAGCCTTACATACCTTATCCTCGGACTGATATACTATCACGATTCATCATCCCCTTTTTGGTTTTAATCTACAATTTAAGTCATGGTAAACTAAAATTAGTAGCTATCACACCGTGAGCCTTGTAAAACAGTAGCTAACTTTGACTGATAATGAGCCCATACAACCCTTAACATAATGTGTATCACCACACCCTCATTCTCTGTCCATCACATACATTATACATCCTTTTCCCAAGACTAACCAAGCTGCACCGACAGTAATATACATAGAACAGCCCTAAGTATTCTTTATCATACAACCAAGCATTGAACTCACCACCCCTTGAGTTCTTCATGAAAGCACACCACTAATTCCTCACTCAAACTCATACATAAGGAAGACAAAAATAGAGCAGTCACCTTACCTCAATTTCTGCTACTTCTCCTTATAACTTGAATTCTTTTAGAACTTCAGCTTCCCTTCACACTTGAACCAAAGAAGAAAGGTATTTTAATAACTAAGGAAATGAGCAGTAGCTGCTGGAAATATTCTACCTTTGTAGTTATATTAGAGCATGAATAACATGTTTTCCCGATCATCCATGGGACAAATAACCTAAATCCATAAGTTTTCACTTACCTTGGTTTGCAGGTATGAGGGTTTCTTCAAGAACCCTAGAAAACTTTAAGGCTGCTGGTTCAATCCTTAAGTGAAGAGAGAGAGAGAAAGAGAGAGAGAGAGAGGGAGAGCTGGAGTTAAATTTTATTTTTATGTGTTAAAATGGGTGAAGAATAACTGCTCATATTGGATATGTATAGAGCTTTATTGACCACAAATATATCCTCTTGAACCTCCTTTTTTTGGGGTCCATTTTAAGCCACTAATTGGTCAAGTAGGTGATGCACCTGCTTGTGCACATCAAGCAACTCAAAAGCTCAAACTAGGTGATGCACCTAGTTGCTTTCACTTGGGCTTTATCCATATTGGGCCTTGGCAGATTTGGCTGCTGCGATTTCTTTCAGAATTTATTTTCATTTAATAGATTTGAGCTTCAAGTGACAGCCCATTAATATAAGCCTAAATCTGGTCCATCAAACTTGGCCCTTTAACTATATTATAGCTTAAGTAGGTGATGCAGCTGCTAGCTTAAATTAAGCCAAGCAAGCAGCTCAATTATTTTATTTCAATTTCTGAATGTTAATCCCTTGTTCTTCAACTGAGCAATTAACTTTTAACTTTAAGCTCAATTACTACCTTACTATATCTACTTAAATACTTTCCGTCAGAGTTAACTTGCAATACACATGCTGAAACATGCAAGGCGTTACATCACCTTCCGAGCTAGTTTAAACCAACACTAACCATATAAGAAACATGATCCCTCACCTACACTATAAGTCTATGTCAAGTATCACATGAATAGAACTAGCATATACATAATACAGGTTGTCACATCCTTCCCCCCTTAAAATATTTATCCTCGAATGTTAGCAATGTTGTCCAGCCCAAACAAGTTCAAGCCTAAGTTAGTACTACTATTAATAACATTGAACATATAAACTTATACTTACTTGTCAACGCCTCCACTAACATTTTGAACTTTCTCACCAGTCTGGAAGAGGTGAGGATACTTCAATTTCATTGCTTCTTCCGCTTCCCATGTAACTTCTTCTAGTTGTTGGTTTCTCCATAGAACTTTTACAGAAGCTACTTCTTTATTTCTTAACTTCCTAACTTGTCGATCCAGAACAGCAATGGGTACTTCTTCATAAGTAAGATCTCCCGTAACCTGTACATCTTCAGTAGGAGTAATACGAGATGGGTCACCTACGCATTTTTTTAGCATTGATACATGAAACACCGGATGAACTGATGAAAGCTCTTGTGGTAGCTCTAACTCATAGGCTACTTGGCCGAATTTTCGGATAATCTTATATGGCCCTATATAGCGTGGACTCAACTTTCCCTTTTTACCAAACCTCATTACCCCTTTCATCGCAGACACCTTCAAGAACACCCAATCCCCTATAGAAAATTCTAGTCCTCTCCTTCTAATATCTACATATGATTTATGTCAACTTTGAGTTATTTCTAGCCGCTGTTGTATCACTTTGACTTTTTCCATAGCTTGATGAATAAGATTTGGCCCAAATGAGGAAGTTTCACCTGTTTCAAACCAGCCAATTGGTGATCTACACTTTTGACCATATAAAGCTTCATAAGGTGTCATTTTAATGCTGGAATGGTAGCTATTGTTATAAGCAAATTCAATAAGTGGTAGGTGATCATAACAGCTACCCTTGAAATCTAATATACAAGCTCGCAACATATCCTCAAGTGTCTGAATTGTATGTTCTGCCTGACCATCCGTTTGAGGATGAAAGGCCGTACTTAAATTCACTTGTGTTCCCAAACTCTTTTGAAACAACTTCCAAAAATTTGTTGTGAATTGAGCTCCTCTATCATATATTATAGAGATTGGCACTCCATGTAGTCGAACTATCTCTTTAATGTAGAACCTCGTATACTCTTCAGCTGTATAAGTAGTCTTCACCGGCAAGAAGTGTGCTGCTTTGGTAAGTCTTTCAACTATTACCCATATGGAGTCAAACTTCCGGAATGAGCGAGGCAAAGCAGTAACAAAATCCATATTGATCATGTCCCATTCCCAAATTGGAAGTTCTATACGCTGCATGTAACCTCCGGGCTTTTGGTGTTCTACTTTTACCTGTTTACAATTTGGACACTGAGCCACGAATTCTGCAATGTTCTTCTTCATGTCCCCCCACCAATACATTTCTTTTAAGTCATGATACATTTTAGTTGACCCTGGATGAACATAGTATCTTGAATTATGTGCTTCCATGATGATCCTCTTTCTTAGTTCATCTATATTAGGTACACACAATCTGTTTTGACATTGAAGTACTCCGTCTTTCTTAAACTCAAATGCCTTTGTCATACCATGTAGTACATTCTCTTTAAGTTGTAAAAGAATTGGATTAGTGTACTGCTTCTCTTTTACTTACACTACTAACGAGGATTCTGCCGCATTTTGCACAATAACCCCTTTGTCTTTAGATTCAAGAAGGTGAACGTCCAAGTTCGCTAGTTGGAACAGATCCTTAGCCATTCCTTGTCTATCCACAGACTTCCTATAAGTGCTTGCCATTATTTTACGGCATAAAGCATCTACTACTACATTAGCTTTACCGGGATGATATAAGATGTCAATGTCATAATCTTTTAATAGCTCCAGCCACCTTCGATGCCTCAGATTTTAGTCCTTTTGCTTAAAGATATATTGCAAGCTTTTGTGATCAGTGTATATGTCAACATGAACTCCATACAAGTAGTGGCGTCATATCTTCAAAGCAAACACAACTGCTTCTAGCTCTAGATCATGGGTTGGATAATTTTTCTCGTGTGGCCGCAACTGCCTTGAGCCATAAGCTATAACTTTACCATGATGCATCAATACACAACCTAAGCCCATTCCTGAATCATCATAGTACACTACATAGCCTTATGTACCTTTTGGAAGTACCAATACAGGTGTAGAAGTTAATTTACTCTTCAGCTCTTGGAAGCTTCTTTGACACTCATCGCTCCACTGAAACTTAGTTTCTTTGTGTGTTAGCTTTATTAAGGGTGCAGCCATGGAAGAGAATCCTTCAACAAACCTTCTGTAATAACCTGCCAATCCAAGAAAACTACGGATCTCCGTAGGCGTTGTAGGTCTTGGCCAGTTTTTCACGGCTTCTATTTTCTGGTTATCAACCCTTATTCCTTCCTCGGATACGATATGACCTAGGAATGCCACAGATTTTTACCAGATGTCACATTTAGAGAACTTTGCATACAACTTACGATCACGGAGAATTTGTAAAACCTACCGCAAGTGATTAACATGATCCTCTTCCGATCTTGAATACACCAAAATGTCATCTATGAACACTATCACGAACACATCTAAAAATGGCTTGCACACTATTCATCAAATCCATAAAAGTTGCTGGTGCATTTGTTAGCCCGAATGACATGACTAAGAACTCAAAATGACCATACCGTGTTCGGAAAGTTGTCTTGGGCTTTGTCCTTGACCCTCACTTTGTGATAACCTGACCTCAGGTCGATCTTTGAAAAACACCTAGCACCTTGTAATTGATCAAACAAATCATCAATTCTAGGGAAGGGATATTTTTTCTTAATCGTTACCTTATTCAACTGCCGGTAGTCGATACACATTCTTAACGAGCCATCTTTTTTGCGTACAAATAAAACTGTTTTTCCCCATGGGGACACACTAGGCCTTATGAATCCTTTTTCTAATAAGTCTTTTAATTGCTCCTTCAACTTTCGTAATTCTGCTGGAGCCATTCTGTATGGAGGAATTGAGATAGGTTGAGTATCTGGAAGCACATCAATACCAAACTCTAGTTCTCGTTCTGGAAGCAAACCTGGAACATCTTTAGGAAACACATCTGGAAATTCATTTACCACCGGAATGGATTGAAGGGTTGGTGGCTCCGCATCTACATTTTTCACTCTAACCAGATGGCATATGTATCCTTTGGAAATCATCTTCTTTCTTTAAGATAAGAAATAAATTTACCTCTTGGCGCCCCAATATTACCTTTCCATTCGAGGACTACCTCTTTGGAAACTGGTAATGCACTATCTTAGTTTGAGAATCTACCGTGGCGTAACAAGAAGTTAACCAATCCATACCCATTATAACATCAAAATCTACCATGTTAGCTCAACAAGGTCAGCCAATGTATCGCGACCACAAACAGTTACAATTCAATTACGATAAACCCTTCTAGTTATAATAGACTCACCAATCGGTGTAGATACTTTAAATGGCTTCACTAATAATTTTGGTGTTCTTTTGAACCTCCCAGCAATCAATGGTGTAACATATGATAGTGTAGCCCCGGATCAATTAATGCATATACAATATGTGAAAAGATGGACAATGTACCTGTAACCACATCCGGCAAGGCTTCTGAATTTTGTCGATCCCCTAGTGCATATGTGCAATTCTGACCTCCACTAGAACTAGCTGCTCCCCTAGCTCATCTACCACGACCTGTAAGCATATGTAGTCCCCTACCTAAAGAAGGGGTTGATGAGGTCGATGCAACAAATTATCTAGTTGGTTGTGCAATGCCACCCACTCTCCTATGAAGGCAGTTTCTCATCATATGCCCTGGTGTGCCACACCGAAAACAAACATCCGTCCCAAACTTGCATGCACCTAGATGATTCCTCCCACATTATTTACAAGGCTGTCGTGGAGACTTGATTGGCTCGTACTTCCCTGCTCTTGATGACTGGCTATTTGTGAGCCTCGGCTTTCACTTCTTTGCCCAAACTGATTGCCCCTAAACCCTTGGAACTGTGGTGGAGCACTAGCAGTATAGTAGAAAGATGATGGCCTAGGTGGTCTGTTAGAGAACCGAGGCCTAAACTCACCTTGGGATGGTGTAAACTGCCCCATGGATCTGGCTCTCTTAGAATGCCCTGTTTCCAACTCTTGTGTCCTTCTTCTTTGTCTTTGATCCTCCAATTTTTTGTGCAAAAGCCTGCATCCCTGCTATATCCATATCTTTATTCAATGAAGCAATTGTACAGTCTCTAACCAGATATGAATCTAATCAATCCACAAATCGATGAACTCTATCCTCCATAGTAGCTACTACATTAGGAGCATACCTGGCCAAGGAATTAAATTTGAGACTATACTCTGTCACACTCATATATCCTTGGTGGAGATTTAAGAACTGATCCGCACGGGCCTCTCAAAACTCCAATGGCAGATAATGATCAAGGAATGCCTTTTTGAACTCTTTCCACGTAGCTGAAGGTGCATTTGTTCCCCTAGATTGCTTCCAAGCTTCATACCACAATATAGCCACACCCTTTTAATCTGTATGCAGCTAGCTCAAGTACTTCTTTACCACTTACATGCATAATATCCAAAGTGCATTTGATTTGATCTATAAAGTCTTGGGGGTCTTCATTAGGATCTGACCCGGTAAACGATGGAGGGTCCAAGTTAAGAAAATCACGTATCCGTGTTCCAGCTGATCTATCTACACCACTAGTACCTGCAACTGTACCTTCTTGCCTTTGGCCATGACCAGCAACTATACGAGTCAATAATTGGACTGCATTCCTCAAATCTTGCTACATAGCATTGAGAGGAGGTTCCTGAGGTTCATCTTCCCTCCTTAGTTCTTCAAGAGATGGAGGCGTCGGGGAAGTCTGCGATAGAGACTCATCTTGAGCCCCACTTTTAACAGCTTGACTTAGTGGTGGTTGGCTGGTCCTTCTTGGGCAGCCACATCTACTCGTTTACCAGTACTTTTACTCCTTCTCGTAACCAGCATCTTAAATTAGATATGATTCACCTACAACACTGGTTCTATCGTACGATCTAAGAAATGAAATAAATGAGACAACTCCTACATGTCCCATAGCCTCCTGTTTATAAATGTGGTGCACAACGCATCCATAAGCAAGACTCTTCACAGACACGGCTTTGTAGACTCCATAGGATGACCTGCTCTGATACCACTTTTTGTCACGCCTCAAAACCCATTAAGACGGACAGGCACCCGATGCCCTAAAGGCCCGAGGGAACGAACCTGCAACCTATTCTTACTGTGCATATAACTATAACAATTATGACAAGTTCACCTAGGATGCAGCAACAAAGAATAACATAAGTAGGTCCAAAAGTTATATACAAGACTTTGCTGTTGAGGCCACAACTCCTTAAGACACAACTGAACCCTGTACATACGTCTACAAAGCCTCTAAAAGATAGAAGACTAGAGTAGGTCGGGACACACCCCTCTAATTACGATACAATACCAAAATAAATTTACCAAAGACTCAATAAAGCTCCGAATCAACTTGGAGCTCACCAAAAGTAGCAGAGTGTTGTGTGCTCCTACTGAGGAGGTCTACTAGCTGGAGTACCTGTGCCTGCAGCATGAAATGCAGCGTCCCCAATAAGGGACGTCAGTACGAAAAATGTACTGAATATGTAAGGCAATAGCATATGTAATACGAGAGCTCAAATGAAATCAAGTAGCAACATATGAGTGCATAGATTAGGAGAGAAGACCATCTTTGCTTACTCTTGTGGGATCCAGTAAGTTACACTCTTTTCTTTACTTTTCTGTATGTTATAATCTTTGTTGGGCATGTGATACAAGTGACCAGCTGATCAGTGGTAGAAGAGGATGACCCATGCTAGGCGTATTAACCCCTGGGATGCGGTCCTCATAATTACACAACTTGGGATTGGCCCATGCTAGGTTTTTCCCCTGAGCTGCCACCCTTTTATACCAATAGGGATCGGCCCAT
Organism: Solanum sitiens; assembly: GCA_016801875.1. Classification (NCBI taxonomy): domain Eukaryota; kingdom Viridiplantae; phylum Streptophyta; class Magnoliopsida; order Solanales; family Solanaceae; genus Solanum; species Solanum sitiens. Next base: position 4,416,586 of record JABWTJ010000025.1, read on the forward strand.
GCTAGGCTTTCTCCCCTGAGTTGCCACCCTTAATTATATAGATTTCTTCACTTAGATTCTTTAATCTTTGAGATTGTTGTTTATCAGTTCATAACTCATTTGAGATGTTATTTTGGTGGTCATAATCATTTTTGAGATATGGAAGTACAGACCAGTAATAGAAGACATGAAAATAATACTTTAAGGAAATAACAATGACATAAGGAGCTATGTAACATCAACACATTACTTTAATAGATTAATGACACAATTGACTTCAAACAACAAAGAGGAGGATTCATAGACTTGCTTTTGCAATTACCATTTCAATACCAGCACATGGGGGATAACTAGACAAGTATAAAACAGTGAACAGATAATGAAGTAGTTCTATGCACTACGGAGAGGGGGAAAATATTGCTAGCTATTTGGAGATAGTATGCTGCCACTATGTTTCCTTTTCTAGGAATAGAACTTATGAGATTCACTTCATTGATATTAATTGCAAGTGTCAAATTTTATGCCAAAGGGATATAGAATCGAATAGCCTTAGATACATTATCCTCGGACTGATATACTATCACGATTCATCCTCCCCTTTTTGGTTTTAATCTACAATTTAAGTCATGGTAAACTAAAATTAGCAGCTATCACACCGTGAGCCTTGTAGAACAGTAGCTAACTTTGACAGATAATGAGCCCATATAGCCCTTAACATAATGTGTATCACCACACCCTCATTCTCTGTCCATCACATACATTATACATCCTTTTCCCAAGACTAACCAAGCTGCGCCGACAGTAATATACATAGAACAGGCCTAAGTATTCTTTATCATACAACCAAGTATTGAACTCACACACCCTTGAGTTCTTCATGAAAGCACACCACTAATTCCTCGCTCAAACTCATACATAAAGAAGACAAAAATGGAGCAGTCACCTTACCTCAATTTCTGCAACTTCTCCTTATAACTTGAATTATTTTAGAACTTCAGCTTCCCTTCACAATTGAACCAAAGAAGAAAGGTATTTTAATATCTAAGGAAATGAGCAGTAGCTGCTGGAAATATTCTGCCTTTGTAGTTATATTAGAGCATGAATAACATGTTTTACAAATCATCCATGGGAGAAATAAGCTAAATCCATAAGTTTTCACTTACCTTGGATTGCAGGTATCAGGGTTTCTTCAAGAACCCTAGAAAACTTTAAGGCTGCTGGTTTAATCCTTAAGAGAGAAGAGAGAGAGAGAGAGAGAGAGAGAGAGAGAGAGAGAGAGAGAGAGCTGGAGTTAAATTTTATTTTTATGTGTTAAAATGGGTGAAGAATATCTGCTCATATTGGATATGTATGTAGAGCTTTATTGACCACAAAAATATCCTCTAGAACCTCCTTTTTTTGGGGTCCATTTTCAGCCACTAATTGGTCAAGTAGGTGATGCACCTGCTTGGTCACATCAAGCAGCTCAAAAGGTCAAACTAGGTGATGCACCTAGTTGCTTTCACTTGGGCTTTATCCATGGCAAATTTGGCTACTGGGATTTCTTTCAGATTTTATTTTCATTTAATAGATTTGGGCTTCAAGTGACAGCCCATTAATATAAGCCTAAATCTGGTCCATCACACTTGGCCCTTTAACTATATTATAGTTTAAGTAGGTGATGCAGCTTCTAGCTTAAATTAAGCAAAGCAAGCAGCTTAATAATTTTAATTCAATTTTTGAATGTTAATCCCTTGTTCTTCAACTTAGCACTCAACTTTTATCTTTAAGCTCAATTATCACCTTACTATATCTACTTAAATATTTTCTGTCAGAGTTAACTTGCAATACACATGCTGAAACATGCAAAGCATTACATCACCTTCCGAGCTAGTTTAAACCAACACTATCCATATAAGAAACATGATCCCTCACCTACACTATAAGTCTATGTCAAGTATAACATGAATAGAACTAGCATATACATAATACAGGTTGTCACACCATTTGTACAAATGGTCATCTCATAATTTTCAAGAATTCACAAAAGAAGACTACTAAACAAGGCCCTTACCTCATTAAGGGTAAAATTGTCAAAGAAGTGTCTTCTTTATTTTATTAGCATAAATAGTAGTTTCTTTTATTTTGAAAGATTTAGACGATATGTATTTTGAAGGTTAAATGCATAGTTCCTTTAGGTTAGCTTAGCTTAGTGTAGCTTAATCTAGATTAGTGATGGGTGGATTCTCATTGTTGATTTAGGACTTCTTAACCTTGATTTCACTTGAGATTGCTCACACTCAATTTGAGTTGTTTCTTTTCGAATTAAAGTTTCTTTTCTTCCTTGTTTGATTGTTTAATCAATTAACCTTTCTTTCTTCTTTCTCATCTCTTATTTCTAATATATCTTACTTTTGTGCTGTTTAATTCCACTTTTTTTATTTCAATTGGGTTTCTTCCCAATTGGAATGTTATCATTTTGTATCAAGGGCCTTGGTTTAGATTTGTTCTTACAAATCTAGTCTTGGGTTGAAAAAAAAATCTGAATTTTGTTTTGTTTTTTTTTTGTTGTTTTTGACACTAGATCCTTGTTTCCTAGTGTATTTTGAGTCTAGGTTTCAAATTTTGTTCAATTTGGAATTGTAGAAGTGAAGTTGCCATTGAAGGGTTTCAAGCTTTTCAAACTTTTCAAATTTTGAAAGTGGGTCTTTTGATAGAGGAGAAATTGGAGGTTAATAATTAGTGGACTTTGTTCTCTTAGTTGAAGAGAAGAAATTCCTAAAATTTGAGCCAATTTCGAGTTGATTTGAGTGTATTGGGGTGTAGTGTGTGTTCTTGGTGTTCTTCAAGTTGTTCTTGAAGAAGAAGAAAGAAGAAAGTACATTTGATCCAACTTTTCAAGTCAAAGTTGATCAATAGTGTTTTTGGGGGTCCATTTGTGGATTTTTGAAGAAAAAAAAATTGAAATCTGAAAAAAAAATCTGAATAAATAAATAAAATATATATATATATATTCCACATGGACTGACACGTCAGCAGCCACATCAGACGCCATCTGCCACGCCAGCGCCACATGGCATTGCATCAGCAACCAGCGCAGCAGAGACAAGCCAACAAGGCCCAGATGCCTAGTCAGCGCGTGGAGCTCACTTTCAGAGGCTGAAAATTGCAGGTTTTCCCTTGACAGCCCAAAAATATTCTAAGTAAGGGGAGTTTTTTGGACATAGAAATTTTTCTAAGTGTCCAAACTTCGTGATTTTTTTTATATCATTTTTCCCTTCAATTCCTCAACTAATTAACAATTAATAACATCTTTAACTACTTGTTAACTAGTTTTGATCATCAAATCATCCAATCAACATCTTACAAGTGATGAACTTTTTTGAGGCTTGAAATTTTTCTAAGTGTCCAAATTCACTTCTTCTTCTTCTAAACTCATTTTCCTTCTATTTTTCAACTATTTAATAATGAATTAACATCTTTGATTACTTGTTAACTAGTTTTTAATCATCAAATCATTTCTTTGATTCTGCAAATTAAGTAACAAGTAGTAATCTTCTACTTTTGTTACTTGGTTTATTTTCTCATCTTAATTCGTTGATAACCTTCTTGACTCAAGTCCTTTAGATTTTTTGGTCTTACTTCTGTCAAGAGTCACAAGAATCCACTCCACCACAAAGAATTAGTGATCTTGTGAATTGATTGGGCAAAGGTAGTTCTCTATCAACTTTGGGAAGACGCTTTAGGAAGGTGAGTGTGAGATCAAATATGAGAGGTGTGAGAAATTTTTCCACTAACCTTGTTTGCTAAGTTTGTAGGTACCCAAGGTTATTATAAAGAAGAATGTCATTCGTAACTTTCAATTATAATGGAGATGACATTAGTGAATACGCTTGTAACAATGTGAGCTATGAGCATGATGAAAATGAGTTTTTTTTATGTCTATGATGGTCCTTATGAGCATGGAAATCTTGTTTATGATGGTGATTCTTATGTTGACTAATGGGATAATGAACTAGATAGTACTGAGAACTACTACTCCAAAGATGATTTTGAGATGAATGGAACTTATAACTCTTGTGATGATGTTGAAGGGGTAAAAGAAGCTTATGGTGCATTGCAACAATGAAGGTTCTCAAGCCTTGCACCATGGTTATGATGGTGATATGAGGTACAATTCTTTCTCTAATAGATCTAATGAATGCTTTGAGCAGAATCTAGAAGAAAATGGAAGTTGTGAGGTCGAATTTTCTTCCTCGTCTTGTGCTACTTCCTATTCTATAAAAGAAGGCATAAATGTTTGGGCGGGACCATTTCAAGGCTGTCGTGTGGACCATAGAAGCAGTACATTCACTACTTTTCAAAATATGATGACTTATTCTTCTCATCCTAGTTCCAATGTTTCTTGTTATGTGTATGGTGATGAGGTTGGAGGTAGAGGTGGAGGAACACTAAGCCGTGAAGTGGTAGAGTTAAGAGAATCTTTTACAATGTTGAGGGAAGATTTTGATGATTTCTTGCGGATGTTTGAAAATTCAAGTCTATGGTACAAATGAGGAAAGTTATTCATCATGAAGATAAGCCTAAGGAGTTACCCTTGGAAGCAAAACAGGATACTCCTTGTAAGGTTGGCACTAAGGAGTTGCACATGGAAGTAAAAACACCCACTCCTTGTGCACCAAAATTGAAGTTGAACTTGAAGAGATCTTCTAACCCTTCAAAAGGAATCCTTGGCACTTGTCCTAACTCCTATAAAATTGATAGACAAAAGATCGAGAGGAGTAAGGGTGTGAAAAGTGACAACTCTAGAGTGGAAAAAGGAGAGGTTGGGTGGAGTGATGTGACAGGGTTGTCACATTTTTCTCCTAACTCATGTAACTTTTCTTTCTCTAGTTGTTTGAAAACTTGTGCATGTATACTTGGAAGCAAGTCAAGTGAGGAACCTCAAAATGTGAAGAATCATGAGGTTCTTGAAAGTTTCCAAAAGAAAAAAATGTGCTTCAATGTTGATAGGCAAGGTGAAGACACTTCTTCCTATGAGCTACAAGGTAACAATGCGAACACTTACATTTCCTTTAACTTGGAACATCACTATGTACCTAGTAGACCATTGTGTGTAAGTAATAGCTTGTCTTTATGTAAGCATAGTGAGTCTTAACCTTGTGATGTTCTTGATAGCACTTTGTCGTGTGATGATAATATCCTTGTTGTGAGTGAGCAAGCACTAGTTGATCCTATTGATGACCGAATCGACTCTTCTAGTAAGGTCAATTCGTGTCCACCTAGTGTTGGTACTTGTAGCTTGAATGAGGTTACATTATCATGCGATGAAAGTGATGCTACACTAGTTGATATTATTAATGACCAAGTTGATTCTTCTAAAAAGATCAAATTGTGCCCATCTAGTGTTGGCATTAGTAATTTGAATGAATCTTTAGACCTTAACACAATTTCTTGTTTTTCTCATGAGAATCTTGATGTAGAATATTTGTTTAAGGATAATCTCTTGTTTGATGATGACATGACTTTTGAGAGTGTGCATAGTGAAATGCCTTATAATATTGGAAGTGTAGCCACTCTTGGAGGCTATCAATTGTTTGAGAATCCCCTATGGTGTGATGAAACACTTTCCTAAGATGGAGATCTCTTTTGTGAAGAAGATAGTACATTTATTGGAGAGGGTAGTATTACTTCTTCCTTGTCTGCTCCAATTCTTAATATGAGTTGTGATTCTTTAGTATATGAAGTGGAGGCTAAAGTTGGGAACACCTTTATTGAAGTTCATTTATGTGACACCTTTACCTATGATGGAATGTTCTTCTCGAGGGCTTAGAATCCACTTGAGGGGCCTACGTTGTGCACAGGAAAGGGTAGTTTTCTAACCCCCTTTCTTTACTATCTCTTTGTGTATGATCTTGTTGATTGTTCCTTTTATAGTGGTAGGTGTTATTTGTTAGGAGAAGGGAAAGTTTATCTTAAATTATTCATGATGTCTTTGTGTGTTCCATCTTGTGATGTGAAGAGTGTTATGATCCTTAAACCTAGTTGTGATCTTGCATATAGGAACACCTTAGATGACCCTTATGTGCATGCGACATTTCTCTACTATCTCTTTGCATATGATGAGACACATATTTGTCATAAATGGGCATTACATTTCGATCGGGATATTATTGAGGTCTATACGTGTTTGTATGACCCTATTATGTGGACCTATTATCATTTTGACCTCGGTGAGAATTTGGGAGTGTTTGAGCTTGTAATAATGTCATATTTTGGGTGGTATTATCCTCTTGATGTGAGGAATAGCCCATTTGCTTATTCTTTACCTACGGGCTTAATAGTCATGATAATAAAGGATACTTGGTTCTTCCTTGAGATTGAGTCTCCTTGGTGTAATGCTTTTTGTGCTAACCATTGTACTTACCCTCATGCTATGAGGATATATTTGTTGTTTGTCCTTTTCATGGCTTTGCAAGGTTTGGATTCGAGGACGAATCCTTTTCAAAAAGGGAAGGATGATAACAACATGGATAGCATAGATCTCATAAAAGACTTAGAGGAGCTTGATGGACACAAAATCAAGAAGTACAATGTATGTAATGTTTATCTAAGTTAAGAGAAAGAATAAAGAGATCATTTGTGCAAATGGTCATCTCATAATTTTCAAGAATTCACAAAAGAAGAAAACCAAACAAGGCCCTTACCTCATTAAGGGTAAAATTATCAAAGAAGTGTCTTCTTTATTTTATTAGTATAAATAGTAGTTTCTTTTATTTTGGAAGATTTAGACTATATGGATTTTGAAGGTTAAATGCACAAACTCTTTCAAGTGTGTAGTTTAAGGGTGGAATTTCTTTAGGTTAGCTTAGCTTAGTGTAGCTTAATCTAGATTAGTGATGGGTGGATTTTCATTGTTGATTTAGGACTTCTTAACCTTGATTTCACTTGAGATTGCTCATTTGTGGTTTTCAATTTGAGTTGTTTCTTTTCGAATTCAAGTTTCTCTTCTTCCTTGGTTGATTGTTTAATCAATTAGCCTTTCTTTCTTCTTTCTCATCTCTTATTTCTATTCTATCTTACTTTTGTGTTGTTTAATTCCACTTTTTTTTTTTTTTATTTCAATTGGGTTTCTTCCCAATTGGAATGTTATCAAAGGGACATTTTAAACTTTCATGCCGAATAATTAAAACATTCATGAATTTAGAAGCAAAAACAACATAAGAAACATCATTTAACACTATGAGAAGGATGTCCATAATTTCAAACCAAAGGACCAATTTACAATGAAGTTACCAAAATTACAGTGAACTCTTTTTAAGATTACAGTGAACCAATTTGACTCCTAAAATAGTGAACTTCCAAGGTATTGCAAATGAGAAAGTGAACTCATTTCCGTTGGAGTTTCCCTAACTGAGGTTATCATAAGACTCTCCAAGGTAAGACATGAAGGAAATGTCTAAACACCTCCTTCAATGCACACCAAGGAAATCCTTAAGAACACCCACCATAAGCTTACTCCACTCAGGAGAAAAAGTCACCACTCAATCACAAGAAATTAGGAGAACACTCAACAACACACCAAGACTTCCCTTTCGGAATGCCTACTTAGTGCAATGAGTAGATTGCGTCCCATTCTACCACCTACCCTAAGTAGTACACTCTTTTAGAAGGATTGGCACCAAGACTCCCCTTTCGGAAGGTCTACTTAGTGCCATAGCGTCCCATACCACCACCTACCCTAAGTAGTACGTTCTTTTAGGAGACTTAGTTCATTCAATTCATATAAGACTCACCAAGAATCCCCTTTCGGAATGCCTACCTAGTGCAATGAATAAATAGCATCCCATTCCACTACCTACCCTAAGTAGCACACTCTTTTAGAAGACTTAGCACATTCATTACTTTTGTGGGAAATAGCTTAACCGACATACACCATGAGAGCTAGACATGGAAAGTTCATACTAACCCCTATTGGATGAGGTATCCTCACGTGCCTAGGGTAAGGTCATACATTTTAGCTTTTACATGGCTTTCCCAGTAGCTACACCTATGTGGGCGCATAGTTAAGGGATAAGGAGATTTCTACTAAGTAACACATTCTCTACTAACGAGGAGTACTCATCTCAGGAGGTACATTGGAATACAACATCTCAACTCACGAAGTGTAACCAACCCTTCTTCATATCCTCTCGGTGCTAAGCATAATTCCACACGGATTCTCAACATTTTATAATATAGGTTAAGGATAACTAGTGTACACCACATCTCAACTCACGAAGGGTATTCATCCTCCGACCTATCTTAGAAAGCTCTTAGGATGTAGTGAGGTATCTACTAAACACTTCATCTCAACTCACGAAGAGTGTTCTCCCAAAAACTCCCCTTTTCACTCAACTTAGCTTCATACATTCATTTAAGTGTGTGTACATGTGAGCACATCATTCCTATAAGCATCATTTCATTTCTATTAACTTCTATACATGATTTAGACCTTTATTCATCAAATCACACACTTTACATACTTCACAAAATCATATACTTCATTTAGGCATAATGTAAGCACAACATGCAATTCAAACTTCATAATACACAATACAAGAACCATCTTTAATATCACTTCATTTCACATATTAGGCCTTCAAATCTACACTCACAATACATACTAAGTATAATCAAGTTCATCAAGTAAGCAGTGCCACCAAGAAGGTGAACCATACCACTCAAGAGAAATTCATATAGATAGTTAACAATGAAACCAACTTACCATTCTTCCAAAACCTTTACACCTATTTACAATCTAATTCAACAATTCATCATAAAATAGCCCTTAGGGCAGTAGCTAAACACCAATATCAACATTAGGAAACCAAAGTTCAAAGACTACCAAGTCAGGCTCATTACCCATTTCTTAAGCCAAATTTTGATAAAAACTTTAACATGTTTTCATTGAATTTTTAGCATTAAAATCATCAAATAACATTAGAAACATCATTATTAAGTCATTCAAAACGTTCTCATGCAAGACCCATAGTTAGATTTGAAGATAGAAGAAACTAGGGTTGAAAACCCTTTTTGAAAATCCATGAGAAGTGACTCCGTGAATGGAAGAGAGTTCAAGGATGGATACCATACCTCCAATGCAATAAAACCCACTAATTTTGGTGAATAAACACGTCCAAACAAGCCCTCCTAGTTCTCCTTGAGTTTTAGCTCCAATGGTGACTTTGAGAGAGTTTCTCTTTGGAGAGAGAGTTTGAATTTTGAAGTGAGGGGTGTTGTCTAGGTCTAGGACTTAAAACTAATCTAATATAACTTAAAAACCCTAAAAATATCATCCTAGGGTCCTAAAATACTTGGGCTGAATTTATACAAAACACCCCAAGCTGGGAGCAGGCGAGACAACTTTTGAAGGCAGCATCCACGACTCACAAATGACGGGCCATTTGTCAATCAACGGCGAGTTGGTGAGGGTTCGTTGGTTGGGTCTGCAACCCTTAAACCCTGCATACCTGTAATTCCAATCGATTAACCTATTCGATGAGCCTTTGATTTGTCAACTAGCCGTCAACTGGTCCCGTCGGTGGACACTGCAGGCAGTTTTGGATCAAAGTCTTGGGCCATTCTCTAGGTCCCCTTGTGGGTCCTAGTGGGGTCGTACCCAGACATTAAACCCCTAAACATAGTCTTATAGGTCTTAGGAACATCTCACACCAATTTCAAGCAAAACGAACACGTAAAACTCACTCAAACACATCAAGACATATAAGCACTTTCTAAGTCATATCTTCCGAACGTCATGGACGTTCTTGGTCATTTGACCTCAAAACTTAACCAAACTTCACACACTGACTAAGGACACTAATATAACTCATTTTAAAACAAAATTAAATCAATAAACAATTACGAAGCTCAAGTTCACCTTAGTTCATTTTAGGGAGTTACAACACTATGTATGGCAACCATGAAAAAACATGCATTTAAAAGGGACATTTTACTTTGAATCCATGCATCATGCCTTTTTGTTAAAACTGTATAAAAACATTGATATAATATGTCACATTCGGGAAGCACCCCCTAGATGCAACCTGTGTCGTCGTCCTCTTTGAGGACTAAGGCTAGCCTCTTAGCTTACATTATTACATTAATAGGTTAAAATGTGGAAAACTTAAAACTTTTTATTCTACAATGAGGTTTACATAGACCTATACATACACATAATATATTCATATCGAGTATGCATAGACCCTTCATATAAGAAGATTACATAGTCTTCTACTTTTATTGAACATATATAGTATAAGATAGTCTCATAAGAAATCTATAACATTGTCTCATATTAAACCATCTATATAAGATTATCACAATTTGGGCATATCCCTTACATCAATAATTATAGCCACATATAGCTTTACAATTATAGTACCAAAATGAAAGAGATTGAAGAAAGTGTCTTTAAGACTAAACAACATCCAATAGGTAGATAATGGCATCGTCCTCAGAAAGTTAGGACCTACCAAACTTGGAAGATAAGAAACCAAGTAGTCTTCAAAGCCTTCTCTAATATCAACGGCCGAATACTACATTTGTAGTAAATATCATGTAAGACACCCAAAATGAGTTAGGGTGTCTAGATCCTAACATGTTTGTCTTAACGTTATAAGGTCCTAAAGTGGCTCATAATATGGTTAAGATACAGTATGCAAAGTTTGAGGTGATTTGGAAGTCAAACGTCAAGGGAGGACCAAGACATTCGACGATTACTCACCTATGTGCTTCATATGTCTATGTGTGCTTATATGTGTATGAATGAGCTTATGAAGTCTTAAAATTATTTATAATAATTTTAAATTGTATTATATTAAGTTTCGAGAAGTTTGGAGGTCAAACGTCCAAGAACGCCCAAGACATTCGAAAGATAGCCTCGAGACATGCATATGTGTGTCTTGATGGGGCCTTGCATGTTTGGACGAGTTGCAGGTATTTGTTTTGGGTGAAACTTATGTGGAAGGTCTACAACTTATTAAGGGTTGTATTTACGTGGGAAACGTCCGGGTACTACTTCTAAAGGGCCCCGTAAAAGGGCCCACAAGAAGGACCCAAGGCTGGTCGAGACACTGCCTTGGCAGTGTCAATTGACGAACCAAACGATGGCCAGTTGGTCAACCAGCGGCCCGTAGGTGAGGTATCGTCGTTTTACACTTAGATTGGGCAGGATAAAGCCAAAAATTGTCCAAGGACCAATCGACGGAAGCCAATGCACGGCCAATAGATGGTTCCGTCGATGGTGGCCTGCAACCTGTTGCCTGCGTACTGTTTTATTAAAGGGGTGAATGGGAAATTCACCCCACGTACTAAAAGGACTCTAATTGTGTTATTTACCTAATTTTGGGTGTATATAAGTCATAAAACACGTGAACCTCCCATTCCAAATCCCATACACACGTAAGAAACCTTTCCCTCCAAAAATCTTCTCCCTAGAAAACTCCATTGTTGTTGAAGCTCAAGAACATATTGGATCTTGGAATTGCATGATTTCTTCGCCAAGTGCTTGAGGTCTTCATGTAGATACACGTATGGTGATCTTCATCTCTAGTTATCCTTCCATCTAGAGAGTTAATCTCAAAGATTTCAAAGAGAAAAATATGATCAAACTTTTCCTTCTTCAATCTATCCATGGGTTCTTTCTAAAAATGTTTTAAACGATTAAATCATGATGAATTGAAGTTAATACAGTGGTTTTAACGTCAATTTGACTCTAATTGCATGTTGAACCCATGTCCCTTCCAAACTTGATTTAGTCTTTGCATGGGCTTTGTGATCTTGAATTTTTATCGATTGAATTGTGATTCTATTACATTGAAGTGGTTATATCTACTGTTATTTACGTGGATTAATGTTGAATTGAGGATGAAGGATCCATGTGAATCAATATACGAATATTTGAACATGTTTAGCTTAGGTTTCTATGATTCACCGTAACATTGGCCTTTTAATGAATACAAGTGAATTTTTATTATGTTGTGGTTCTTATAGATACTGTTTTAGGTTGATGTTATGAATGAATTATGGGTATAAACCCTTAATGATCAAATCAAAGGAACCTTGGTAAGGATTGACCTACATGTTTCAACCTTAAAGTTTCTAATGCTATGAACATAATGTGATATCGATTTAGGGTAGACGAAGCATGATTTAGTCTTGATTATTATGGATATAGCTATTGCCCTAGGTTGGTATTATTGGTATCTATGACTCTCTACATTTTAATATATATGTGATGCCTTGTATCATGTTATAGTATGATCTTGTAGCTACTTGTACATGATGTCTTTTATGAATAAAGTACATATAGCTACTGCCTTATATATGAATTGTTGATAAACAAGGTGTATTGATAAATGATGATCAAAGGGTAAGAAATTGGTAAGAATGCTTATCTCTTCTACTTTCCTTATAGTATTGTAGTTGATGCCTTGTATGGCATTGTGTATGGTCCACTTATGGTGGCGGTGTTTACTTTACTGTCATTATATATGTGTTGACCATGGCCTTGAAGGCAAATTGATGAACATATGAACATGTGCTCATGATGATACTATGAGAAGTTTATGCCTACTTTCCTATTCTAGTTGTGATATAGGTTGTATGGCTATTGTATAAGCATGTGTATATCCATGTTAGGGTAAAGTATAGGTGCTGCCATTGATGTTTTAAAATGTTTAATATTCCCTTACCTATGTACCCCTATGTGAATGCATGAATATTACAAGTTAGGAGTCTTAAGTGTAATATAAAGTTGACTTGTCTCCTATGCTATTGTGTGTTGTGTGGTCTATGCTTGAAAGAGTATTATGGTCTAAGAGAGTGGCTGCCTCAATGTGTTGTTGATAGCCATTATGTGATCATGTTGATCAATGTACAGACACACTCACTTTACATGCATGTTATAAGTAGTATAGGTCATGGTGTCTAAATGAAAGGTAGTTCTCATTTTAACTAGTGTCTACTACTATGTATGTTAAGATGATATTTATGAAATTATGATATGTGTTTCCTTATCTAGGATGACTTGATAGGTGTACTAGTATGGGCAAGGGTATGAGACTTTGCCTATGCATTGTACATGTGTACCTTGATAGGATAGTTCTAGTTTGATTTCTATGTGCATGAATATGAATGTATGGTCATGTGTGGTCTTAATGTGTTATGTGAAAGGTTTATCACATATATGTATACACAAACAGATGAATGATGATGAACCTTGAAAGATGTGCTCAAGTGTATCCTTAACTAGATAGTGCTAATGCATATGCTATGTTCATGTAAAAGGATCTCTCACATGAATTAGGTTGATGAACTTTCATCTATGACCTATAGATAAGCATATGAGGGGATGACTCTCCTAAGCCTATGTTTTACAAATAAATGATAATAAAGGCTTTTTTAATAAAGGGAACTTAGCTTAGCACCGAGTGAACTTGTAGATGAGGGGGTGACACTTTCCAACATAGGGAAGGTAGGTTCACTACGGTCCTCATATGAGGGAGTGACACTTTCCAAAATAGGGGAGATAAGGTTCACTACGGTCCTCACGGGTATCCTCATGACCCAAATGGGTGTAGAGTGATGTTTCCATGATAACCCCCAAGATCCATAAACTATGCTTGCCACATAGGATCTAGCAAGTGATATCACCTAATATTATAGCATGTGTTAATGTTCTACCTTGGCTAGGTAGGAACACCTTCCCTTGGTGTAAGTCTCTACAACACCAAATTCCATGTTTAGCACCCATGGTCTTAGTGTCGGTTAAGGCTATAGTTTCCCTAAAGTAAAATGGACAATGGAAGTAAATGGTTAGGACCCTAACTAGAATAACTTAAGGGAGGTTACTTAGGATAGGTGGAAGTAATGAACCCATCTAGATATTGCACAAGTAGCTCCATAGGAAGTTCTAGGAAGGTGTTCTAAGGTGTATGGTTATGAATATGTCTTTATGCATGGTATGGTAGTATTTGTCTACTTGTCTTGTAGATGTGCATGGTATGAGTCTAGATGATGTGATCTTATCCTTATATGCACTATGTTGGTCTAAATGACTATATGATGAAGGTCTTGTATTTACATGAATGAAGTTGTCTTCACTTACTTGTTGATGTATGAATTGGATGGTAAGGCTTGTGGTCTTATAATAGGTTTACTAAGTATGTGTGAGGTTATGGGGCTTCACATATACATTGCACTAGTATATTTAGAGTAGAATTATGAGTAAGGTCTTATAATGCATTGATGTGAAGTGAAATTGGTATATGTGTAAGTTAAAGGTAGTTTACTGTAATTGTCCTTATAGTCTCGGTTTAACTATGCCTATGTTGTACTATACTTCTATAATGGTATGTGTTGTCTTGTGTAGATGATATGTATGTTTCCTTGTGACCTTAAGGTGATGCATTGCACCAAGTATCACTAGAGGGTTACTTGGGAAGTTAACGAATAAAAGGAAATAAAACTCACTGTTAAGGGAAAGAGAGCTCACTGTAATGTGACTAAAAAATGTCAAAAATTCTATATGTGATCTTATGTAATGTTTGGCGTTTGAATATGTTTATATGAAATATGTTAATGATATAAATGTTATTGAATTAAGGTTTTATGATGATTTACTCAAAATGGCATGAAGTATGATTTCAAGGAAAATGTTCCTTTTAAATGCATGTTTTTGCATGGTTGTCATACTTAGTGCATTCTTGTACTAATTCCATTCTTCTCTATTTTTTACACAAAGTGTAGGTTATGGATGCTTAAAGGATGTCTTGATTGGTGAAGAGCTTGATAGATGATTCCCAAGCTCAGTGAAAGGAATCCTTAAGTTGAAGGATCTCCTACTTATGTCTTTATTGTAAAGTGTTTAAATATTGTATAGTTATATAATGTGTCTTAGGGACTGTATCCCTAATGTACTCTACAGTTGTTGAGTCTAAGATGGCAAAGAGACTTAAGGTCTATATATGTATTATGACTTATGTTTTATATATATGAAGTAATGTTCTAGCATATGATGGGCTAAGAAAGTTTTAAATTTTCCGCTAAATTTACTATGTCAATGCTTGAGTGATAACTATGGGCTTGTATAAGACCTCCGAGAGGTCAAGTACACCATGTTATTTCTAGGGGGTGCTCCCCGGATGTGACACATCAAACATGGGTTAGTAAACACTTGTACTAAGTATGGGTATATGCGTGCATAAAACAAGTAAAATCATGCTAAAGAGGAAATTTGATCAAAACCATGCTAAAGTACTTTGAAAAGCCTTTTGCACAATCAATAACCCATATAAGCCAATAATCACATAATCCATAAGTCAAACTCATGTCTGATACAAGACCAATATCAACAAGTAATAGTCAAGTTAACATATACAAGAGTTCATAATATCATAATATAAGCAAGACCCTTACTCATAACCCACCATTTAGCCTACAAGTGCAATGACCAAGCAAATCCCCATAACCTTACTCAATCAAGTAAACCAAACAAAGGATCACAAACAACGTCTAACTCAACATAACATAGTATCAATAATAACCATCATGATATTTAGCAATATAGACCAATAGCATGTTCATAAATAAAATTAACATCATATAGAATCATCAACATGTAAAGTCAACATAAGCATAACATTTACTTTAAAAGATTATTATATCATACGAACATCCTTCTAGGACTTCCCTCAAAGCAAACTAGTGCAATGCGTAGGTAGAGTCTCATACCCATACCTAGACTAAGCCAACCTCTCAAGTCACCCTATCTAAAGTTCAATCATTACTTCCTTTTACTTTCAGGAACATTTGCCTTAACCGACATAGACCACAAGAGGTAAGTATGGAATTCGGTGTTGTAAAACCTTACACCGATGAAAGGCGTTCTACCGGCCAAGTAGAGTCAAACATAAACATAGTTTTCTAGGTGGATCTACTACCTAGTCTTCCTATGGTGGCAACATAGTTCTAGAACTAGGACATATGTATGAACCCTCTACATGCCTATGGCATTGGAGCCTGATCTCATGGAAATCCATTGGGTGAGTGTCCCTCATAGGGGAGTCAACACCTCATATGGAATTATAGGGTGAATCTCCCTCTATGGGAAGTCTACACCTCCCATTGTCAAGTTCACTCGGTGCTAAGCTAAGTCCCCTTTTAAATGTCTTCCTTTAGTAATCATCACTTAGTTTAGGTCATATGGTCTAACCCCTTATATAGTCATTGTCATTTAGCTCAATACGTATTGAATGAGAATATCCTTTTATGGCAACCCTCATATGTGAGATTAGTATATAATCATCATCATTTCATAACAAGACACGTAGGAAAGTCATCACCAACCTTATATCATTTCATCTTAAGCATAATCTCACAATCACATAGTCAAGACATTTCAATTCAACATCATACCAACACCTACATAGGCTATTCACAATGTATACTCAATTGAACTACATCTTCAATCACAAGCCATCATAATTGAAGTAAAGGTTAAGATCATGAAGACTTACCAAATCGTCTTCAACATCCATCATCATGGTCTTACCATCAACCGACCAATTTCATTCAATATAGGTTTAGCAACATCAATCAATTGTAATTAATACAAGAACTAGGTCAATTGCATCATCATTATCCCAATTAACATCAATTCATAACCAAGGTTTGGGAAATTAGGGTTCATAATGAATTTGGTCCAATCCCAACAATACATTACCCTAGTTAATCTCTAGATGAATTAAGATAGATAAAAACAAGTCTAATAATCAAATCATTCTTCAATTCCCATTAATTCATGACCAAGATCCAAGAATTGGGGAAATTGGGGAAGGGAACATGATCAACATGAAATTGCATCAATTAACATCAATCAATCAATAATCTATACTCAATAGTCATAGGAAATTACAATTTATCATCAATATGAAGTTTAGAAGAAAACCCATTATAATTGAAAAACCCCATGGAATTGGGTATTTTGAAATCAACTTTGAGAGGACCTCTTGGAGGAATGAATCCCAAGAGTGAAGAACCCATACCTTATTGAAAATTAATCCAGAAATTGAAGTCAAATCCTAGAGAAATCGACCTTCTTCTTCAAGTTTTTTTCCTTCTTCAATGGAGGAATTGGGGAGAGAAAAAGTAGAGAGAGCTGAGAGCTTGTGGGTTTTGTTTTTGGAATTGGGTTTGGTTGAGTGAAAATTGACTTTAAAATGACCCTTAAGCTACATATAATCACCCCCTAAATTACCCAAAACACCCCTCACTTAAATTGGTCTTTTTGTGAAGTCAAAATTTGAAAAATACGATATTACCGAATATGGGAAGTGGCTCCGCATTGCGGGGCCAGCAGGTATTGTATGTCCCAAAAGTAATTTGAGGCAGTGAAGTCCTTGTGGGCTGCGCGTTACACATCAGCCCACTGATTCTTGACTTTCACAGGCTGCTTAGGCAGCCTGCCCACCCATGTTGGGGTCCTCCTCCATTACCCTTCGGGTGGTCCTTGGGGCATCTTTATTGGACTTTAAGACCCTCTATACTGCATTCCACCTAAAAGAAGTCTTTTTTAAAGTTTTAGAATTCATTTGAACCTCCAAAACTATCCCCAAACATAGGGACGTCCACTAGTTCAATTAGGCTAATTTCCGGACGTAATGGACGTTCTTTGACGTTTTGTCTCTAAAACATCTTGGATGACTTATATACATTATTTTAGGTTTTAAAACAGTAGCTAAACCCTTATACATTTATATAGGCATATTCAATGGTCATACATCATATGAAACCACACATTGCATTTAAGGCATAATACCCATCACATTACACTAATCTCAATCACTTTACAGTAAGCTTATTATTCACTTTACAGTAAAGTCATTTTTTCTTAACACTTTTACTTTCCAAATAACCTGTAACAACCCTCAAAATATAGTAAGGTAGTTAGAGCCTCACATGTGACTAAAAGGGTTAATAATAGGTTAATTAAGTGTTTTATATACTTTATTTGAAGTCATTTGTTGGTCGAACGTCCAAGAACGTCCATGACATCCGAAAGTTAGTCTTTAGACATGCTAGTTAGTCCTTGTATGTTTGGCTTGATTTTATGTGTTATTTGGAGTTGAGAAGCAGTGTAGTTGACCCTAGTAATTAATAGACATGTTAAGGGTCAAAACATCCGGGTACGACTCCCCGGGGACCACCCGAAGAGCCCCCAAGGAGGATACAAACCTTGGACAAGAGGCTGCCCAAGGCAGCATGCAGGAGCAAGAATGAGACCTTGCCCTCGCGACGTGTTCCTAGTACGCACCTCACTGCTTCAAAAATTATTTGGGGCAGAATTGGGAGGCTGCCACGCGACGCGCAGCCCACTCCCAGATCTGGTTGCGTCATTTTTAAGTAAATTTTGACATGTCTAAGAGTCCCAATTCGTGCAGGGATGTTTTTGTAACTTAGGGGACGTTTTATTAAATATTTTTAGGACCTTTTTAAACCCTTTACCAAGCCAAAACCCCAACACCCATTAAGAAATCAAATTCCCAAAGTTCTCTTCTCTTCCTAAAAAACCCCAAAACCTCCATTGAAGACGAAGCTCAAGAACAAGCTATGGAGTTGGATTCTTGGAGCTTTCTTCTCAGATTCTCATGTTTTTTTTTAATGTATAAGGTATGTTGATACTTCATCCATAGATAACCATTCATCTATTGGAGTCCTTTCAAAGGCTTTCAAAACATGATTCTAAGTAAAAAAATCATATATTTTAATCTAGACATGGGTTCATTGTTAAAGTGATATCAAAAGCATTCTAATGGTGATTTTATGATAATCTATGGTTTAAATATGATTTTCAATCCAAACGCATGATCTCCTTACCCTCTCAAATTATGTTATGTGATGGGTTTTGTGATCTTGACTAGGTTGTGATTCAATTGTTATTAGATTGTAATATAATGATTAATTCTAGTCTTATTTATATCAATTGAATATGAATTGTTGGGAATTGATCAAGATGATTATTAGCTTGGAGATTTTGTAAGTTGACTTATTTCCTCTAATTAGCTTAGAATGTATATTGAATTGTGTTGATTGGTATGGCCCACTTATGGTGGCAGTGTTTACATGCTTATACATATTGATGTGTTATGATCATGGCCTTGAAGGCATTAGATGCAATATGAATTGATATAATGATTTCTATGTTAGGAAGTTGAAGGATTTAACGTTTATTCTAATATCATGTCTAAGTGAATTGATGTTATGTGATGTTATGTGTATAAAATTCTACACTACTTGTTTAATCTAGGTGTGGAGATGATGTTATATGTACATGTGTGATGATCATGTTAGGGTTAGGTATGGTGTATATGGCTAATGAGGAAAATTATCCTTATAGCATGACCCTTACCCATATGAACCCTATATGAATGTGTGATCAAAGTATGCTAGGAGTCTTATATTCTATTGTTGTATATGTACTTGCCTCCTATGATGTAATGTAAGTGTGTGTAGTCTATATTCCTCAATACTCTAGAGGCTATATGTTTGTATGACTTTAGACTTGAAGAATGTTGTACATTTGTTGTGGCCTTTAGAGGATGGCTTCCTCAATATTATGTGATAGCCATTATGTGATCATGTTGACCAATGTACACACACTTCATGCATATATATGAGTAGGATATATTCTTGATAACTAAGGAAAGCATAGTTCTCCTATGCATCGTTACCTATTCCTATGCATGTAAAGTATATGATTAATAATGTTATGAACATGTGTTTCTAAATGTGTTTATGTGAAGGTAGACCTCACATTTACGTACACACACACATGTATGTATGAATATGATATGATTATGTGAAAGGACATTCTCACATAAGGTAGGTTCTATGGTGAATGTAGAATTCTCACCCTAGATACCCTTGAGCTATATGATATATGAGGGTGTAAGTCCCTAAGTCCTATTATTTATGAACTAATGTTATCTAAAGGCTTAATGATGTTTAAAATGGAGTTAGAGTGTAGCACCGAGTGAACATGACAAATGAGAGTGGGATTTTCACGTTAGTAAGTTTGTCTTCCCATAAAGAGAACCTTAACATTAGTAAGTATGGATTCCCAACATAGATGTTGTCTCATGAGATGGAAACCTCCACGTTAGAAAGTCAAGGTTTCTAGAAGCAATATCCATATTCCATAACTACGTGCCCCCATAGGTTATAGCTTGTTGTTTCCACATAGAATAGCTATGTACGAATGGTTGCACCTTTCGCAAGTGTTAACCCTCTCTTTTCAGTGTGGGAGTAGAACACCGGATTCCATGTAGCTCACATAGTCTATGTCAGTTATGGCTATGTTTCCCGAAGGTTAATAAATTAACTAAGATAAGAATATGAACTCTAATCTAAATTCTTTGAGAAGTGTACTTGCTATGAAAGGACTATGGACCCTACCTATACATTGCACTAGATGACTTAAAGAAAGAATAGGATTGGAGACCCTTATGAAGTAAAGACTTGTGTTATGTATGACTTGTATGAATGCATGTTAAGTGACCTTGTTTTGATTAAGATATGAATTATCACTATGTATGTGAATTACACTTATGGCCTCTAAATGGGTTTACTTAGTATACGTGGGGGTATGGGACTCCATGTGTACATTGCACAAGTAAGCTTGTGAAGGGTGTTATGATGGTAGTTTACCTATTATATGAACTAAGTGATTTATGACTAAGGTTGTAGTACAGGAAAGAGTCCTTATATGATGTTATGAAGTATGTGGCATCATTGCTAATTGTAAATGAATATGTTATGACTTGTTGAGTATTTTATGCCTAGTCTAGGGTGACTTCTTAGGTACACTTGGTGGAAGTAGTATTATGGGATGCTACCTACACATTGCACTAGTGTGACGTAGGAGTTGTCTTAGGTGATGCTTTTTATGTGAAGTTAATGTCTATGAGATGTATATGACTTATAAATATATATGCTTGTGTTATGAATCATATTATATAAGACAATTGTAGGGTGACCTCAAAGTGATACATTGTACTAAGTACACTTGAGGGTTACTTAAGGAAAGAAGTAAAATAAAAGAGAGGTAATGTATGGTATGTATTGAATATGTTTCAAAGTATGATAAATGGTTTTATGTGCAATTATAAGTATTATCCATGTCTATATGATATATGTGAATTATATATTGAGCTTATATATGTCTTGTATTCCCACATCTAGTAGAGTCTCATTTCATTGGTGGTTAGTCGTGACACATCCAATGGTACGGGAGGCTATAGGATGATAGAGTTTCTCTTCTTCACTATTCTCGAGTCGTGCCATAGAACATAACTCTATAAGATCTCTCTCTTATGTTCCTTGTCCGGTGGTATTTTAGATGTGATTGCTTGGATTAGGATGATTTCTCAATGCTTGAGGGAGAAAAGGTGAGTTTTTGGTACTTACCTTGGTTTTATGATTTGATGAGTATATGTGAATTTGAATTTAGTATATGTGGGTGTGGTGCCATTTATGGCTATAGGTGTCTTATGGGGAATGAGATGTATGCGGAGAAGTTATATTAAGATATTGTTATAGCTTGTTAATAGTTGTTATGGTTAAATAGAATTCCCCTTTGAATGATAGAATGCCTTATAATTATGTAGGATGGTAGCATGATGTTATGGTGTAGGCTTGAAAGTCTTGGAGAATGTGGTGAATAGTGAGAAAGATGAATGTTACATTTGTATATGTGGAATGCTTCATAATTTTCTTTGTGTCGATTGGAATATTTTGTATAGGCTTGCTCCTAAGGAGGGGAGATAGTGTGTTGAGCCTTGTAAGGTGATTGTGATGTATGCTAGTTAATGGTAGAAACCTTATAACTAGTAAGATAGTTAATGATCCCCTCAATGAACCTATTCTAAGAGTGGTAAAAAGGGGAAAAGGAGTTTTATTCCATAAGTTGGAAGTGTGATTACCCTAAGGTGACTTAGGGGGATGTATGGTATGTACGCCTTAGCTCTTGGAGAGAAGGAGAGAATTGAGGTTGACCGACTTTGAAGTGGTTAGTTATCTTTTAAGCTTGAATTTGAATATGGTCAATTGAGGAAGTGCTTAGATTGTACCTAGGCATGGTTGGTTGGAAAGTTCCACCAAAAGTGATGACCCTTGTAGGTTTGTCTTGACTTTCCTTGACCCTAGTGTTTAAGGGCATGATGTGATTAGGCTTACCCCAAGTGGGGGATAATGTGCATAGATGGCAATATTTTTAGAGCCCTTGATGTCCCTATGTTGAGTTCCCTTGAACTTCTCTAGTTTGAAAATCACCTTGAAGTGCTGGAGAGAAGGATGTTCATAAGCTTAGATCCCAAGAGAGGGATAATATGCTTAGTAAATAAGGTTGGTAAGCTAAAATTACCCTAGAGTTGAGATGAGTTGATCTTAAATGGGTTTATCCTAAGTGAGGGAGGATTATTTGAGTAGCAACGTTCTAGATATCCCTATGTTTTCCTTCTATTCTTACTCAAGCTTGAAACCAACAATGTTCCTAAGTAGCTTGTTCATGTTAGGAGTCTTGCATTGTGACGGCCTGTATTATGTATATGCTAGTTCAATTCATGTGATACTTGACATAGACTTATAGTGTAGGTGAGGGATCATGTTTCTTATATGGTTAGTGTTGGTTTAAACTAGCTCGGAAGGTGATGTAATGCCTTGCACGTTTCAGCATGTGTATTGAAAGTCAACTCTGACGGAAAGTATTTAAGTAGATATAGTAAGGTGGTAATTGAGCTTAAAGTTAAAAGTTAACTGCTAAGTTGAAGAACAAGGGATTAACATTCAGAAATTGAAATAAAATAGTTGAGCTGCTTGCTTGGCTTAATTTAACCTAGCAGCTGCATCACCTACTTAAGCTATAATATAATTAAAGGGCCAAGTTTGATGGACCAGATTTAGGCTTATATTAATGGGCTGTCACTTGAAGCCCAAATCTATTAAATGAAAATAAAATCTAAAAGAAATCCCAGTAGCCAAATCTGCCAAGGCCCAATATGGATAAATCCCAAGTGAAAGCAACTAGGTGCATCACCTAGTTTGACCTTTTGAGCTACTTGATGTGCACAAGCAGGTGCATCACCTACTTGACCAATTAGTGGCTGAAAATGGACCCCAAAAAAGGAGGTTCTAGAGGATATATTTGTGGTCAATAAAGCTCTATACATATCCAATATGAGCAGATACTCTTCACCCATTTTAACACATAAAAATAAAATTTAACTCTAACTCTCTCTTTCTCTCTCTCTCTCTCTCTCTCTTTTCTCTTCAGGATTAAACCAGCAGCCTTATAGTTTTCTAGGGTTCTTGAAGAAACCCTCATACCTGCAAACCAAAGTAAGTGAAAACTCATGGATTTAGCTTAATTCTCCCATGGATGATTCGGAAAACATGTTATTCATGCTCTAATATAACTACAAAGGCAGAATATTTCCAGCAGCTACTGCTCATTTTCTTAGTTATCAAAATACCTTTCTTCTTTGGTTCAAGTGTGAAGGGAAGCTGAAGTTCTAAAAGAATTCAAGTTATAAGGAGAAGTTGCAGAAATTGAGGTAAGGTGACTGCTCCATTTTTGTCTTCCTTATGTATGAGTTTGAGTGAGGAATTAGTGGTGTGCTTTCATGAAGAACTCAAAGGGTGGTGAGTTCAATACTTGGTTGTATGATAAAGAATATTTGGGGGTGTTCTATGTATATTACTATTGGCACAGCTTGGTTAATCTAGGGAAAAGGATGTATAATGTATGTGATGGACAGAGAATGAGGGTGTGGTGATACACAATATGTTAAGGGTTGTATGGGCTCATTACAGTCAAAGTTAGCTACTGTTTTACAAGGCTCACGATGTGATAGCTGCTAATTTTAGTTTACCAAGACTTAAATTGTAGATTAAAACCAAAAAGGGGAGTATGAATCGTGATAGTATATCAGTCCGAGGATAAGGTATGTAAGGCTATTCGATTCTATATCCCTTTGGCATGAAATCTGACACCTGCAAATAATATCAATGAAGTGAATCTCATAAGTTCTATTCCTAGAAAAGGAAACATAGTGGCAGCGTACTATCTCCAAATAGCTAACAATATTTTCCCCCTCTCCGTAGTGCATAGAACTACTTCATTATCTGTTCACTGTTTATACTTGTGTAATTATCCCCCATGTGCTGGTATAGAAATGGTAATTGCAAAAGAAAGTCTGTGAATCCTCCTCTTTGTTGTTTGAAGTCAATTGTGTCATTAATCTCTTAAAGTAATGTGTCGATGTTACATCGCTCCTTATGTCATTGTTATTACCTTGAAGTATTATTTTCATGTCTTCTATTACTGGTTCGTACTTCCATATCTCCAAAATGATTATGACCACCAAAATAACATCTCAAAAGTGTTATAAACTGATAAACAACAATCTCAAAGATTAAAGAATCTAATTGAAGTAATCTATATAATTAAGGGTGGAAGCTCAGGGGCGAAAGCCTAGCATGGGCCGATCCCTATTGGTATAGAAGGGTGGCAGCTCAGGGCGAAAGCCTAGCATGGGCCAATCCCAAGTTGTGTAATTATGAGGACCGCATCCCAGGGGTTAATACGCCTAGCATGGGTCATCCTCTTTTACCACTGATCAGCTGGTCACTTGTATAACATGCCCAACAAAGATTATAACATACATAAAAGTAAAGAAAAGAATGTAACTTACTTGATCCCACAAGAGTAAGCAAAGGTGGTCTTCTCTCCTAATATATGCACTCATATGTTATTACTTGATTTCATTTGAGCTCTCATATTACATATGATTATTGCCTTACATATTCAGTACATTCTTCGTACTGACGTCCCTTATTGGGGATGCTGCATTTCATGCTGCAAGCACAGGTACTCCAGCTAGTAGACCTCCTCAGTAGGAGCACACGACACTCTGCTATTTTTGGTTATCTCCAAGTTGATTCGGAGCTTTATTGAGTCCTTAGTAAATTCATTTTGGTATTGTATCGTAGTTAAGGGTAAGGCAGGGGACCTAATCTAGTCTTTTATCTTTTAGAGGCTTTGTAGATGTATGTTCATGGTTCAGTTGTGTCTTAAGGAGTTGTGGTCTCAATGGTCAAGTCTTGTATATAAATTTTGGACCTACTTATGTTGTTTTGTATCGCTGCATCCTAGGTGAACTTGTCACAATTGTTATAGTTATATGCACAGTAAGAACAGGTTGCAGGTTGGTTCTCTCGGGCCTTCAGGGCATCGGGTGCCTGTCCGTCTCAATGGGTTTTGAGGCGTGACATGCATAAGATGATAAGTTGCATGTTCTCCATATGTTTTGCATTTCTTAAATGACACTATGTTATGCATATTATGAAAGGTCATTATTGCATGAAAAAGGAATTTTAATAAATTGCATGTTGCTCATGTTGTTGTGCATCCTTATATGATAAGTGTGCAATTTGATTTCATGAGATAGCTGAATGAGAGTTCTTTATGTCACTTTAACGTGTGGTTCCTAAGCCTCACAATGAGAAATGTAGTCTCCTTTAAGTTAGATAAGATGAGTCTCTTTGAAAAATAGGTGACTTTTGAGATTTGGGAACTGTTATCATAAACTCACTCTTGAGAAGTTATGGTTGGTCTAGCCTATGTTAATTGCTGTGCCTATAAATTGCGATAAATTTTCCTTAATGATGCATGTTTATGAAAGCTAATCATGTGCTAAGAATAGAAAGCTGTAAATTTACTTCCTAATGTTGTGATGCGCTTTGTATGACCTACCATGCTGATTTCATAAGGAAGGAAGTATAAGCATAATGTGGTTTGCAGTAAGGAAATCCTCCTTAGTATGAATTAAAATCTATGCATTGCTTTTATGTGAACTCTATGATGCCATGTGTGTATGTTGTGACTAGGAGAAGGTAGTTCCTTCTTGAACAAATATAAGCACGGTAATGTCATATACGACCTTAATGGTATTATGTCTAGACTATATGATTGTAATTGATCTACTTTATTTATGATTCTTGTGCAACTAAATGAAATGTTTAAATTTTCTCATGCGTTGAAGTGTGGATTATGCCTAAGTGTGCAATTGGAATCTATATAATGTTTAACCTTGTGATGAAATAATGAACATGCCTAAAGTTGGAGAAGGTAGTTCCTCCAAATGGCAATGAATATGAAGAAGTATGTGTGCACGTAGTGAATTATAGAAGTAGTCCATGCTTGATTATGTTGCTTTGAATGCATGCTAGAATTAAGTTAATATTCCTTGTAAGTTGGTGCATTGACTTTTATGTGATAACATGTTGAAGTGTTGTGAGCTGTTATGGAAGTCATTGAGCCCTTGAAAGTGTTTAAAATGTTTTAGTGTCATTCGAGAATGAATGTTGTTCTAAGTGGGGGAGTACTGACACGCCCTCAAAATGAAATAAGGTATCTAGAGCCTCACATGTGCCTAAAAATGTTAATAACATGTTAATTAAGTGTTTTATAGTACGCATATTTGATTTGAAGTCATTTGGAAGTCAAACGTCCAAGAACGCCCAAGACGTTCGAAAGTTGGTCTTACGCGCTAGTGAGTCCTTGTATGTTTGGCTTGATTTTATGTGTTGTTTGGAGTTTAGAAGCAGTTTAGTTGATGCTAGAACCTTAATAGACATGTTAAGGGTCAAAACATCCGGATACGACACCCCATGGACCACCCGAAGGGCCCCCAAGGAGGACCCAAACCATGGACATGAGGCTTCCCATGGCAGCGTGCAGAAGCAAGAATGAGACCTTTCCCTCGTGACGCGTTCCTAGCACACACCTCACTGACTCATAAATTATTTGGGGCAGAATTGGGAGGCTTCCTCGTGACGCTCTTCCCACTCCTAGATCCGGTTGCGTCGTTTTTAAGCAATTTTGACATGTCTAAGAGCCCCAATTAGTGTGGGGGTGTTTTGGTAACATAGGGGACTTTTTATTAACTGTTTTAGGATCTTTTTAAACCCTTTACCAAGCCAAAACCCCAACACCCATTGAGAAATCAAATTCCCAAAGGTCTCTTCTCTTCTAAAAACCCCAAAACCTCCATTGAAGACCAAGCTCAAGAACAAGCTATAGAATTGGATTCTTGGAGATTTCTTCTCAGATTTTCATGGGCTTTTTAATGTATAAGGTATGGTTATCCTTCATTCATAGATAACCATTCATCTATGGAGTCCTTTCAAAGGTTTTCAAAACATGAATTCTAAGTCAAAAATCCTATATTTCATCTAGCCATGGGTTCATTCTCAAATTGATTTCAAAAGCATTCTAACGATGAATATATGTTTATTTACTGATTTTATGATGAATTTGTATCCAATTTTATGAATAACCCATGATCCTCCTAATTTCTCAAATTAGCCTATAATGTGGGTCTTGTGATCTTTACTTGATGTTTATAGAATCGTGATTAGATTTTATTGAATTGCTTGTTGATATTACTTTCTATATCAATTGAATATGAATTGTGGAGGAATGATCAAAGATTATCCCTTTGATATTCGGTAAGTTGACCTATTTCTTCTAATTAGCCTAGAATCTACATTGAATTGTGTTGATTTGGTATGGTCCACTTATGATGGCGGGGTTTACATTCTTGTACATGTTTATGAGTTATGATCATGGCCTTGAAATCATTAGATGCAATATGAATTTATATGATGATTTCTATGTTAGTAAGTTGAAGGATTTAGCCTTGATACTAATATCATGTCTAAGTGAATTGATGTTATGCGATGTTAAGTGTATAGTCTTCTACACTACTTGTTTAATCTAGGTGTGGAGATGATGTTATATGTATATGTGTGATGATCATGTTAGGGTTAGGTGTGGTCTAAGATGTCTAAAGTTGATGAGTACTCTTATAGCATGAGCCAACCTATATGAAAGTGTGATCAAAGTATTCTAGGAGTCTCCTATTTTAATGATTGAATATGTACTTGTATCCTAAGATGTAATTTGAGTGTGTGTAGTCTATAGTCCTCAATACTATATATGTTTGTATGACTTTAGACTTGAAGAATGTTGTACATGTGTTGTGATCTTTAGAGGGTGGTTTCCTCAATAATATGTGATGCCATTGTGTGATCATGTTGACCAATGTACACACACACTTCATGCATATCTATGAGTAGGATAGATTCATGATGACTAAGGAAAGGATAGTTCTCCTATTCATTGTTACCTATTTCTATGAATGTGAAGTATATGATTAATGAAGTTATGAACATGTACGATTAGAGGTGTTATGTGAAGGTAGATCTCACATTGTATGCACACACACATGATGTATGATTGTATGATTACGTGAAAGGACATTCTCACATGAAGTAGGGTCTATAATTAAAGGACATTCTCATCTTAGTTGATGTATGAAGGAGCAAGCTCCTAAAACCTTCTTTACAAATTTATACACTTAAGGCTTAAATATATTTAAAAAGGGAGTTAGAGCCTAGCACTGAGTGAACATTACAAATGAGAGTGGGAGTTTCACGTTAGTAAGTCCAGCTTCACACAAAGAGAACCTTAATGTTAGTAAGTCGGGGTTCCGAACATAGATGTTGTCTCATGAGATGGAAACCTCCACGTTAGAAGTCAAGGTTTCTAGGAGCAATCTCCATGTTCCATAACAACGTGCCCCCGTAGGTTATAGCTTGTGATTTCCACCTAAGATAGCTATGTATAAATGGTTGCACCTTCGGCAAGTGTTAACCCTCTCTTATCGGTGAGTGAGTAGAACACCAGATTCCATGTAGCTCAAATGGTCTATGTCGGTTACGGTTATGTCTCCGAAGGTTAATAAATTAACTAAGATAATAATATGAACTCTAATATAAATTCCTTGAGAAGTGTACTTGGTATGGGAGGACTATGGACCCTACTTATACATTCCACTAGATGACTTCAAGAAAGGATAGGATTGGAGACCCTTATGAAGTAAAGACTTATGTTATGTATGACTTGTATGAATGCATGTTAAGTGACCTTGTTATGATTAACATTTGAATTATGACTATGCATGTGAATTACACTTATGGCCTCTAAATGGGTTTACTTCGTATATGTGGGGGTATGGGACTCCATGTGTACATTGCATAAGTAAGCTTGTGAAGGGGGTGATGAGGGTAGTTTACCTATTATATGAACTAGGTGATTTATGACTAAGGTTGTAGTAAAGGAAAGAGTTCTTATGTGATGTTATGAAGTATGTGGCCTTATTGCTAGTTGTAAATAAATATGTTATGAGTTGTTGAATATGTTATGCCTTGTTGAGTATGTTATGCCTAGCCTAGGGTGACTTCTTAGGTACACTTGGTGGAAGTAGTATTATGGGATGCTACCTACACATTGCAACGTAGGAGTTGTGTTAGGTGATGGTTTTTATGTGAAGTTGATGTCGATGAGATGTATATGACTTATAAATATATGGGCTTGTGTTATGAATCATATTATTAAAGACTATTGTAAGGTGACCTGAAAGTGATACATTGTACTAAGTACACTTTGAGGGTTACTTAAGAAAAGAAGCAAAACAAAAGAGAGGTAATGTATGGTATGTATTGAATATGTTTCAAAGTATGATAAATGGATTTATGTTCAATTATAAGTATTATCCATGTCTATATGATGTATGTGAACTATGTTGATTTTATATGTGTCTATGTTCATGAAGTTTACTAAAAAGACATGTTGCATGATTTCAAAAGAAATGTCCTCTTTAAATGCATGTGTTCGCATGGTTGCCATACTTAGTGCATTCTTGAACTAATATCATTCTTCTTCATCTTTTTACACCAAGTGTAGGTGGTGATGCCTAGAGGATGTCTCCTAGGTGAAGAGCTTGGATAGATTTCACAAGTTCAAGTAAAGGGACCCTTATGATTCAAGGTTTGCCTAAGTCAAGATACTTCTTTAAGTTGATGTAATACCTTAGATTTATATTTTATGTTGTGAAGGGATGTGTCTCTATTCTATTCTATTCAGTTGTGTCTTAAGATGGCAAAGAGTCATTAGAGTCTAAATATGTATTTTGATATTTTATATATATATAAATTAATGTTCTAGCATATGATGTGCTATGAAAACTTTTAAATTTTACGCAATTTTTTTATTATTATGCATTGAAAGATGTCTAAGGGCTTGTCTTAGACCTTCGAGAGGTCGACGACACCGTGTTAAGATTCGAGAATACCATAAATTCTACGGTATACCCTCGGGTCGTAACAGGACTATGGTGAAATAGCCTTCCAACATTGGAAAGGGGATTCCCTCATCTAAGTTCACTCGATGCTAAGCTAAGATCCCTTTATTGAAAAGCCATTATTATCATTACTTTATAAAATGTAGGCTTAGGAGAGTTAACCCCTCATATGCTTAGTTCTTACGTCATAGATGAGAGTTCAACAACTTAAATCATGTGAGAAGTTCTGTCACATTTGATAAGGATTAAACAAGGAAAGAAACAAAGAAATAAAGGATATGTGGATTAATACTCAAGTTATTGAAATTATGGGCAACAAGGGACTAAAACCCTCACCTCCAAATTAATTTCAACAACCTAAATTTAACCCAAGGAAGAATAATCAAATGAAACCAAGAATCACAAAGGGGGTAACATTTTGATTAATCAAACTCAAGACGTTAACTAGCAATCGCAAGATTCACCCTAATTACTCAGTAATTACTCACTAAGAAGATACTACAATTTGAGAGTCAATATTCAACATAGTCTAAGTCTTGCAAAATGATAAAAGACTAATATTTATACTAAGGAAACAAAGAAGACACTTCTTTGACAATGTTACCCTTAATGAGGTAAGGGCCTTGTTTGGTTGTCTTCATTTGTGATTCTTGAATTCATAGACACTTCTTTGACAATTTTGCCCATAATGAGAGAAGGGCCAAAACTCAAGGAAGGGCTTGGATTGGAGATTTGAGTGGTGATTCTTCATCAAATTGGAGGATTAACATTATTGATGTATGGTTTTTGATCCTTGAAACTCTATTCATCAAGGAGTGCAAATTTAAAGAAGTTTTCTAAAGATGAACTTGTCGAATATTATGATCTATCCATGGGTTCTTGCATTAAAGGTTTTAAAATAGTGAATATTGATTGAATTGTTTTTAATTCTATGATTATAACTCAATTAACCTATGAACCCATGTAATCGAAGAACCCTAGTTTTTTACTACACTATTGGTTACTTGATATTGACTTAATTATTATGAATTCTAGTATAGTTTTCTGTGGGCTATTCAATGATGTAAGAATTGTATTCAATTTTTGTATAAGTTGTATTAGATTGATAAATATATATTGAATTAACCTAGATTCATTGAGTATTATGATTTATGATTTGAATTGATGTTCATGGCCATGGGTAAGGGCTTTATGGTATTGAATTGGATGATTTATCTAAGGATTGAAGTGGAGAGAATGGATTGGTGGTACGCTGCCCTAATTCTCTTTATTTTATGTAATGTATCTTTTGAATTATGTTGTGATTGGTATGGTTCACTTATGGTGGTGGTGTTTTGTGATTGATGTGGCCTTGTCAGCGTTACTTTATCTATTATGATGATCATGTCCTTATCAACAACTACTTTAAGTAATATGATGATTTGTGTAGTTGATTATGTGAAGTGTGATCATATCTACATACATGTGAAGTAATGTTAAAGCATGTGGTTTCTTCTATTGATGCTATTTAGGTGATCATGTTATACTATGACTATGTGTTCATGTGTGTAGTCTTAGAGTTGATGCATGGTTATTCCTACTTGACTATATGAGTCTATAATGGTTATATTGATTATGTTATAGTGATGAATAGGATGACATAAAGATGAAAAAGGGTCATTCCTAAGTGGTTCAAAGAATGATATGTTATATGTAACAAAGTAAAGTATTTTGTGTCTTGTCATGGTAGACTTGTGTCTCTTACTTGATGCATGTATGAATGTGAATATGAGATGTCTTGACTTAGGATGCTAAAGCCTCTTAGTCTTGTATGTATGAATTACATGAGACCTTGAATGATGTTAAGAGGGTCCTTTATGTGAAACCTTGAACCTACTGGTAAGGTTATGAAACTTGAAGTAGAAAGCCGTAATGGTATACTTCTTGTAATGAATGATGGACTTAAGGTTGGTTGGCTGAAACGGCGTCATATCAATCCTTAGGAAGTAATTATGAGCTTCTTGTCGCCATTGTAAGGCAGCCCTAGGGGACCTCTTATGTAGGGTAAATGTAATTGGGTTATGAACTTGATATGGAACCCCTTTGTATGAACCTTTAATGTGAATTACTCTATGAGAACAAAGGCTAGCACCGAGTGTGTATGGTAAGGGAAGTAGTTCTAGTTAAAGGATGAGGATAGAATAAGTAAGCCCTTCATATTGCTTAACCATGTGCCTACATGGGATGTGTCCAAGTTCTACCATTGGCAAGTAGAACACCCTCATCGGAGTAGGTTAGAACTCTGGATTCCATGTTTAGCTATCATGGTCTATGTCGATTATTGCCTATACTCATCATGTGGGATACCTACTAGTATTGGATAAGTTCTATGAAGTTTAGGTGGTGATATGGGACGCTACATAGAAATTGCACAATAGGCTTTGAAGATGTTAGTGAGAGTCCCTAGGTCTTCTCCAAGACCATTACTTGAATGTCCTCTATGTGAAGAATGTCTCTTAATGAACTAATGAAATAATGATTTGTCTTATAAAGCATGTAAATGAATGAGTACCTAATCTAGAGTGACTTAAGGATTCATTAGTTAAAGTGTGAAGAGGGCATAAGGGATGATCTCTTCATGTATTATCTAAGGAAGTCTTAAGAATGACTATAGTTAGGGAAGTTGGTTGATTCTTTAGGCTCATCTAAACTTAGGAAGTCTTAAGGATTATTTAGGTAACCTTGGAGAGGGTGTATGGGCGTTTTCTTCTAGGAGTACTTAAGTAAGTCTTTTGATATCCTTGGCAAGGGGAATGTCATATTATACACGTTATGTGTTTTGGTGTATTGTAAATGTATGTGTCCCATTATAAGTAGCCTTGAGGATAATTTAGGCATGCTTAGAGAGGGTGTATGAGAGATCTCTGTTTGTATAGATTAAGTGAGTCTTAGGATATCTTTTAGTGAGAAGTTTACATGCTAGGAAGTGTTCTATGTGAATTAGAATCACTTCACTGTAACAGTGAAGTAGTTCCCTGTAACAGTGAAGTAGTTCCCTTTACAGTGAAGTAGTTCCCTGTGAAGTTACCTTTAAAATGTGATAAATTGACTAAGTGATTTCTTATGTGTTTCTAAGTTGATAAGTTCATGATTTTTATGCATTATGTCATACTTGGTACGTGTGGTTGTACTAATTCCATGCTTTTATCTATCTCTATAGTTGTTGGTAGGTGAGGAGCATTGGGAAGCCACACTTGGA
The DNA here is from genome assembly GCA_016801875.1 of Solanum sitiens. Classification (NCBI taxonomy): domain Eukaryota; kingdom Viridiplantae; phylum Streptophyta; class Magnoliopsida; order Solanales; family Solanaceae; genus Solanum; species Solanum sitiens. The sequence continues at coordinate 4,450,090 of JABWTJ010000025.1, forward strand.
TCGTAGCATCATTCAAGTGAAGTTGAAGTATGTCTTCATTTGACTCGAGGGTATAGATATATTTTATTTCTCTTATTGAAGTAATGTAATAGACTTAGTAGTACTATATTTTCATTGTGTATGGGCCGTGTCCCAAGTACTCTTGTGTCTAAGATTTGATGAAATGAGACTTAGTATTTCCTATGAATTTTTGTATGAAAGATATTTTAAAGACTATGAAAATATTTATGAAATGTTTTAATTCCGCACTACTTTTTTCTATGTATATGCCATGAACGATGCGAAAGGGATTGTATAAGACCTCAGAGAGGTCGAGTACGCTGGTTGAACTCCGATAGTGACATATCTTATAGGTTATTGATAACAACATGGATAGCATGGATCACATCAAAGATTTGAGGAGCTTGATAGACACAAAATCAAGAAGTACAATGTGTGTAATGTTCATCTAAGTTAAGAGAAAGAAGAAAGAGATCATTTGTGCAAATGGTCATCGCATAATTTTCAAGAATTCACAAAAGAAGACAACCAAACAAGGCCCTTACCTCATTAAGGGTAAAATTGTCAAAGAAGTGTCATCTTTATTTTATTAGTACAAATAGTAGTTTTTTTTATTTTCGAAGACTTAGATATATGGATTTTGAATGTTAAATGAACAAACTCTTTCAAGAGTGTAGCTTAAGGGTGGTATCCCTTTAGGTTAGGTTAGCTTAGTGTAGCTTAATCTAAATTATTGATGGGTGAATTCTCATTGTTGATTTAGAACTTCTTAACCTTGATTTCACTTGAGATTGCTCATTTGTGGTTTTCAATTTGAGTTGTTTCTTTTCGAATTAAAGTTTCCCTTCTTCCTTGGTTGATTGTTTAATCAATTAGCCTTTCTTTCTTCTTTCTCATCTCTTATTTCTAATCTATCTTACTTTTGTGTTGTTTAATTCCATTTTTATTTCTATTGGTTTCTTCCCCAATTGGAATCATTATCATTTGGTATCAAGAGCCTAGGTTTAGATTTGTTCTTACAAATCTAGTCTTGGGTTGAAAATAAATCTGATTCTTTTTTGTTTTGTTTTGTTGTTTTTGACACTAGATCCTTGTTTCCTAGTGTATTTTGAGTCTAGGTTTCAAATTTTGTTCAATTTGGAGTTGTAGAAGTGATGTTGCCATTGAAGGGTTTCAAGCTTTTCAAACTTTTCAAATTTTGAAAGTGGGTCTTTTGATAGAGGATAAATTGGAGGTTAATAATTAGTAGGCTTTGTTCTCTTAGTTGAAGAGAAGAAAATCCTAAAATTTGAGCCAATTTCGAGTTGATTTGAGTGTATTGGGGTGTAGTGTGTGTTCTTGGTGTTCTTCAAGTTGTTCTTGAAGAAGAAGAAAGAAGAAAGTACATCTGATCCAACTTTTCAAGTCAAAGTTTGTCAAAGGTGTTTTTTGGGGGTCCATTAGTGGAAATTTGAAGAAAAAAAATCGAAATCTGAAAAAAAAATATATATATATATACTGACACATCAGCAGACACATCAGACGTCATTTGCCATGCCAGCGCCACACGGCATTGCGTTAGCAGCCAGCGCGCAGCCTGAACAGCAGAGACCAGCCAACAAGGCCCAGATGCCTAGTCAGCGCGTGGGGCTCACTTTCAGAGGCTGAAAATTGCAAGTTTTTCCTTGATAGCCCAAAAATATTCTAAGTATGGGGAGTTTTTTGGACCTAGAAATTTTTCCAAGTGTCCAAACTTCGTGATTTTTTTTCTATCATTTTTTTCTTCAATTCCTCAACTAATTAACAATTATTAACATCTTTAATTACTTGTTAACTAGTTTTGATCATCAAATCAGCCAATCAACATCTTACAAGTGATGAACTTTTTTGAGGCTTGAAATTTTTCTAAGTGTCCAAATTCACTTCTTCTTCTTCTAAACACATTTTCCTTCTATTTTTCAACTATTTAACAATTAATTAACATCTTTGATTACTTGTTAGCTAGTTTTTAATCATCAAATCATTTCTTTGATCCTTCAAATTAAGTAACAAGTAGTAATTCTTCTACTTTTGTTACTTGGTTTATTTTGATTTCGAATATTTTGGTACTTCTTTCTTCTACTTTTTCTCATCTTAATCTCTTGATAACCTTCTTGATTCAATTCCTTTAGATTTATGGGTAATCCTTCTTTCAAGAGTCACAAGAATCCACTCCACCACAAAGAATTAGTGATCTTGTGAATTGATTGGGCAAAGGTAGTTCTCTATCAACTTCGGGAAGACGCTTTAGGAAGGTGAGTGTGAGATCAAATACGAGAGGTGTAAGGAATTTTTCCACTAACCTTGTTTGCTAAGTTTGTAGGTACCCAAGATGATTACAAAGAACAATGTCATTCGTAATTTTCGAATATGTAGGAGATGACATTAGTGAATACGCTTGTAGCAATGTGAGCTATGAGCATGATGAAAATGAGTTTTGTGATGTCTATGATGGTCCTTATGAGCATGGAAATGGGACTATTGTTTATGATGTGATTCTTATGTTGGCTCATGGGATAATGAATAAGATAGTGGGGTAGAATGAGCTTATGGTGTATACCATTGCGACAATGAAGGTTCTCAAGAGTTGCACCATGGTTATGATTGTGATATGAGGTACAATTCTTTCTCTAATAGATCTAATGAATTCTTTGAGCAGAATGAAGGACATGGAAGTTGTGAGGTTGAATTTTCTTCCTCGTCTTGTGCTACTTCCTATTTTATAAAAGAAGGCATAGATATTTGGGCAGGACCATTTCAAGGTTGTCGTGTGGACCATAGAAGCAGTACATTCACTACTTTTGGAAATATGATGACTTATTCTTCTCATCCTAGTTCCAATGTTTCTTGTTATCTATATGGTGATGAGGTTGGAGGTAGAGGAGGAGGAACACTAAGCCATGAAGTAATAGAGTTAAGAGAATCTTTTACAACATTGAGGGAATATTTTGATGATTTGTTAAGGATGTTTGAAAAGGTCAAGTTTATGGTACAAAAGAGGCAAGTTATTCATCATTAATTTATTCCTAAGGAGTTACCCTTGGAAGAAAAATTAGATACTCCTTGTAAGGTTTTGAACTAAGGAGTTTCAAATGGAAGTCAAAACACCCCCTCCTTTTGCACCAAAGTGGAAACTGAACTTAAAGAGATCTTCTAACACTTCAAATGGAATCCTTGGCCTTTCCCTAACTCCCATAAAACTGAGAGACAAAAGATTGAGAGAAGTAAGGGTGTGAAAAGTGACAACTCTAGAGTGGAAAAAGGAGAGGTTGGGTGGAGTGATGTGAGAGGATTGTATCATTTTTCTCCTAACTCATGTAACTTTTATTTCTCTAGTTGTTTGAAAACTAATGCAGGTATCCTTGGAAGCAAGCCAAGTGACAACTCAAAATGTGCAGAATCATGAGGTTCTTGAAAGCTTCCAAAAGGAGAAAATGTGCTCCAATGGTGATAGCCAAGGTGAAGAAACTTCTTCCTATGATCTACAAGGTAACAATGCTAACTCTTACACTTCCTTGAACTTGGAACATCATTGTGTAGTTAGTAGTCCATTGAGTGTAAGTAATAGCTTGTGTTTATGTGAGCATAGTGAGTCTTTATCTTATGATTTTCTTGGTAACACTTTGTCGTGTGATGATATTATCCTTGTTGTGAGTGAGAAAGCAATAGTTGATCCTATTGATGACCGAATCGACTCTTCTAGTAAGGTAAATTTGGGTCCACCTAGTGTTGGCACTTGTATCTTGAATGAGGGTACATTGTCATGCAATGAAAGTGATGCTACACTAGCGGATCCTATTGATGACCAAGTTGATTCTTCTAGAAAGATCAATTTGTGTCCACCTAATATTGGCATTAGTAATTTGAATGAATGTTTAGACCTTAACACCATTTCTTATTTTTCTCATGAGAATCTTGAGGTAGAATGTTTGTTTAAGGATAATCTCTTGTTTGATGATGACACAATTTTTGAGAGTGTGCATAGTGAAATGCCTTATAATGTTGGAAGTGTAGCCACTCTTGGACACTATCAATTGTTTGAGAATCCCCAATGGTGTGATGACACACTTTCCAAGGATGGAAATCTCTTTTGTGAAGAGGATAGTACATTTATTGGAGAGGGTAGTGTTAAGATGAAAGGGAATGCTTATGTGTTAACTGTTACTTCTTCCTTCTGTGTTCCAATTCTTAATATGAGTTGTGATTCTTTAATATATAAAGTGGAGGGTAAAGTTGGAACACCTTTATTGAAATTCATTTATGTGACACCTTTCCCTGTGATGTAATGTTCTTTTTAAGGGTTTACAATCCACTTCAGGGGCCTACGTGGTGCATGGGGAAGGGTAGTTTTCTAACCCCCTTTCTTTACTATCTCTTTGCGTATGATCTTGTTGATTGTGCCTTTTATGGGGGAAGGAGTTATTTGTTAGGAGAAGGGAAAGTTTTTCTTAATTTCTTCATGATGTCTTTGTGTATTCCATCTTATGATGTGATGAGTGTTATGATCCTTAAACCTAGATGTGATCTTGCATATAGGAATAACTTAGATGACCCTTATGTGCATGTGACATTTCTCTACTATCTCTTTGCATTTGATTAGACACATATTTGTCTTAAATGGGCATTACATTTCGGTTGGGATATCATTGAGGTCTATACTTGTTTGTATGACCCCATTATGTGGACCTATTATCATTTTGAACCCGCTGAGCATTTGGGAGTGTTTTGATGTTGTAATAATGTCATATTTTGGGTGGTAGGATGTGAGGAATATCCCATTTCCTTGTTCTTTACCTACGGACTTAATAGTCATGATAATAAAGTATACTTTGTTCATCATTGAGATTGAGTCTCGTTGGTGTAATGCTTTTTGTGCTAACTATTGTACTTACCCTCATGCTTTGAGGATATATGTGTTGTTTGTACTTTTCATGGCTTTGCAAGGTTTGGATTTGAGGACGAATCCTTTTCAAGAAGGGGAGGATGATAACAACATGGATAGCATGGATTGCCTCAAAGATTTGAGGAGCTTGATAGACACAAAATCAAGAAGCACAATGTGTGGAATGTTCATCTAAGTTAAGAGAAAGAAGAAAGAGATCATTTATGCAAATGGTCATCTCATAATTTTCAAGAATTCACAAAAGAAGACAACCAAATAAGGCCCTTACCACATTAAGGGTAAAATTGTCAAAGAAGTGTCTTCTATATTTTATTAGTATAAATAGTAGTTTTTTTTATTTTGGAAGATTTAGACTATATGGATTTTGAATGTTAAATGAACAAACTCTTTCAAGAGTGTAGCTTAAGGGTGGTATCCCTTTAGGTTAGCTTAGCTTAGTGTAGCTTAATCTAGATTATTGATGGGTGAATTCTCATTGTTGATTTAGAACTTGTTAACCTGATTTCACTTGAGATTGCTCATTTGTGGTTTTCAATTTGAGTTGTTTCTTTTCAAATTCAAGTTTGTCTTCTTCCTTGGTTGATTGTTTAATCAATTAGCCTTTCTTTCTTCTTTCTCATCTCTTATTTCTAATCTATCTTACTTTTGTGTTGTTTAATTCCTTTTTTTATTTCTATTGGTTTCTTCACCAATTGGAATCATTATCAGGTATGGTCTCGGGATGTGACAAGCTTGGTATCAGAGCATAAGATATGAAAGTAGTCTTAGGAATCAAAAAGTCGCATCAAGTCACGTCTAGTAAAGTCTCGACCATCGGTGTGAGTCGCGACACATTTATGGGCGAGAGGCTATAGGACGATAGAGTTTCCCTTCTTTTCTACTCCTATGTCATGCCGTAGAGTAAAAGTTATGAGTACTCTTTTCTTATCGTTTTCCTTGTATTTCTAGGAAGATGAATACGAGGAGGACACCGGCTAGAAGAGTTAAGAAGGATGATGTGCATGAGGAGATTCCTCCTCAAGTTGAGCAAGTTCCTTAAGGTGCTCAAAATGCTCAAGTGCCTCCCCAAGGTGATCAAGTCCCTATTGTGGAAGGAGGTAATAATGTTCCGGTGGTTCACCCAGAATTGACTAATATAGAGATTAGAGATGCTTTGCTTGCTTTATCCCGAGCCATGACTACTCAAGCGAATTTGAGTATGGTGCCTAGGATGAATGTTGTGGAGAGCACTATGATCTCTATGTTGAGAAACTTTGTGAGGATGAATACTCCTATTTTTCTTGGCTCTAATGTGGGAGAGGATCCCCAAGAGTTCCTTGATGGTTTGTACAATGTGTTGAGTGATATGGGGGTTACATCTAGGGAGAAGGCGGAGTTAGCTTCATATCAATTGAGGGATGTTTTGCAAATTTGGTACACTCGATTGAAGGATAATAGGTCGATTGAGTCGGGTCCTATTGAATGGGAAGAATTTAATGAAGCTTTTCTAGGAAAGTACTTTTCCCGTGAGAGGAGGGAGGTGAAGGTAGGAGTTTATCAATATCAAGCAAGGCAATATGAGTTTGAGGAGTACTCTTTGAAGTTCTCTATGTTGTCTAGATATGCACCATGCTTGGTGTCTAATCCTAGGGATGAGATGAGTAGGTTTGTGACCTGGGTCGCCAACTTAGTGAGATAAGAATGTCGTACGTCCATGCTACATGATGATATGACTTTAGCTAGACTCATGGTGTATGCTCAATCTATTGAGGAGTCTAAACTTGGAAGGATTGCTAGAAACATGAAGAGGAGTGGGTCTAGTGATCAAAGTCATCCTAGGTTCAGAAAGAGGGCTCAAACTCAAGATGTACCTAATGCTCCTAAGGTGAAATTTGAGAAAGGAGGTGGTTCTCAAAATGGCAAGCCTACATGTGTCACTTGTCAAAAGAGGCATTATGGGGAGTGTCTGAAGGGTACCGAGAGTTGCTTTGGATGTGGAAAATATGGACACAAAGTGAGGGATTTTCCTACTAGAGATGGTAATCAAGTTGCTCCTAATGTTCCAAAAGATGATACTCCAACAAAGAGGCGTTTCTACGCACTTCGGACTAGAGAAGAAAAGTCGGATGAGGGTGATGATGATGATAGTAAGTTTTTATATTTCTTTAGTAATATGAGTTCCTTCTAAGTGGGGGAGTATGGTTAGTAGATGGGCTAGAAAGTCATAGATGTTTGTTGCATGTGCATGGTGTTTAGGAGTCTTGTTGAAATTGAATTTAATTGATTCCTTGCATTTTGTATTTTATAAAATTATGATTATGTCGTAGGATGTTTTTATGTGGTTATATCTTTCATATTACAATGTTTCTATCATGAATTAACTAAAACTTTGCATAATTCATTCTAGCTTTGCTGCTCACTGTAAGATTTTGCTAAAATTGACTAATTAATTCTTTGGTTGAAAATTGTTGTAATGTGGTTATAAATAATATATATATAATCCTGATAATGAATATACAATAGGTTTTTTCTATTTGGAATGAAGGATGTGAGTTTTATGGCATGATGAGTTATAGAATTTTTTTCTAGTTTCTTGTTGTGTTGTGATACTCTTGATTGTGTGAAATTGATTGTTTATCCTTGATTGTGTGTTATATTGTATGTTTATGAACTCCTAATTGAATCTCTATTCTTGGAAGTGTTCGGATAGTGGCAAGTATTATTCGAGGACAAATGTTGTCCAATTGGGGGAGATTGTAAGATCCCAAAAATGACTTAGGTGAACCAGAGCCTAACATGGTTATCATGATGTTATAAGTTACTAAAATGGTCTATAATGTGGTATTGAGTCAGTTTCTAAGAGCTTAGATGCATTGGAAGTCAAACGTCAAGGGACTAAGACGTTCGATGACTAAGTCACCTATGTGCATCATATGTGTTTATATGTGATTAATTAGGTTATGAGGTCCTTAAATGAGTTATTATAGTTTATATAGGTAGTTTGTCAAGTTTCATGAAGTTTGGAGGTCAAAAGTCCATGATGTTCGAAATATTTGTCTTGAAATGACCTTGTGAGTCTTGGCATGTTTCGTCTAGTTTTACGTGTTCTTTTTGGATGAAATTCATATGGGAGGTCCCAAACTATTATAAGAACATATTCGGGTTGGAAACGTCCGGGTGAAAGTCCCCAAGGACCAACCAAGGGTCCTTGAGGAAGGACCCTTTCTTTGATCCAAGTCTTCCTAAACCAGGCCCCAATTGATTGAGGCAAACGATGGCTCGTGGTCCAGTCGACGCCCCATCGATGGGTGTCGTGGGTCAATACATATCCTAGGGATATCAAGATCCCAAAGGCAAGTATCTGAATCAAACAACGAGATGCTAGGATGGTCCGTTTGTGGACAAACGGTCCATCGATTAGCAAGTCGTTGGTGGACTGTCTTCTGCGCAGGGTCACTGTAAGTTGCAAGGGTGAAGTTGTAAATTCACCCCACATCCAAATAATAGAAAGGGAGGTTACTAAAGGGACTTTTAGTTATTTTAAACTTGTATATATAGCCTTTAACACTTAGGAGAATTCATTCTTCAAAATCAAAACCAAAAATCCCTTAGAAATTCTCTAGAACTCCATTGGAGCCAAAACTCAAGGAAGGGCTTGTATTGGAGATTTGAGTGGTGATTATTCATAAGATTGGACTATTTACATCATTGAAGTGTGGTTTTTTATCCTTGAAAATCTATTCATCAAGGAGCCCAAATTCAAAGAATTTTTCTAAAGTTTTCAAACATGAACTTGTCCAATTTTATGATGTATCCATGGTTTCTTGAATTAAAGGTTTTAAAACAGTGAATGTTGATTGAATTGTTGTTAATTAGATGATTTTCACTCAATTAACCTATGAACCTATGTAATTGAAGAATTCTAGTTTTTTACTCTTTTATGGGTTACTTGATATTGACTTCATGCTTATGAATTCTAATGTAGTTTTCTATGGGCTATTGAATGATGTAAGAGTTGTATTCAATTGATTTATAGGTTGTATTATATTGATAAATGTATACTGAATTAACCTAGATTCATTAAGTATTATGATTTATGCATTGATTGATGTTCATGTCCATGGGTAAGGGCCTTTTGGTATTGAATTGGATGATTTAGCTAAGGATTGAAGTGGAGAGAATGGATTGGTGGTATGCTGACCTAATTCTCTTTATTTTATGTAATGTATCTTTTTAATTATGTTTTGATTGGTATGGTCCACTTATGGTGGAGGTGTTATGTGATTGATGTGGCCTTGTCGGCGTTACTTTATGTATTATGATGATCATTGCCTTGTCGGCATCTACTTGAAATAATATGATGATTTGTATAGTTGATTATGTGAAGTGTGATCATATCTACCTACATGTGAAGTAATGTAAAAGTATGTGGTTTCTTCTATTGATGCTATTTAGGTGATCATGTTAGACTATGACTATGTGTTCATGTGTATAGTCTTAGAGTTGATGCATGGTTGTTCCTACTTCAAAGAATGATATGTTATATGTAATAAAGTAAAGTATGATGTGTCTTGTATTTGTATACTTGTGTCCCTTACCTGATGCATGTATGAATGGGAATATGAGATGTCTTGACTTAGGATGCTAAAGCCTCTTAGTCTTGTATGTATGAATGACATGAGAACTTGAATGATGTTAAGAGGGTCCTTTATGTGAAACCTTGAAACTAGTGGTAAGGTTATTAAACATGAAGTAGAAAGTCGTAATGTTATACTTCTTGTAATGAATGATGGGATTAAGATTGGTTGGCTGGAATGGCATCATAACAATCCTGAGGAAAGTCATTATGAACTTCTTGTCGACATTGTAAGGCAGCCCTAGGGGACCTGTTTTGTAGGGTAAAAGTAATTGGTTTATGAACTTGATATGGAACCCCGTTGTGTGAACCTTTTATGTGAATAACTCTATGAGAAGAAAGGCTAGCACCGAGTGAGTATGGTAAGGGAAGTAGTTCTAGTTAAAGGATGAGGCTAGAATACAAAGTAAGCCCTTCATATTCCTTAACCATGTGCCTACATGGGATGTGTCTAAGTTCTACCATTGGCAAGTAGAATACCCTCATCGGAGTAGGTTAGAACTCCGGATTCCATGTTTAGCTATCATGTTCTATGTCGTTTATTGCCTATTCTCATCATGTGGGATACTTACTAGTATTGGAGAAGTCCTATGAAGTTTAGGTGGTGGTATGGGACGCTATCTAGAAATTGCACAATAGGCTTTGAAGATGTTAGTGAGAGACCCTAGGTCTTCTCCAAGACCATTACTTGAATGTCATGTATGTGATGAATGTCTCTTAATGAACTAATGAAATAATGACTTATATTAGAATGCATGTAAATAAATGAGTACCTAATCTAGAGTGACTTAAGGATTTCTTAGTTAAAGTGTGAATAGGGAATAAGGGATGATCTCTTCATGTCTTATCTACGGAAGTCTTTAGAATGACTCTAGTTAGGGAAGTTTGTTGATTCTTTAGGAATGATCTAAACTTAGGAAGTCTTAAGGATTATTTAGGTAACCTTGAAGAGGGTATATGGGTGTTCTCTTCTAGGAGTACTTAAGTAAGTCTTTTGATAGCCTTGGCAAGGAGAATGTCATATTATACATGTTATGTGTTTTGGTGTATTGTAAATGTATGTGTCTCATTATAAGTAGTCTTGATGATCATTTAGGCATGCTTAGAGAGGGTGCATGGGCGGTATCTCTTTGCATAGCTTAAGTGAGTCTTAGGATAGCTTTTAGTGAGAAGATTACATGCTGGGAAGTGTTCTATGTGAATTAAAATCACTTCACTATAACAGTGAAGTAGTTCATTGTAAAGTTGCCTTAAAAATGTGATAAATTGACTAAATGATTTCTTATGTGTTTCTAAGTTGATAAATGTTGTTCTTATGATTATATTATGATATTTAAACCAAAAGATGCATATTTCCAATAATTGTCCATTTTTATGATTTTTATGCATTATGCCAGACTTAGTACATGTGGTTGTACTAATTCCATGCTTTTATCTATATCTATAGTGGTTGGTAGGTGAGGAGCATTGGGAAGCAACACTTGGATCGTAGCATCATTCAAGTGAAGTTGAAGTATGTCCTCATTTGACTCGAGGGCATAGATGTATTTATTTCTTTTATTGAAGTATTGTAATAGACTTAGTAGTACTATATGTCCATTGTGTATGGGCCGTGTCCCAAGTACTGTTGTGTCTAAGATTTGATGAAATGAGACTCTTAATATTTCCTATGAATTTTATATGAAAGAGATTTTAAAGAGTATGAAAATATTTGTGAAAACTTTTAGTTTCGCACTACTTTTCACTATGTATATGGGATGAATGATACGAAAGGGCTTGTATAAGACCTCTAAGAGGTTGAGTACGCCAGTTGTACTCCGAGAGTGCCATATCTTCTAGGGTGTGGTCTCGGGATGTGACAACTTGTATTATACATGATACCTACAAAACTCAACAAACGAGGTTAGTAGCAAAAGCCTCACGTCACTTGTATGTAACTCTCAACTCACCCTCTATGGCATCGTCTCATAATTGATAGAGAACTAGCTCCGTTCAATCAACTCAATATCACCTATCCTTTGTGATGGAATGGATTCTTGTGACTCTTGAAAGAGGGATGCCCCAAAGAAAAACTAACAGCCTTTAATCAAGAAGGTTATCAACGAATTAAGACGAGAAAAGTAGAATAAAGAAGTACCAAAAGATTCGGACTCAAAATAAACCAACTAACGAAAGTAGAAGAATTACTACTTGTTACTTAATTTGAAGGATCAAAGAAATGATTTGATGATTAAAAACTTAGTTAACAAGTAATAAAAGATGTTAATTAATTGTTAAATAATGGAAAAATAAAAGAAAATGAGTATAGAAGAAGAATAAGTGAATTTGGACACTTAGAAAATATTTAAGTCTCAAAAAAGTTCATTAGTTATAAGACTTTGATTGGATGATTTGATGATTAAATCTAGTTAAAAATTAATTAAAGATGTTAATTAATTGTTAATTAGTTGAGGAATTGAAGGAAAAATGGTAGAAAAAAGAATCACGAAGTTTGGGCACTTAGAAAAATTTCTAGGTCCAAAAAACTTCCCATACTTGAAATATTGTGGGTAGAAAGAACCTGCAGGTTTTTTGCTCTCTGAAACTGAGCCCCACGAGCTGACTAGGTGTATGGGCATCGCTGGCAGGTTTTTGCAGCGCTGGCTGCTGATGCAATGTCGTGTGGTGTTGAGGTGGCAGATGGCGTCTGATGTGGCTGCTGACGTGGAAAATATTTTTTTTTTCAGATTTCGATTTTTTAGTTTCTTTTTAAATTCCTCTAATGGACCCCAAAAAACACCTTTGATCAACTTTGACTTGAAAAGTTGGCTCAAATGTATTTTCTTCTTTCTTCTTCTTCAAGAACAACTTGAAGACACTAACAACACCAAGAACACACACTTAACCCCAATACACACAAATCAACTCGAAATTGGTTCAAAATTTAGGATTTTCTTCCCTTTAACTAAGAGAACAAAGCACACTAATTATTAATCTCCAATTTCTCCTCTATCAAAAGACCCACTTTCCAAATTTGAAAAGTTTGAAAAGCTTGAAACCCTTCAATGGTAACTTCACTTCTACAACTCCAAATTAAACACAATTTGAAACGAAGACTCAAAAAACACTAGGGAACAAGGATCTAGTGTCAAAAGCAACAAATCAAAACAAAAAAAATTCAAATTTTTTTGATGAATTTTGGACTTTCTGTTTTGTTTTTGCAACCCAAGACTAGATTTGTAAGAACAAATTTAAATCTAGGCTCTTCATACAATATGATAAGGATTAAACAAGGAAAGAAACAAAGAAATAAAGTATATGTGGATTAACACTCAAGTTATGGAAATTATGGGCAACAAGGGACTAAAACCCTCACATCCCAATTGACTTCAACAACCTATTTAACCCAAGGAAGAATAATCAAATGAAACCAAGAATCACAAAGGGGGTAACACTTTGATTAATCAAACTTAAGAAGTTAACTAGCAATCCCAAGATTCACCCTAATTACTCACTAAGAAGATACTACAATTTGAGAGTCAATATTCAACATAGTCTAAGTTTTGCAAAATGATAAAAGACTAATATTTATACTAAGGAAATAAAGAAGACACTTCTTTGAAAATGTTACCCTTAATGAGGTAAGGGGCTTGTTTGGTTGTCTTCTTTTGTGAATTCTTGAATTCATAGACACTTCTTTGAAAATTTTGCCCATAATGAGAGAAGGGTCTTGTTTGGTTGCCTTCTTTTGTCAATTCTTGAATTAATGAAATGTCCATTTGCACACATGGCCTCTTTCCTTCTTCCTTTTAATTTTGATGTAATGTAAACACATTGTATGTCCTTCTTTGGTGACCTTCAATCTCCTCTAATGCTTCCCATTTTATGAACATTGCTTGTAAGCCTTGGAGATCCTTTGCTCGATTCCGTGTGAATGGTCTTGAGGGGTACATGTCACTAATATTAGTGTCATCCATTCTTCCCATGTTATCATCATGGACATAGCATATTCAAGTACCATCTAGTTTAGGGTAGCCTTGAGAACACCTTTCAAGGGCCCCTCTATTGACTAGATAATCATACAAGCAACTTAGACATGTTTTCATGTGTGTGTATACATATATGTGAGTAAACCTTTTACATAAACACCCTAAGACTACACATATTCATTCTTGTACTTCATTCATGCATAAGATTATATGTGTAACTATATGAGCAATCCTTTACATTTTGACATCATGCACATTCACACTTCATCATATCATATAAGACATATTTTTAGATTAATCATGCATTCATAATCATGTACATAGATCACAAACCTAGGAACTATCCTATCAATGTACACATGTGCAATGCATAGACATGGTACCGTACCCTTGTCCATACTAGTACACCTATCAAGTCATCCTAGTTAAGAGATACATAACATACTTCATGGACACATACTTTACATGCATAGTAGTAGACACAAGTCCGTATTATAATACCCTTTCAATAGACACCATGAACTTATACTACTTGTGAGCATGCATGAGGTGTAAGTGTGTGTACATTGTTCAACATGATCACATAATGTCTATCAACTTCACATTGAGGCAGCCACCCTTTTCTGACCACAAGGCATATCCAAGCATAGACCACACAACACAATTTAGCATAGCAGAAAAGATAACTTCACATTACATTCAAGACTCCTAACATTAGCTAACCACACCTTCACATAGGGGTACATAGGTAAGGGGTCATTCACCATTTATACTTCATCATTGGCAGCATATAAACCATAGCTAACATAGACACCCTCATACTCATAACATTAGCATCACAACCTAGATCATAGACTAGAATAGAAACTAGGCATAAGCTTCACATAGTGTGATCATCGTAACCACACATTCATATATCATCAATTTGCCTTCAAGGCCATAATCAACACATATATACATTGACAAGAGGTAAATAACGCCACCATAAGTGGACCATACCACACAATGCCCTTCAAGGCCAATCATCTAGTAATTCTTTAGAAAAGTAAAGAAAGTAGGCAATTTTACCAATTCCTCAACCTTTGATCATCATTGATCAATACTCCTTTTTCATCAACAATTTAATCATAGGGAAGTAGCTAAAAGCATCTTAACATAAACAAATTCATGGTTCATCTATCCTAGAATTAAGATCACATTATGTACATTGCATTATCAATCAATAGAGGATAGAAGAACATAGATCAATCCTTACCAAATATCCCTTGATTTGATCATCAATGATCAATATTCATAATTCATAAATAATACAATATATGCCACTAGCTAAGAGATCATAACTTAAACGAAATCATACTTCAATTGCCCTAGAATCATGATAATACAAGTGTTCTATATTAACAATCAATAGAAGATAGAAGAACATATATCAATACTACCAAATTTTCAAGCCTTGATCCACATTGATCAATTACTTATAATTCACCATCAATATACATAATAGGAAGTAGATATAAGCAATTTAACATGCCAAAATAACAATTCAACCAACGTAAAGTCAAGATCACAATGCCCATAATACAGGCTAATTTGAGAATTGGAGGGAACATGGGTTCATCATACAATTGGATTGAAATTCAGTTTAAAATAATTACATTAACACCAATTCATCATAATAAAGCTTTTGAAAACGTTTTGAAAAAGAACCAATGGCTAGATTTGAAAATAGGAGGTTTGATCATGAACTTTCATTGAAAACATTGGAAGGGACTCCTTATAAGAAAGGTTAAGGATGAAGGATCACCATACCTTATTATATAAGTAAACCACGAAAACTTTATGAAGAAACTATCACAATCCATCTACAATCTGTTCTTGAGCTTCATCTCCAATGGAGGTTTCTAGAGAGGTTTTTGTTTTGAGAGGGAAGTCTAATTTTAAGAATTGAATTAGGAATGGGGTTTTTATATTTTAAAATAAGTTAGTATACACAAAAATATCTAAATAAATCCCCTAGTCTAAGGTTAGGACGTGGGGTGAATTTCCCTTTCACCCCTTCACTTACAGTGCGCCTGACAGCTTGTTGCAGGCTGCATCGACGGACAGACATTGATGCCTAGTAGGCCCAACGACGGTCCATAGTTGGCCACCATCGTTTGGGTCTGAGGGTTGTATTAAGCTGAGGTTCCTCAAAGCTAAGTGTGGGACGACGCCTCCCCATACACGGGGCATAGGTCTCACAACATTCAAATCATCTTCAAATAGAAGTTAATGCACCAAAATTACAAGAAACACCAACTTCAAACCATTTAGCACTCAATGCAATACAAGCAAGCAAAACCTTTATTCACTCACTTTTATATGCATCAAACACATAAACTCTTGTCACGTCCATATAAGGAACATCCTTCTTATAATCATAAAATGTTCTTTACATTTCATTTTATTAAAATCTCATCATGCAACCAAATATAAGTGACACTTAGGCAGATTCAACTGTAACACTTTGAAAATTCAAGACGTGTTCTAAAGACTAACATAAGTGTCCTAAGGTCTATACACTTATTTAAGAGTAATTGTAATGAATATAGGTCATGTAGGAAGTCTAGAAACCAAAACATCCAAGAACGTTCATGACGTCCGGAAACTAGCACATGAAGGTACTAACGTGCCTTAGCCTATTTGACTAGCTTTTAGAAATCGGAAAATGATGAAAATTTGTGGAACGGTGTCTAACATGTGTTTAAGATGATTCATGGTCAAAACTTCCAGGTACGACACCACAAGGACAAACCAAGGGCCCTTGAGGAGGACCCTTGCAAGTGGAGTCAAACACTGCTTAGGAAGTTTGCACCCACGACAGGGCAACGAAGGATCGTGTGTTGATCGACGGGGCGTGGATGCCATCATTCAACCAACACTTAGACAAATTGTTGGAGAGCCTCCCCTACATAGTCTATGACCAAGACTACGGATGTGCAACAAGGAGGGAGGGCCTGGCTGTCAATGAACCAACAATCTGTCGATCGTGGTCTCGTTGATGGGGCCTGTAATTTCCTGCACGTTTTTTACTAAGTCTTAAATAATTAATTAAGGGGCTTGGTGGTTAGTTAGGGATTAAGTGAAGTCTAATTAACTTAACTAATCCCCCATATAAAGAACCCAACCCTATTAGACTAATTACAACTCACAAAACAAAATTCTCTTCCTTCTCTCTTCTTTGTCTCTCTAGTGAAGAACTCCATTGAAGAAAAGCTAGGGGAGGGTTTTGGGGTCTGTAAAGGGACAATTTCACCATCAATTCTTCATCAAACGTTAAGGTATGGTATCTAATTCACCTTTGACCTCTTTTCTCAAAGGGTTCCTTCAAAGTATTTTCAAAAGTTGATTTTCAAGTAAGTTTCATGCAATCTCAAAATATAGGTTATGAATTGACTTGTTTATGATTTATTTATGATATTATGGATATATTAACATGTATTCTAACTTAATTATTATATATCTTTATTGTTTGGTCTAGTTTGTAGAAGATGACCTTCACCCCTTAACCCTAGGTTACGATCTTGATATAAATTGAGTTATATTGGTTCAATTGAGTTGGATATTGATTTAATTACTACGAGGTGATGTTGTTATTCTATTAAAGAATGAATTAGGGTGAATTTTAATATTTCATGCTAGTTCTTGAGAGGTGATCTGGATTATGTGAATTGACCTAAGTATCTTGTCTTAAGCTTTGGTCTTGTATTGAATTGTGATGTAGTGATTCTTCTAGCCTTGTTATCATGTTGGTAATGAATTATGATGATGTTATGACTTAAATGGGTTGAAGTAAGGGTTGACGGTAAGACCTTGATGACAATTTATGAAGGAGACTTGGTAAGTCTTATGATCCCTATACTTTACTTCAATTAAGCTATGTTGATTAATAAAGACATTAAAGACATTTAGAAAGGGACATATCTAAGCATCGAGTGAACTTGACAATGGGAGGTGATGACTTCCCATAGAGGAAGATTCACCCTTTAGTTCTACATGTGGTGTTGACTCCCCAATGAGATATACTCATCCAATAGATTCCCTGAGAGGAGGCCCGAATTGCCAAGTGGTATGTAGAGGGATTATACCTATCTCTTAGTTTTTGAAATATGTTGCCCCCATAGGAAGACTATCTAGTGGATCCACCTAGAAAACTACGTTTGCGTTTGGTTTTACTTTGGCATGTAGACCACCTTCCATCGGTGTAAGGTTTTACAACACTGGATTTAACACTTAGCTCTAGTGGTGTATGTCGGTTAAGGCAAGTGTTCCCTAAACTAAAATGAATTAATGAAGTATAAACTAACTAAGTTGACTTGAGAGGTTTGACTTAGCCTAGGCAGGGGTATGGGACTCTACCAATGCGTATCACTAGTTTGCCTTAAATGGAAGCTTTAGGAGGTTGATATTATGTATGTATTTGATAATGAATGCCAATGATGATAATATGATGACTTTAATGTAAATGACATTTATATGGTAATTGATATTCATATGAACATGTATTTCGTCTATATTAAAAAATATGATGTTATGTAACCTTAAAGCTTATATTATGTGAAGTTGGATATTAGTCATGGTTCTTGTTGGGTTACTTCATTGAGTAAGGTTATGGGGCTTTTCTTGGTCATTGCACTTGTTGACTTTATGAGGATTCATGAGTAGTTGTCTTGCTTTATTATGATATGATGAACTCTTATTCATGTTTGTGTTATTATTACTTGATGATAGGGTTGTTTTAGACTATGGGTTAAAGTATGATTAACAAGCATGTTACTTGCTTTGACTTGATGCATATGTCTTGTTGATTGGTATGGTTTTCTTGATTGTGAATAAGGCTTTCAAAAGACAAAGTAGCATGGTTTTAATGAAATGTCCTTTTTAGCATGATTTGATCTTATATGTGCATATGGTATCATACTTAGTACAGGTGGTGTACTAACCCCATTTTCTCCCTTTTCCTCAACATTTTATATTTCAAGATTATGGAGTTGTTTTACTTTTAATACTCTTATGTTCAAGCCTATATGTGGCTCTTTCACATTGATGTATGGGATATGCCCAAGTTGAATCTTGTTAGATGGTTATGAGATGAGACAATCTTTAAAGACTATGTTCTATCTTATATATATACTTATGTGCAATAAAAGTAGAAAACTATGTAATCTTCCTATATGAAGGGTCTATGTATACTAGATATGAATATATAATGTTTATGTAAGGGTCTATGTAAACCTCCGTGTAGAAGTAATGAAAAGTTTTGAATTTTTCCATATTTTTAACCTATGAATGTAATGATGAATGCTAAGAGGCTAGTCTTAGTCCTCAAAGTGGATGCCAACGCCGGTTACGTCTGAGGGGTGCTCCTCGGATGTGACAAACTTGGTATCAGAGCATGATGTTGAATATCTTTGATGTTGATGTCTCTCTCAACCACGTCTATATAGATTCGCACTCATAATTGTGAAGCGCGCCACACTTATGAATAGGAATCTATGTGATGCTTAGGAAACTCTCTCTCTCTTTGTTGGAAATCTAATATCGTGCCTCTAGAGTATGCTTATTGTGTACTTTCACCTAAACCTTGTATTATTGTTATAGGCAATGAATACTAGAAGGAATGCGGCTCAAAGAATTGAGGAAGAGATTGCCAATGCAGAAGTTCCTTCCCGTGGTGATCAAGTCCCTCCTCATGAAGAAGATGCTAATGATGACCGAGCTCCTGTCAAACCTCCACCTTTGGCTGATGGTTATATAAGGGCTTCCCTCTTCCAAATAGCCCAATCCATTACTACCCAAGCCTAAGTCGCCACTACTAAAGCCCAAACTAAGACAGCCCAAGCTAACCGGGAGGTTGTACCCCGTCCAAATCAACAAGTTGCTACCATGGGTTCCCGTCTAAGGGATTTCAGTAGGATGAAACCTCCTACTTTCTATGGGTCTAAGGTTGAAGAAGACCCCCAAGAGTTCATTGATGAATTCTACAATATACTCTTTACTATTGGGTTGTCTACTAGTGAGAAGGCCGAGTTAGCCACTTACCAACTCAAAGATGTGGCTTAAACTTTGTATGTCCATTGGAGGGACAATAGGCCTCTTAGGGGTGGACCGGTGACTTGGTAGATCTTCAAGAAGGATTTTCTTGACTGGTTCTTTCCTAGGGAGATGAGGGAAGCCAAAGTGGTGGAGTTCATCAACATTCGTCAAGGAGGTATGAGTGTGCTTGAATACTCTTTGAAATTCACTAAATTGTCCAAGTATGCTCCTTCTTTAGTTTCCGATCCTAGGGATGAAATGAGTCGCTTTGTGACGGGGGTGTTGGAAAATTTGCAAGAGGAGTGTCATTCGGCTATGATACATGACAATATGAATATTTTCTAATCTCATGGTTCATGCTCGACAAGTGGAGGAGGCAAGGGCTAGTAGGAAGAGTAGAGATGCAAAAAGGGTAAGATCTTTTGATAGTGGTTCTTCAAAGAATAGGCTTGAGATCCAAGACAAGCCTAGGTTCAAGAAAAGGTTCTCTAATCAAGTTCCATCCAAGTTCCCTAAGGCTCATAATGATAAGGTGGCAAAACCTAGAGCCCAAAAGGGAAGGAATGGAAACTCACCAAATGATACATGTGCCAAGTGTGGAAAGGGTCATTTTGGTGAATGCTTGGTTGGAACGGGCAATTGTTTTGGTTGTGGCAAGAGCGGCCACAAGGTTAGGGATTTCCCTAATATGAAGGGTCAAGATAAGGGTGGTCAAGATCAAGCAAGTGGTTCTAGTGATGCTCCTAATAAGAACCACTTTTATGCTCTCCGCACTAGGGGTGAGCAAGAGACCTCTCCCGATGTGGTGACCGATATGTTAAAAGTATTTTCTATTGATGTGTATGCTTTACTTGATCCCGGTGCTACTTTGTCATTTGTTACACCTCTTATAGCTAAAAAGTTTGACATTTCACCCGATATCTTGCATGAACCTTTTATAGTGTCTACACTAATGGGTGAGTCAGTTGTTGCAAAGAGGGTCTGTAGAAATTGTCCTATAATGTTTCCCAATAGAGTTTCTCATGTTGAATTAGTAGAACTTGATATTCTTGATTTTGATATCATCTTGGGTATGGATTGGTTGCATGCTTGCTTTGCCTCAATTGATTGTAGAACGAGGGTGGTGAAGTTTAACTTTCCAAATGAACCCTTCATATAGTGGAAGGGGGAAAATACTTTTCCTAGAGGTCGTATCAACTCTTGTCTAAAAGCATGCAAAATGATCTCAAAGGGTTGTCTATATCATATAGTAAGAGTCCAAGATTTAGACTCAAAAATCCCTCCCATTGAGTCGGTCCTCATAGTGAGTGATTTTCCGGAGATCTTTCCTAATGATCTTCCTGGTATTCCTCCCAAACAGGAAATTGATTTTTGTATCGATTTACTGCCGGAAACAAATCCCATTTCAATTCTGCCTTATCGGATGGCTCCGGCCGAATTGAAGGAGTTGAAGGCTCAACTCAAAGATTTACTAGACAAAGACTTCATTAGACCTAGTATTTCTCCATGGGTGCTCCGGTTTTATTTGTGAAGAAGAAGGATGGGTCCTTAAAAATGTGCATTGATCATCGCCAACTCATTAAAGTCACTACTAAGAACAAGTATCCTCTCCCTCGGATTGAAAAATTGTTTGATCAACCCAAGGGGAAAGCTACTTTTGTAAGATTGACTTGAGATCGGGGTATCGACAACTTAGGTTGAGAGGTGAGGATATACCAAAGACGGCATTTCAGACTAGATATGGTCACTATGAGTTCTTAATAATGTCCTTTGGTCTCACTAATGCTCCGGCAGCATTTATGGACCTAATGAATAAGGTGTTTTGAAGTTACCTAGATTCATTTGTCATTGTTTTCATTGACGACATCTTGGTATATTCGAAAAAATGAGGGTGATCACATGAACCATTTGAGGGTGGTGTTGCAAGTACTTAAAGAACATCAATTGTTTTCCAAGTATAGAAAATGTGAGTTTTGGTTGAGTTCGGTAGCTTTTCTTGGTCATGTCATCACTAGTGAGGAAGTTGAGGTTGATCCAAGGAAAACGGAGGCAGTGAGAAGTTGGCCTAGACCATTGACTCTAACCGACATTAAGAGTTTCTTTGGTGGAACGGGTTATTATCGGAGGTTTGTGGATGGTTTTGCATCCATTGCATCTCCCTTGACTACTTTGACCCAAAATATTAAGAAGTTTGAGTGGTCGGAGGCATGTGAGAAGAGCTTCCAAATCTTGAAACATAGGCTTACTTTCGCTCCGGTGTTGACTTTACCGGAGGGTACAAAGGGCTTCGTTGTGTATTATGATGCATCCCGAGTGGGTTTGTGGTGTGTTCTTATGAAACATGGGATAGTAATTGCCTATGCTTCTAGACAACTTAAGGTACATGACAAGAACTATCCCACTCATGATCTTGAGTTAGCAGCCGTGTTATTTGCCTTGAAAATATGGAGGCATTACTTGTATGGTGTTCATTTTGATTTGTATACCAACCAAAAGAGTCTCCGATATGTGTTTACTCAAAAGGAGTTGAATCTCCAACAAAGGAGGTGGTTAGAATTGTTAAAAGATTACGACATGAGTGTTCTCTATCACCCTGGGAAGTCCAATGTGGTTGGGGATGCTCTAAGTCGTAACCATGGGTAGTGTGTCTCATGTAGAGGAAGACAAGAAAGACCTAGTGAGAGATTTTCATAGGTTGGCTAGATTGGGGGTTAGATTGGAAGATTCTCCAAATGGTGGTGTTAGGGTTCATCACAACACTGAGTCATCCTTAGTTGTTGACGTGAAGTCCAAACAACACCTTGATCAACCATTGATGGAGTTGAAATAATCAGTTATTGGTAAGTTTAATGACTCATTCTTCTTAGGGGGGGATGGTGTTTTTAGGTATCAAGGGTGGTTTGGTGTTCCCAATGTTGATGATTTAAGGAACCGGATTCTTGAGAAAACTTATGGGTCCCATTATTCCATTTGTCCGGGGTCAAAAGAAATTTATCATGACCTTAGGGAGGTGTATTGGTGGGAAGGCTTAAAAAGGGACATAGCGAAGTTTGTTGCTAAGTGTCCAAATTGCCAACAAGTGAAAGCCGAACATCAAAAGCAGAGTGGTTTACTTCAAGAAATCCAAATTCCTACTTGGAAGTGGGAAGACATCGATATGGATTTTGTGGTAGGTTTACCTAAGACTCAAAAACAATATGACTCCATATGGTTGGTTGTGGAAAGGTTGACCAAGTCCGCTCGTTTTATTCCCATCAAGTCTACTTATTCAGCGGAGGATTATGCAAAGATCATCATAGATGAGATTGGGTGTCGCCATGGTATTTCGTTGTCCATCATATCGGATAGGGGTGCACAATTCACATCTAGGTTTTGGAGGTCATTCCAAGAAGGGTTGGGTACTAAGGTGAAGTTGAGTACCGCTTTTCATCCCCAAACAGATGGTCAAGCGGAGAGTACTATTCAAACCCTTGAGGATATGCTTAGAGCTTGTGTCATTGACTTCAAGGGAAGTTGAGATAAGAACTTGCCTTTGGTGGAGTTTGCTTACATAATACTTTCCATTAATCCATTTACATGGCTTCTTATGAAGCCTTGTATGGTAGGAGGTGTAGATATCCTATTGGGTGGTTTGAAGTCGGTGAGTCTTCGATTCTTGGTCCTGATTTGATTTATAAGACTTTGGAGAAAATGCATATTATAAGAAATCGCTTGCAAACGACCTATACTTGACAAAAGTCTTATGCCGATAATAGGAGGAGGGATCTAGAGTTTGAAAAAGGTGATAAAGTGTACTTGAAAAATTCACCTATGAAAGGGGTGGCTAGATTTGACAAGAAAGGGAAGTTGAGTCCTCGTTATGTGGGGCCCTATAAAGTCTTACAAAGGGTTGGTAAGGTTGCCTATGAGTTAAGGTTCCCCAGTGAATTGTCTTTGGTTTATTCGGTTTTCCATGTTTCTATGTTAAAGAAGTGTATCGGTGATCCCGAGTTCATTCTTCCTATTGAGGGTCTTGGTGTGAAGGATAATCTCTCCTATGAGGAAGTTCCGGTTCAAATCCTTGATAGGCAAGTAAAGAAAATGAGAAACAAAGAGGTGGTTTCCGTAAAGGTGTTATGGAAAAATCACCTCGTTGAGGTTGCAACATGGGAGGCCGAGGCCGACATGAAGTCCCGTTACCCTAATCTATTTGATAACTAAGGTTAGTTACTTTTATTAATGATGAAAATAATGACAAAAATTGAAGTTGCTTTGCTTTTTAGTGAAGTTTTGCAAAAGGTGCATTTTTGATGTCTTTATAATGAATTACAGTGAAACTGCATTTTGACTTGAAAAATTTGCAATTTTGCTTGTTTTGAGTTATTTTGTGCATTTTCACATGTTGAGTCTTTATGAAATGACATGTAGCATGTTGGTAAGTTGAACTTTGACATAATTGATTCATGTAAAGTATGTTGAACTCATGTTGTTGTTGTGAGAAGGAAATTCCTCATAATGTGATGTTCGAACCTTATGTGTGGTAATTGAAGCTTTTGAGTTGCCTTGTTTAAGTAATATGATTTATGTTGTCTTGTATTGTTGATGGTTGCGCTGCTAGTCGTGGACGAATGTTCCTAAGGGGGGATAATGTAAACACTTCAAAAATTCAAGACGTATTCTAAAGCATAACATAAGTGTCCTAAGGTATAGACACTGTTTTAAGAGTCATTGTAATTAATATTCGTCATATCGGAAGTCTAGAAACCAAAACGTCCAAGAACGTCCATGATGTACGGAATCTAGCACATGAAGGTACTAGCATTCCTTAGCCTATTTGACTAGCTTTTAGAAGTTGGAAAATGATGAAAATATGGTGGAAGGGTGTCTAACATGTCTTTAAGATGATTTATGGTAAAAACATCCGGGTACGACTCCCCAAGGACCAACCAAGGGCCCTTGAGGAGGACCCTTGCAAGTGGAGTCAAACACTGCCTGGGCAGTGTGCACCCACGGGAGGGCAATGACAGATCGAGTGTTGATCGACGGGGCGTGGAAGCCATCTGTCGACCAACACTTAGCCAAATTGTTGGAGAGCCTCACCTTCATAGTCTCTGACCAAGACTACGGATGTGCAGCACGGCGGGAGGGTCTGGCCATCGATGGACCAACGATCCGTCGATCGTGGTCTTGTCGATGGGTCCTGTAATTTCCTGCACGTTTTTGACTAAGTCTTAAATAATTAATTAAGGGGTTTGGTGGTTAGTAAGGGTTAAGGGAAGTCTAATTAACTTAACTAACCCCTCATATAAAGACCCCAACCCCATTAGACTAATTACAACTCACAAAACAAAACTCTCTTCCTTCTCTCTTCTTTCTCTCAATAGAGAAGAACTCCATTGAAGACAAGCTAGGGGAGGGTTTTGATTGTTGTAAAGGGATGATTTCACCATTAATTCTTCATCAAACATTAAGGTATGGGATCTAACTCACCTTTGAGACCTGTTTCCTCAAAGGGTTCCTTCAAAGTATTTTCAAAAGTTGAGTTTGGAAGTGGGTTTCATCCAATCTCAAATTTTAGGTTATGAATTGACTTGTTTATGATTTCTTTAGGATATTATGGATAGATTATCATGTATTCTAACTTAATTATGATATATCTTGATGGTTTGGTCTAGTTTGTAGAAGATGGCATTCACCCCTTAACCCTAGGTTATGATCTTGATAAGAATTGAGTTATATTGGTTAGATTGACTTGGTTATTGGTCGAATTACTACTAGGTGATGTTTTTATGCTAATCATGAATGAATTAGGATGAATTGTAGTATTTCATGCTAGTTCTTGAGAAGTGATCTAGGTGATGTGAATTGACCTAAGTATCTTGTCTTAAGCTTTACATTGATTTGGATAATGAGCTTGATTTTGTAAGTGCTTTGACAAAACAAAGAATGACAATTGAGGGGCAGGCGATGAGAATTCATGCATGCACTCCTACATTTAAACCTATTGAGGAAACACCTATTGTCCGTGTTTGGATTTCATTACAGGAATTACATTGGCATTGTTACTATATGGAAATTTTGACTGCTATGTTGACCACTGTTGGAAAAGTTTGGATAATGGTACTAGCAATAAAACAAGGGGTAGCATGGCAAGAGTTAGAATTCAATTAGATCTTACAAAAGATAGGCCTAAACATGTAAGGCTTGGGGATGATGATGAGGATCTGAACAAAGGTAAATGGCAATGTGTAGAGCATGAAAATGTGCATGCATATTGTCCTCATTGTAAACACCAAGGACACATGATCAATGATTGTACAGTCAAGGTAAGGGGTGAGGAATTGCATCAACGGAAAGAGATGGAAGTAGGAAAGAAAGATAATGTTGATGCTGTAACACCCCGTATTCTACGTGTACTAGTTCTATTTATATAATGCTTATAAACTGCCTTGTGGTATAGTTATGTATTCGGTTTCCTATGCAATTAGTTGTAATAAAATAGGTTTAAAGTGAACTGTCCAGAGATTTTGATGCGACCCAATTAAGTTGATGTCGATGGAAGTATTTACACTTGAGATCACAAGGTGGTATTTGAGTCTAAAGTATAAAGTGACATAGTGTGTATAAGTTCTAAGTTATGTTAAAGTTATTAAGCTCTAGAAATGGAACAAAATATTGAGGTGCTTGCTTGACTTCACTAAGCTAGTAAGTGACAAGTAGGTGCGTCACCTACTTTGACTTATTGACCAGCCCAAAGGACCAAGTAGGTGCATCACCTACTAAGACTCTTTGACTGTGTTATTGGGCCAAGTACACTACACCTATTTGCATTAATTTAGCCCAAGTTGAATAGAAGAATAAGGGGAAAATGTACAGCCAAGGCCCAATCTTCCCAAGCCCACAAGAAATAATTTTTATGGAAAACTAGGTGCATCGCCTACTTAAAGGTGTCGCCCAAATTAAAGACACATGTTGGATGCAAATGAAGTACAAGAAAGGTGGAAAAAGGGCCAATGTTCTTAAGTCCAAAAAGTCCAAATGAAAAGTCCAAGTAGGTGGGTCACCTACTTGACAAATTGCGGCCCAAAATGAGTGAGAAAGTCGGCCAAAGCTGGTCCCTTTAAAAGAGATTGATATCAGCTTTTTCGAACCATTTTAACTTTGACAAAATATCTGATTACTAGAGCTTTCTCTCTTCTCTCTCTTAGATTCATACAACAGCCATTAAATACCATTAGGGTTCTTGAATAATAGGTATTTCAAACTATAGGAAGGTATTATTTAAGACAAGTTAAGGAGGACAACCTTTACCTTGAAGAATCCAAGTCTTATCAAGTGGTAGTTATGTCCAGCAAGGTAAGCTACTGCAATTTTCTCCCTCTTGTGCTTGAGTTAATTAGGACACTTGGTATGTGTTAGTGAGTTGGAAATTGTTAATTTTACATGGTGAATATTGGGGAGGATGTTCTGGTGATTAGTGCATGTTGGGAAATCTATGGAGGGGAGTCCTCTTTAAATTAAGCTATGAGCTTGTTTGAGCACTTTAAAAGTAATTTTAGCTCTTCAAGTGTTGGTGATCAGAAACCATGATTCATATTGCTTCTATTACATTATTATGTTCAAAGATTGTTTTATGTATGTTATGATAAGGGATGTGACTGGATGTGCGGGAAAGTTATGGAGAAGTTAATGGACCTAAATATTGCAGGGAGTTTTGGGGAGTACCTAATACGAAGGTTGTACAGTATATAGACGTGATTAAAGGGATAGGGAAGGAAAGAAAACACTCACTAGATAGATTGCAGCTTACTGCTTCGTTACTATTTGGGTGTGATCAAGTGGCTCAAATTGATTAATTAGATACTAATACTAGTCTTACAACTTATTTTATTGTAGATTAGTGATCTGAAGAAAAGGAGCTTAAGTCATACGTTTTGAATTGTATAGCAAGGTATGTAAGGCTATTTGATTTCCTATTTCTTTGGCATGAATCCAAAACTTGCATTACAAAAAGTAAGCTTTCTAAGTGCCCTTGGTAGTGATTGATCCATAGTTGCAGTTCCTACTCCCTAGAGCATTGAAGTGGGAGTTTGTTACTAAATGCGTGTGTTTACTCTACCAAGTGTTAGCATGCAAGGTTTAAACTTGTTTCGTTGTCAAAGTACCCCTAGCATGTATTTCCCCTTATATAAGTCAAAGTAATCCTAGATTACACATGGTACATATGTTTGTAGGATTTATATACGATCTGCCCATATCTTGCCAACTTGTTTCAATTGTTTATAGATATGTCATCTTGTCACATGTTCATATGTTCCCTTTCTATGTTATTACTCTCATTGTGTTAGAATGTAATGTTACCTCACATGATCACTACTTGCTCAATTGTGTATGTTTATATGTACTTACTTGGAATATGTATCCGTCCTTAAGTTTAATCTGCCCACATTTCCCCCTTGGTTCCACATGCATGAACACCTTGTATTTGTATCATATAGAGTTCAAATCTGTTGTCTGAATATTAAATTGTCTTCAGTGGATGTGCTTCAATTTGAGATGTCAAAATGCTTACCGAGTCATATAAGCTCCTAAGTACTACGTTCAAGTCACATTTGCTTTCCATGTCATTGTTATTATCGTAAGTCCATATTCATATGTCTTCTGCTACTGGTCCGTAGTTCCAAATCTAAACAAGGATTATGACCACCAAAAAACAATCACAAACAAGTTGTGAACATAAAAAGGAACAATCTCAAAAGAGTTATGATTATCTAAAGAACAATCCCAAAAGAGTTATGAACTGATAAACAACAACCTCAAAGATGAAAGAATCTAAGTGAAGTAATCTGTATGATTATGGGTGGCAGCTCAGGGGCGAAAGTCTAGCATGGGCCAATCCCAATTGGTATGGAAAGATGGCAGCTCAGGGGTAAAAGCCTAGCATGGGCCGATCCCAATTTGCGGAATTATGAGGACAACATCCTAGTGGTTAAAATGCCTAGCATGGGTTATCCTCTTCTACCACTGATCAGCTGGTCATTTGTATCATATGTTGTATAAAGATTATAAAGTACAGAAAAGTAGAGAAAAGAATGTAACATGCACGATTCCACAAGTACAAAGCAAAGGTGATCTCTAATCCTTATCTATTGGTATTTGGTTTCACTTGAGCTCTCATGGTAAATATGGTGGTATTTTGCCTTACATTTTCAGTACATTCTTTCGTACTGACATCCCTTATTGGGGACGCTGCATTTCATGCTGCAGGTGCAAGTACTCAACTAGTAGATCTTCCCAATAGAAGCACATTATACTCAGCGGATATTGGTAAGCTCCAGGTTGATTCATGGCTTTGCCGAGTCTTTACTATGTGTGTTTTTATAGTGGTACCATCATGGATTCCAATAGAGGCTTTGTAGACATTGTAAAGCTATCATCTGTATTCATAGTTTCACTTGTCATATATAGATGTTCAGCTAGTCAAAATGTGTTGCATTTCAAGCTTCTCATCAGTAATCTGCATAGTAGTTTACTTTCTCATCAAAGATTACTTGTAAAGCATGTGTTCATAAGGTACTTGTCCGCCTCAGCTAGGGTTGGAGGCTGACAAAAAGTGGTATCAGAGCAGTTCGTCCTAGGGGGTCTACAAAACCGTGTCTAGTAGAGCCTTAGTTATGAATGTGTTTGCGCGCCACATTTATAATTAGGGGGCTGCTTGGAAATTTAGGAAATGTTACCTTCCTTCATAATCCTGATCGTGCGATAGAGCAAAGTTAAGAAGCCCATTTCCAGTTGTACCGGATCATGCTATTCATATTAACTATGGTTAAGGTTAACGGTTGTTAAAGTGTCAGCATGTAACATACAGAAAGGACCTCAAGTTACCAAAAGTTTGACTAGATTGAGCTCATTTTATTCGACCATCTTACTCCACAAGGTATGTAAAGGCTTTTATGTTATTTGCATTTAAAGTTGCATTTGTACCATTTGCATCATGTTGGTTCAAAAATGATTTGTTACCTAGTTACATATATTTGCTGTAGCATTTCCTGGGACATCTTCTTAGGAGGATGTAACCAGCTCTTGAGTTCTATATTTCCTCCATACTTACATGATTTATTCCTATAGAGGACACTTGTTCTTAGTCTTTGATATACATAGAATTTTCAGCGTTGCACATGTTCTCAAAATTGATGTAGTCAAACCAGTTTCTTTTAGTTCAAAAAAGCCAGTGGCACAATTTTATAGGTGGATGTATCAGTGCAATAGTGTTACTACAGATACCCCTAATTGGCTGACAAAGCTCAAATTCTCACCATATGTCCTCCCGAGTATGTTAATGTTTGGCATTTATATAGTATGTGCCAACAGATCTTAATAAGTACTAATAACATTTGTATTCTTTTCATGAATATAAAACTTAGGGATAAGTGTGCCAATTGGTGCAAATGATATATGTGTGGTGGTTCCTTTTATGATCTATGTGTTGGCTATAGAGAATTAGTATGTGCCTAAATGGTAAGGATAACGAAAAGAAAGTTGATTGGTTAGAACTAAGTTGTGATTAGTTGGTTGTACATAATGGAATCTAGTACATGAAGCTGCTAGTTTTGATTAAAAGTTACTTTTTAGATAGGAAGCTTGTGAGAATGAAGCTTAAATTACACAGGCCGAATATGTACAGACAACTTCTCATTAGAAAGAGATGGAATATGTCAAATTCCCTAAACATAGGAGTAGGGGTGATATGAGGATGCTATAGAGGAGTGAGATAGGTAATGATAGAGTGATTGCTAAAGTGTATGCGGTAAGAAAGTGTTATCAACTCTTCAACGCTAACGAGTTACATAGGCGCACGTGGGAACAATTTTTTGAACCGTTGTTACACAGAGAAGTCAATTTAGTATCGATTCAATTTTTGATATTTAGTCTTGATAACAACAAGAAAAAAAAAGGTGAATTTCATGTTACCTAGATAGAAGATGGACCTAGTTTATCCACATCATTATACAAATAGAAGTAGAGCATTATACATATGTATAGACTTCCATCAAATTGAATAGAGATATTACCGGATTCATTTAATATATGCCTACAGTAATTCATCAGTCCTAGTCTAGTTAAGGGAAATGAAAAAATAGATCATATGCATATTGCTAGTTGTTCTTATTTGCTATCTTGCATGGGAAAAGAGTCGGAGCACCCTCACTTATTATATATAAAAAAAGGAGAGGAGGAAATCTATTAGTATGGCCAGACCTATCTAGTTAAGCCAAAATCGACTAACTCTAAGACGTTATGAATCATGATATAACTTTATAAGTACCTGGCATTTACATGTTATTAGAGTTCATATTTTATGGTGCGTTCAAGCTTTACTATTTATTTCCTTTTTCGACCTTCAAGGGGTATCAGGATTGAATGTGATATAACACAAGCTAATAATGAAGGCAAAGTTGACCTAAGCGTCCTACTCTAAAAGATGAACTATTTTTTTGAGGATTTTCTTTTTCTATCTTAACTGTACTATTTATATTGACCTAGACGGAAGCCAAGTCCCAATAGCAGAACACCTATAAGAATTCTTAGGAGATTGGAGATAGTAGATGGGAAAATCAATTGTATGTGTTCTGAGGCGAGTAAGGAATATGAGCAGAACTATCCCACCTGAAACTTAAAAGCTTAAGACAGTGTGTTTATCTTAGTACGGTAGAGTGGTTCTATAGGATATATTGTAGTTCCCAAAGATGATTTGTTATATAATTATACATGCTGCATGTTCTATAACTTATCTATTTGTATGTCATTTTCCCTTTATGGATTGCCTTCTCACAGGTTACCTAACGTCATGGAATGCTTACATGCAAGTGTTATCCGCTTCAGATCACCCTTGTTTATTGATGTTTTCATAGGAACTTTTCCTTACATGTTATTTATTGTACTGGTTACTTCCCACATGACACTTGTCTATATTGTATGGGTAATGCATGCTAATTAATCATATGACCATTTCTATATATTTTGCATACCTCGTAGCCTACTTGCTTAAACATTTCAGGCCTTATAGCTTTTCTGGCCATGTGTTATGTGCTCACTTGCTCATATTTCATATATGTGCTCATTGACATGTTAGTCCACCTATCCATGAAATATAACGCACTTGCTCAATGTGATTTGTGTTCCGTAGTTCATTTTTTGATATGTCTACATGTCATATCTACTACATGTTAATACTCATGCATCATATGATCATCTAGTCCATTCCTACATTCCCTATAGTTCATTCGCTCACACGCTAACCTATAGGTCATATGCACGCATACACCATGTATTTCTATTGCTTAATGCACGTATACCTTGCGCGCTGCCTTTTGGGCTAGTCTACCTATGTGTCATGCCTAATGTAACTTATTCATTCGTATACTATGCCCCCTCTATGCTTATTGATTTGAGTTTTGAACAATTTGGGAAAATATTTCCTTGTATCAATATGCAGTAAAGATTTTGACCTGAAAAGGTTGGCCATATATGTAAATTTAATAAACCATAGATAAATAACTTAGCATAATACCCTATTTGCAGGAGCGGCATAAAACTTTAGATTTTATATTAACAGCTATGCGTTCTTAAAAGACTCACCTCTGAAAAGTGTCATGAAATAAAAGAGAAAGGAAACTACTGCCCCGATAGCCTATGATTTTATGTGTCCGTTCATATACAAAAACATTTGGGAGATACTATAGTTATTCTTAATTGTTATGTCCCGAAGCTAAGCTTAGAATGTGTAACCATAAGTATTAGGGAAGGAATAGAATATAACATAACATACTTAGGAATAGAAGATGATAGAGAGATACAAAGTAACCCTCCTCATTTTAAACATCAATATAAGGATCTGACATCATGTGGTCCCCTTATATGGTCATGAATCTTGCTAGAATTTGCTCATTTGACATGTCATTTGTGTTTCTAGTGTTTAGGTATATTACAGTCTTATTTGTATGAGAACTACTTGTGTATCTTCAGTGAATTACATGGTAAAGAAGGGATTTAATTTTTCATATTACTATTTCATGAACCATATCTATCGAGACGTTATGCTAGATTTATCTATACATATTTTAGTTTAGTCTATGGATTTTGGATAGTCCTTCCTATTTACAATGGGATTCTCGCAAATATCTATATGAAATTCAGAGATTAACTGAACTACCAGGTGCATCTATCATTCGAGGACGAATCCTCGAATGATCATAATAGGGGGAGGATGTAACACCCCGTATTCTACGTGTACTAGTTCTATTTATATAATGCTTATAAACTGCCTTGTGGTATAGTTCTGGATTCAGTTTCCTATGCGATTAGTGGTAATAAATAGGTTTAAAGTGAACTTTCCAGAGATTTTGATGCGACCCAATTAAGTTGATGTCGATGGAAGTATTTACACTTGAGATCACAATGTGGTATTTGAGTCTAAAGTATAAAGTGACATAGTGTGTATAAGTTCTAAGTTATGTTAAAGTTATTAAGGTCTAGAAATGGAACAAAATATAGAGGTGCTTGCTTGACTTCACTAAGCCAGTAAGTGACAAGTAGGTGCATCACCTACTTTGACTTGTTGACCAACCCAAAGGACCAAGTAGGTGCATCACCTACTAAGACTCTTTGACTGTGTTATTGGTCCAAGTACACTACACCTATTTGCATTAATTTAGCCCAAGTTGAATAGAAGAATAAGGGGACAATGGACAGCCAAGGCCCAATCTTCCCGAGCCCACAAGAAATAATTTTAATGGAAAACTAGGTGCATCACCTACTTAAAGGTGTGGCCCAAATTAAAGACACATGTTCACTACAAATGAAGTACAAGAAAGGTGGAAAAAGGGCCAATGTTCTTAAGTCCAAAAAGTCCAAATGAAAAGTCCAAGTAGGTGGGTCACCTACTTGACAAATTTTGGCCCAAAATGAGTGAGAAAGTCGGCCAAACCAGGTCCCTTTAAAAGAGATTGATATCAGCTTTTTCCTACCATTTTTACTTTGACAAAATATCTGATTACTAGATCTTTCTCTCTTCTCTCTCTTAGATTCATACAACAGCCATTAAATACCATTAGGGTTCTTGAATAATAGGTATTTCAAGCTATTGGAAGGTATTATTTAAGACAAGTTAAGGAGGACAACCTTTACCTTGAAGAATCCAAGTCTTATCAAGTGGTAGTTATGTCCAGCAAGGTAAGCTACTACAATTTTCTCCCTCTTGTGCTTGAGTTAATTAGAACACTTGGTATGCGTTAGTGAGTTGGAAATTGTTACTTTTACATGGTGAATATTGGGGAGGATGTTCTGCTGATTAGTGCATATTGGGATAGCTATGGAGGGGAGTCCTCTTTAAATTAAGCTATGAGCTTGTTTGAGCACTTTAAAAGTAATGTTAGCTCTTCAAGTGTTGCTGATCACAAACCATGATTCATATTGCTTCTATTACATTATTATGTTCAAAGATTGTTTTATGTATGTTATGATAAGGGATGTGACTGGATGTGCGGGGAAGTTATGGAGAAGTTAAAGGTCTTAAATATTGCAGGGAGTTTTGGGGAGGACCTGATACGAAGGTTGTACAGTATATAGATGTGATTAAAGGGATAGGGAAGGAAAGAAAACACTCACTAGATAGATTGCAGCTTACTGCATCGTTACTCTTTGGGTGTGATCAAGTGGCTCAAATTGATCAATTAGATACTAATACTAGTCTTACGACTTATTTTATTGTAGATTAGTGATCTGAAGAAAAGGAGCTTAAGTTATACGTTTTGAATTGTGTAGAAAGGTATGTAGGCTATTTGATTTCCTATTTCTTTGGCATGAATCCAATACTTGCATTACAAAAAGTAAGCTTTCTAAGTGCCCTTGGTAGTGATTGATCCATAGTTGCACTTCCTACTCCTTAGAGCATTGAAGTGGGTACTGTAATATGAGTTTGTTACTAACTGTGTGTGTTTACTCTACCAAGTGTTAGCATGCAAGGTTTAAACTTGTTTCATTGTCAAAGTACCCCTAGCATGTATTTCCCTTATATAAGTCAAAATAATCCTACATTACATATGGTACATATATTTACAGGATGTATATACGATCTGCCCATCTCTTGCCAACTTGCTTCAATTGTTTATAGATATGTCATCTTGTCACATGTTCATATATTCCCTTTCTTTGTTATTACTCTCAATGGGTTAGACTGTAATGTCACCTCACATGATCACTACTTGCTCAATTGTGTATGTTTATATGTACTTACTTGGAATATGTATCCGTCCTTAAGTTTAATATGCCCTGTCACGCCTCAAAACCCATTAAGACGGACAGGGACCCGATGCCCTAAAGGCCCGAGAGAACCAACCTGCAACCTGTTCTTACTGTGCATATACTATAACAATTGTGACAAGTTAACCTAGGATGCAGCGATACAAAACAACGTAAGTAGGTCCAAAAGTTATATACAAGACTTGGACGTTGAGGCCACAACTCCTTAAGACACAACTGAACCACGTACATATGTCTACAAAGCCTCTAAAAGATAGAAGACTAGAGTAGGTCGGGACAAACCCCGCCTTACCCTTAACTATGATACAATACCAAAATGAATTTACGAAGGACTCAATAAAGCTCCGAATCAACTTGGAGCTCACCAAAAGTAGCAGAGTTTCGTGTGCTCCTTCTGAGGAGGTCTACTAGTAGGAGTACCTGAGCCTGCACCATGAAATGCAGCGTCCCCGATACGGAACGTCAGTACGAAAAATATACTGAATATGTAAGGCAATAGCATATGTAATACAAGAGCTCAAATGAAATAATGTAGTAACATATGAGTGCATAAATAGGAGAGAAGACCACCTTTGCTTACTCTTGTGGGATCAAGTAAGCTACATTTTTTTTTACCTTTTCGTATGTTATAATCTTTGTTGGCATGTGATACAAGTGACCAGCTGATCAGTGGTAGAAGAGGATGACCCATGCTAGGCATAATAACCCTGGGATGCGGTCCTCATAATTACACAACATGGGATCGGCCCATGCTAGGCTTTCGCCCCTAAGCTGCCACCCTTCTATACCAATAGGGATCGGCCCATGCTAGGCTTTCGTCCCTGAGCTGCCACCCTTAATTATATAGATTTCTTCACTTAGATTCTTTAATCTTTGAGATTATTGTTAATCAGTTCATAACTATTTTGAGACATTATTTTGGATAATCATAACACTTTTGAGATGTTGCTTTGGTGGTCATAATCATCTTGGAGATATGGAAATACGGACCACATGAAAAATAATACTTTGATGCAGTAACACTGACATAAGGAGCTATGTAATATCAACACCTCACTTTAAGACCTTAATGGCACAATTGACTTCAATTGACTAGGAGGGGGATTCACCAAACTTTCTTTTGCAAATACCATTTCTATAGCAGCACAAGGGGGATAATTACACAAGTATAGAGTAGTGAACATATAATGAAGTAGTTCCATGTACTTAGAATGGGGAAAGAAATATTGTTAGCTATTTGGAGATAGTACGCTGCCACTATGTTTCCTTTTCTAGGAATAGAACTTATGAGATTCACTTCATTGATATTAATTGCAGATGCCAGATTTCATGCCAAAGGGATATAGAATCGAATAGCCTTACATACCTTATTTTCTTACCAATACCACTATCACGATTCAGACTTCCTTTTTGGGTGCTAATCTACAACATAAGTCATGATTAAGCTAACGTCAGCAGCTAATCACATTAAGGCCCTCAAAAATAGTAGCTAAAATATTTGACGAAAAGCAGGCCCTTACAACCCTTATACAAATGGTGAACCACCACACCCTTCCTCTACACAGTAATACAACTTCATACATCCTCTCCCAAGATACCCAAACTGCCCTCAACAACAATATTCATAAGGCAGCCACCATCAATCTCAAATCTTTCAGCATAATAGGAGAATATTGACTCAAGGATTTATCACAGTCCATGAATTCTTGATAAATATATACAAAATTCTCCACTCCAAACATGAATTCAAAGATAGGAAAACAAATGGGTTGAAGTCTTACCTTAATTCTGGAAATTTATCCTCTAAACTTGTACTTCAAGAATTCAAACTATCCTTCAAACTCTTACTTGAAAATGAGACAGCACTCAAGACCCCTAAGGTGTTTTAGGGCTGCTTATTGAAGCCAAGAGAGACCAAGAAAGAAACTTAGGAATCTGAAAATTTTTGCAAGTTTAAAATGGAGAAAAAGACTTGATCCTTATCCTTTTAAAAAGGAGTTGCTATGGCCGACATTCTTGACCAATTTTGGGCCATATATTGTCAAGTAGGTGACCCACCTACTTGGCCTTTTAACTTGGGCCTTTTTGGACTTAAGATTTTTGGGCCTTGGCTGTCCATTTTCCTTTGTTCTTTTATTCAACTTGGACCAGATTAATGCAAGTAGGTGGTACACACTTGGCCCAATAACATGGTAAAAAAAAAGTCTTAGGAGGTGATGCACTTACCTAGTTTCACTTGGGCTTTATCCATAATGGGCCAATTGGCAGATTTGGCTGCTGGGCTTTCTTTCATTCACATTTTTCTTTAATAGGTTTGGGCTTCAAATGAGCCCCTCAAAATAAGCCTAAATTTGGTCCATCAAACTTGGGCCCTTTAACTATATTATAGCTCAAGTATGCAGCTGCAAGCTTAATTACCACCTTACTATATTCACTTAAATACTTTCCATCGGAGTTAACTTACAATATATATGCTGAAACGTGCAAGGCATTACATCACCTTCTGAGCTAGTTTAAACCAACATTAATCATATAAGAAACATGATCCCTCACCTACACTATAAGTCTATGTCAAGTATAATATTAATAGAACTACCACATACAAAATACAGGCCGTTACATGCCCACATTTCCCCCTTGGTTCCACATGCATGAACACCTTGTATTTGTATCATATAGAGTTCAAATCTCTTGGCTGAATATTAAATTGTCTTCATTTGATGTGCTTCAATTTGAGATGTCAAAATGCTTACCGAGTCATATAATCTCCTAAGTACTACGTTCAAGTCACATTTTCTTTCCATGTCATTGTTATTATCGTAAGTCCATATTCATATGTCTTATACTACTGGTCCGTAGTTCCAAATCTAAACAAGGATTATGACCACCAAAGCAACAATCACAAACAAGTTATGGACATAAAAAAGAACAATCTCAAAAGAGTTATGATTATCTAAAGAACAATCCCAAAAGAGTTATGAACTGATAAACAACCTCAAAGATGAAAGAATCTAAGTGAAGTAATCTATATGATTATGGGTGGCAGCTCAGGGGTGAAAATCTAGCATGGGCCAATCCCAATTGGTATGGAAGGGTGGCAGCTCAAGGGCGAAAGCCTAGTGTCACACCTCAAAACCCATTAAGACGGACAGGCACCTGATTCCCTAAAGGCCCGAGAGAACCAACCTGCAACCTGTTCTTACTGTGCAACTATAACAATTGTTACAACTTCACCTAGGATGCAGCGATACAAAACAACGTAAGTAGGTCCAAGAGTTATATACAAGACTTGGACGTTCAGACCACAACTCCTTAAGACACGACTGAACCCTGTACATACATCTACAAAGCCTCTAAAAGATAGAAGACTAGAGTAGGTCGGGACAGACCCCGCCTTACCCTTAACTACGATACAATACCAAAATGAATTTACCAAGGATTTAATTAAGCTCTGAATTAACTTGGAGCTCACCAAAAATAGCAGAGTGTCGTGTGCTCCTACTGAGGAGGTCTACTAGCTAGAGTACATGTTCCTGCAGCATGAAATGCAGCGTCCCCAATAAGGGACGTCTGTACGAAAAATATAATGAATATGTAAGGCAATAGCATATGTAATACGAGAGCTCAAATGAAATCAAGTAGCAACATATGAGTGCATAGATTAGGAGAGAAGACCACCTTTGCTTACTCTTGTGGGATCAAGTAAGTTACATTCTTTTCTTTACTTTTTTGTATGTTATAATCTTTGTTGGGCATGTGATACAAGTGACCAGCTGATCAGTGGTAGAAGAGGATGACCCATGATAGGCGTATTAACCCCTGGGATACGGTCCTCATAATTACAAAACTTTGGGATCGGCCCATGCTAGGCTTTCGCCCCTGAGCTGCCACCCTTCTATACCAATAGGGATCGGCCCATGCTAGGTTTTCGCCCCTGAGCTGCCACCCTTAATTATATAGATTTCTTCACTTAGATTCTTTAATCTTTGAGATTGTTGTTTATCAGTTCCTAACTCTTTTGAGATGTTATTTTGGTGCTCATAATCATTTTGGAGATATGGAAGTACGGACCAGTAATACAAGACATGAAAATAATACTTCAAGGAAATAACAATGACATAAGGAGCTATGTAACATCAACACATTACTTAAAGAGATTAATGACACAATTGACTTCAAACAACAAAGAGGAGGATTCACAGACTTGCTTTTGCAATTACCATTTCTATACCAGCACATGGGGGATAATTAGACAAGTATAAAACAGTGAACAGATAATAAAGTAGTTCTATGCACTACGGAGAGGGGGAAAATATTGTTAGCTATTTGGAGATAGTACGCTGCCACTATGTTTCCTTTTCTAGGAATAGAACTTATGAGATTCACTTCATTGATATTAATTGCAGGTGTCAGATTTCATGCCAAAGGGATATAGAATCGAATAGCCTTACATACCTTATCCTCGGACTGATATACTATCACGATTCATCCTCCCGTTTTTGGTTTTAATCTATAATTTAAGTCATTATAAACTAAAATTAGCAGCTATCACACCGTGAGCCTTGTAAAACAGTAGATAACTTTGACTGATAATGAGACCATACAACCCTTAACATAATGTGTATCACCACACCCTCATTCTCTGTCCATCACATACATTATACATCCTTTTCCCAAGACTAACCAAGCTGCGCCAACAGTAATATACATAGAACAGCCCCAAGTATTCTTTATCATACAAACAAGTATTGAACTCACCACCCCCTTGATTTCTTCATGAAAGCACACCACTAATTCCTCACTCAAACTCATACATAAGGAAGACAAAAATGGAGCAGTCACCTTACCTCAATTTCTGCAACTTCTCCTTATAACTTGAATTCTTTTAGAACTTCAGCTTCCCTTCACACTCAAACCAAAATAGAAAGGTATTTTAATAACTAAGGAAGTGAGCAGTAGCTGCTGGAAATATTCTGCCTGTGTAATTATATTAGAGCATGAATAACATGTTTTCCTAATCATCCATGGGAGAATTAAGCTAAATCCATGAGTTTTCACTTACCTTGGTTTGCAGGTATGAGGGTTTCTTGAAGAACCCTATAAAACTTTAAGGCTACTGGTTTAATCCTTAAGAGAAAAGAGTGCGAGAGAGAGAGAGATGGAGTTAAATTTTATTTTTATGTGTTAAAATGGGTGAAGAATATCTTCTCAAATTGGATATGTATAGAGCTTTATTGACCACAAAAATATCCTCTAGAATCTCCTTTTTTTGGGGTCCATTTTCAGCCACTAATTGGTCAAGTAGGTGATGCACCTGCTTGTGCACATCAAGCAGCTCAAAAGGTCAAACTAGGTGATGCACCTAGTTGCTTTCACTTGGGCTTTATCCATATTGGGCCTTGGCAGATTTGTCTGCTGGGATTTCCTTCAGATTTTATTTTCATTTAATAGATTTGGGCTTCAAGTGACAGCCCATTAATATAGTACTAAATCTGGTCCATCAAACTTGGCCCTTTAACTATAGTAAAGCTTAAGTAGGTGATGCAGCTGCTAGCTTAAATTAAGCCAAGCAAGCAGCTCAATTATTTTATTTCAATTTCTAAATGTTAATCCCTTGTTTTTCAACTTAGCACTTAACTTTTAAGTTTAAGCTCAATTGCCACCTTACTATATCTACTTAAACTCTTTCAGTCAGAGTTAACTTGCAATACATATGATGAAACGTGCAAGGCGTTACATCACCTTCCGAGCTAGTTTAAACCAACACTGACCATATATGAAACATGATCCCTCACCTACACTATAAGTCTATGTCAAGTATCACATGAATAGAACTAGCATATACAAAATATAGGCCATCACATCCTTCCCCCCCTTAAAACATTCGTCCTCGAATGTTAGCAATGTTGTCCAACCCAAACAAGTTCAAGCTTAAGTTAGTACTACTATCAATCACATTGAACATATAAATTTATACTTACTTGTCAATGCCTCCACTAACATTTTGATCTTTGTCACCAGTCTGGAAGAGGTGAGGATACTTCAATTTCATTTCTTCTTCCGCTTCCCATGTAACTTCTTCTACTTGTTGGTTTCTCCATAGTACTTTTATAGAAATTACTTCTTTATTTCTTAACTTCCTAACTTGTCGATTCAGAACAGCAATGGGTACTTTTTCATAAGTGAGATCTCCCGTAACCTGTACGTCTTCAGTAGGAGTAATCCGAGATGGGTCACCTACGCATTTTTGTAGCATTGAGACATGGAACACCGGATGAACTGATGAAAGCTCTTGTTTGAGGATGAAAGATCACTTTGACTTTTTCCATAGCTTGAT
This sequence comes from Solanum sitiens, assembly GCA_016801875.1. Taxonomy (NCBI): domain Eukaryota; kingdom Viridiplantae; phylum Streptophyta; class Magnoliopsida; order Solanales; family Solanaceae; genus Solanum; species Solanum sitiens. Next base: position 4,491,306 of record JABWTJ010000025.1, read on the forward strand.
GAACAAGATCTGGCCCAAATAAGGCAGTTTCACCTGTTTCGAACCAGCCAATTGGTGATCTACACTTTCGACCATATAAAGCTTCATAAGGTTCCATTGTAATGCTCGAATGGTAGCTATTATTATAGGAAAATTCAATAAGTGGTAGGTGATCATCCCAACTACCCTTGAAATCTAATATACAAGCTCGCAACATATCCTCAAGTGTCTGAATTGTACGTTCTTCCTGACCATTTGTTTGAGGATGAAAGGCTGTACTTAAATTCACTTGTGTTCCCAAACTCTTTTGAAACGACTTCTAAAAATTTGCTGTGAATTGAGCTCCTCTATCAGATATTATAGAGATTGGCACTCCATGTAGTTGAACTATCTCTTTAATGTACAACCTCGCATACTCTTCTGTTGTATAAGTAGTCTTCAGCGGCAAGAAGTGTGCTACTTTGGTAAGTTTGTCATCTATTACCCATATGGAGTCAAACTTCCGGAATGAGCGAGGCAAACCAGTAACAAAATCCATATTGATCATGTCCCATTTCCAAATTGGAAGTTCTATACGCTGCATGTCACCTCCGGTCTTTTGGTGTTCTACTTTTACCTGTTGACAATTTAGACAATGAGCCACGAATTCTGCAATGTTCTTCTTCATGTCCCCCCACCAATACATTTCTTTCAAGTCATGATACATTTTAGTTGACCCCGGATGAACAGAGTATCTTGAATTATGTGCTTTCATCATGATCCTCTTTCTTAGTTCATCTATATTAGGTATACACAATCTGTTTTGACATCGAAGTACTCCGTCTTTCTTAAGCTCAAATGTCTTTTTCATACCATGTAGTATATTCTCTTTAAGTTGTAAAAGAATTGGATTAGTGTACTGCTTCTCTTTCACTTCCACTAATAATGAGGATTCTGCCGCATTTTGCACAATAACCCCTTCGTCTTGAGATTCAAGAATGCGAACGCCCAAGTTCGCTAGTTCGGACAGATCCTTAGTCATTCCTTGTCTATCCACAGACTTCCCATAAGTGCTTGCCATTATTTTACGGCTTAAAGCATCAGCTACTACATTAGCTTTACCGGGATGATATAAGATGTCAATGTCATAATCTTTTAATAGCTCCAGCCACCTTCGCTGCCTCAAATTTAAGTCCTTTTGCTTAAATATATATTGCAAGCTTTTGTGATCAGTGTATATGTCAACATGAACTCCATACAAGTAGTGGCGCCATATCTTCAAAGAAAACACAACTGCTGCTAGCTCTAGATCATGGGTTGGATAATTTTTCTCATGTGGCCGCAGCTGCCTTGATCCATAAGCTATAACTTTACCATGCTACATCAATACACAACCTAAGCCCATTCCCGAAGCATCACAATATACTACATAGCCTTCTGTACCTTATGGAAGTACCAATATAGTTGTAGAAGTTAATTTACTCTTCAGCTTTTGGAAGCTTCTTTCACACTCATCGCTCCACTGAAACTTGGTTTCTTTGTGTGTTAGCTTTGTTAATGGTGCATCCATGGAAGAGAATCCTTCAACAAACCTTCTATAATAATCTGCCAATCCAAGAAAACTACGGATCTCCGTAGGCGTTGTAGGTCTTGTCCTATTTTTCACGGCTTCTATTTTCTGGTTATCAACCCTTATTCCTTCCTCGGATACGATATGACCTAGGAATGCCACAGATTTCAACCAAAACTCACATTTAGAGAACTTTGCATAGAAATTACGATCACGGAGAATTTGTAAAACCTGTCGCAAGTGACTAGCATGATCCTCCTCCGATCTTGAATACACCAAAATATCATCTATGAACACTATCACGAACACATCTAAAAATGGCTTGAACACCCTATTCATCAAATCCATAAAAGCTGCTGGTGCATTTGTTAGCCCAAATGACATGACTAAGAACTCAAAATGACCATACCGTGTTCGAAAAGCTGTCTTGGGTATATCTTTGTCCTTGACCCTCACTTGGTGATAACCTGACCTCAGGTCGATCTTTGAAAAACACCTAGCACCTTGTAATTGATCAAACAAATCATCAATTCTAGGGAGGGGATATTTTTTCTTAATCGTTACCTTATTCAACTGCCGGTAGTCAATACACATTCTTAATGAGCCATCTTTTTTGCGTACAAATAAAATTGGTGCTCCCCATGGGGATATACTAGGCCTTATGAATCTTTTTTCTAATAAGTCTTTTAATTGCTCCATAGTAGCTACTACATTACGAGCATACCTGGCCAAGGAATTAAATTTGAGACTATACTCTCTCACACTCATATTTCCTTGGTGGAGATTTAAGAACTGATCCGCACGGGCCTCTCGGATCTCCAATGGCAGATAATGATCAAGAAATGCCTTTTTGAACTCTTTCCACGTAGCTGAAGGTGCATTTGTTCCCCTAGATTACTTCCAAGCTTCATACCACAATATAGCCACACCCTTTAATCTATATGCAGCTATCTCAAGTGCTTCTTTACCACTTACATGCATAATATCCAAAGTGCGTTTGATTTGATCTATAAAGTCTTATCTTTATTAGGATCTGACCCGGTAAACGATGGAGGGTCCAAGTTAAGAAAATCACGTATTTGTGTTCCAGCTGATCTATCTACACCACTAGTACCTGCAACTGGACCTTCTTGCCTTTGGACATGACCAGCAACTATACGAGTCAATAATTGGACTACATTCCTCAAATCTTGCTCTGTAGCATTGAGAGGGGGTTCCTGAGGTTCATCTTCCCTCCTTAGTTCTTCAGGAGATGGAGGCGTCGGGGAAGTCTGCGATAAAGACTCATCTTGAGCCCCACTTTGAACAGCTTGACTTGGTGGTGGTTGGCTGGTCCCTTCTTGGGCAGCCACATCTACTCGTTTACCAGTACTTTTACTCCTTCTCGTAATCGGCATCTTTGCTATAATAAACAATTGAGAAATTAGATATGATTCACCTACAACACTGGTTCTATCACACAATCTAAGAAATAAAAGAAATGAGACAACTCCTGCATGTCCCGTAGCCTCCTGTTTATAGATGTGGTGCACAGCACATCCATAAGCAAGACTCTACACATACACGGCTTTGTAGACTCCCTAGGATGACCTGCTCTGATACCACTTTTTGTCACGCCTTAAAACCCATTAAGACGGACAGGCACCCGATGCCCTAAAGGCCCGAGAGAACCAACCTGCAACCTGTTCTTACTGTGCATATAACTATAAAAATTGTGACAAGTTCACCTAGGATGCAGCGATACAAAACAACATAAGTAGGTACAAAAGTTATATACAAGACTTGGCCGTTGAGACCACAACTCCTTAAGATACAACTGAACCCTGTACATACATCTACAAAGCCTCTAAAAGATAGAAGACGAGAGTAGGTTGGGACAGACCCCACCTTACCCTTAACTACGATACAATACCTAAATGAATTTACCAAGGACTCAATAAAGCTCCGAATCAACTTGGAGCTCACCAAAAGTAGCAAAGTGTCGTGTGCTCCTACTGAGGAGGTCTACTAGATGGAGTACATGTTCCTGCAGCATGAAATGCAGCGTCCCCATAAGGGACGTCAGTACGAAAAATGTACTGAATATGTAAGGCAATAGCATATGTAATACGAGAGCTCAAATGAAATCAAGTAGCAACATATGAGTGCATATATTAGGAGAGAATACCACCTTTGCTTACTTTTTTGGGATCAAGTAAGTTACATTCTTTTCTTTACTTTTCTGTATGTTATAATCTTTGTTGGGCATGTGATACAAGTGACCAGCTGATCAGTGGTAGAAGAGGATGACCCATGCTAGGCGTATTAACCCCTGGGATGCGGTCCTCATAATTACACAACTTGGGATCGGCCCATGCTAGGCTTTCGCCCCTTAGCTGCCACCCTTCTATACCAATAGGGATCGGCCCATGCTAGACTTTCACCCCTGAGCTGCCACCCTTAATTATATAGATTTCTTCACTTAGATTCTTTAATCTTCGAGATTGTTGTTTATCAGTTCATAATGACACAATTGACTTCAAACAACAAAGAGGAGGATTCACAGACTTGCTTTTGCAATTACCATTTCTATACCAGCACATGGGGGATAATTAGACAAGTATAAAACAGTTAACAGATAATGAAGTAGTTCTATGCACTACGGAAAGGGGGAAAATATTGTTAGCTATTTGGAGATAGTACGCTGCCACTATGTTTCCTTTTCTAGGAATAGAACTTATGAGATTCACTTCATTGATATTAATTGCAGGTGTCAGATTTCATGCCAAAGGGATATAGAATCGAATAGCCTTACATACCTTATCCTTGGACTGATATACTATCACAATTCATCCTCCCGTTTTTGGTTTTAATCTACAATTTAAGTCATTGTAAACTAAAATTAGCAACTATCACACCGTGAGCCTTGTAAAACAGAAGCTAACTTTGACTGATAATGAACCCATACATCCTTTAATATAATGTGTATCACCACACCCTCATTCTCTGTCCATCACATATATTATACATCCTTTTCCCAAGACTAACCAAGTTGCGCCAACAGTAATATACATACAACAGCCCCAAGTATTCTTTATCATACAAACAAGTATTGAACTCACCACCCCCTTGAGTTCTTCATGAAAGCACACCAATAATTCCTCACTCAAACTCATACATAAGGAAGAGAAAAATGGAGCAGTCACCTTACCTCAATTTCTTCAACTTCTCCTTATAACTTGAATTCTTTTAGAACTTCAACTTCCCTTCACACTCGAACCAAAGAAGAAAGGTATTTTAATAACTAAGGAAGTGAGCAGTAGCTGCTGGAAATATTCTGCCTGTGTAATTATATTAGAGCATGAATAACATGTTTTCCTAATCATCCATGTGAGAATTAAGCTAAATCCATGAGTTTTCACTTACCTTGGTTTGCAGGTATGAGGGTTTCTTCAAGAACCCTAGAAAACTTCAAGGCTGCTGGTTTAATCCTTAAGAGAAAAGAGAGAGAGAGAGAGAGAGAGATGGAGTTAAATTTTATTTTTATGTGTTAAAATGGGTGAAGAATATCTGCTCATATTGGATATGTATAGAGCTTTATTGACCACAAAATATCCTCTAGAATCTCCTTTTTTTGGGGTCCATTTTCAGCCACTAATTGGTCAAGTAGGTGATGCACCTGCTTGTGCACATCAAGCAGCTCAAAAGGTCAAACTAGGTGATGCACCTAGTTGCTTTCACTTGGGCTTTATCTTTATTGGGCCTTGGAAGATTTGGCTGCTGGGATTTCTTTTAGATTTTATTTTTATTTAATAGATTTGGGCTTCAAGTGACAGCCCATTAATATAAGCCTAAATCTGGTCCATCAAACTTGGCCCTTTAACTATAGTAAATCTTAAGTAGGTGATGCAGCTGCTAGCTTAAATTAAGCCAACCAAGCAGCTCAATTATTTTATTTCAATTTCTGAATGTTAATCCCTTGTTTTTCAACTTAGAACTTAACTTTTAACTTTAAACTCAATTGCCACCTTACTATATCTACTTAAATACTTTCCGTCAGAGTTAACTTTGAATACACATGCTGAAACGTGCAAGGCGTTACATCACCTTTCGAGCTAGTTTAAACCAACACTAACCATATAAGAAACATGATCCCTCACCTACACTATAAGTCTATGTCAAGTATCACATGAATAGAACTAGCATATACATAATATAGACCGTCACATCCTTCCCCCCTTAAAACCTAAGTCATTTAGAAAGCCTTTAATGCACATACAAGATAGCATATACAAGGTAAGGATCACAATAACATAAGGCATGTTCATAACAAAAAACAACATCAACTTAAAGGCATATCAACTTATCATGTTCAATAGTTCATATCAACATAACATACAAAACCCTTACCTCATTCGTCCTCGAATGTTAGCAATGTTGTCCAACCCAAACAAGTTCAAGCCTAAGTTAGTACTACTGTCAATCACATTGAACATATAAACTTAGTGTTAAATTTCTTGTTATTCTTATGTTTATAGGTTGTATAAGATTGAGGTTTCATTTTGTTACATTCTATGTATAATGACTATGTTTTTTATGTAGTTATTTAGATAGATTCATGTACTTTCTATAGAGTTTTCTTGTAAAGGGGAGAGTCTCACTTGTTTATTTATTCTTATTAAACTATGTATTAAGGAGGAGTCCTCCATAGGTGCTTAGTTTCTTTTGAATACAACATGATGTAAAGGGTTGAGTTGACTAACCTTAGTAGGATTGGTCAGTTCATAACCCACCTTAGGATCGGAGGTAAGGTTTATGACCCCCTCTATATACTTTTGATTTTCAATAAATGATAAGGCCTGGGGGTGTTGCTCAACCCTTGACCCACCACAATGGTTGTTCTACAAAAAAAAACACAAAAATACGAAAACACAAACATTAAACACTAAATCATAGATTTTAAACCTCAAATCCTAAACCACAAACACTAAAACCTTTAAAACCCTAAACCTTAACCCTAACCCTAAAACTAACCTTAAACCTAACCCTTACCCTAAACCATAAACCATAAACCCCAAGCCCAAAATACCAAAAACGTAACAATAAACACTAAACCATAGATTTTAAACCAAAAATCCTAATCCCTAAAACCTAAAACCTTAAAAAAAACTAAGCCCTAACCTTATCCATAACCCTAAACCATAGATATTACTACTCAAATCCTCCCCAAACCCTAAAACCTAAATAAACGTTTAACCCTAACCCTAAACCCCAAGCCCAAAATACCAAAACCCAAACATCAATTTAATCCAAGTTTGGAGGGACAATAAGGGTATGGGACTGCAACCACCAGCCCCATATACTGTTATTCAAACGTATGCTCTAGGCTTAGGTGTAATCTAGCTAAAACTGTTGCTCCTATTCTGTTTCAGACTCCTAAGGTTACTACTAAGCAAGGTCAACCTGCTATCATGTTTAATGAGGAAGATTTTATGGTTAAGTGGACTGATAGATGTAAGTTTACTCTAATTGGAAAGTTTAGTAATTCAATGCCTAGAGTGGAGTAAATTAGACAAAGTTTCATCAGTCAAACTCAGTTATCAGGTGGAGTTAAAATTTCCCATTTCAATGCTAGACATGTATACATTCATTTGGATAACGAACTTGACTTTGTAACGGTTTGGACAAAACAAAGAATGACCATTGAGGGGCAGCCTATGAGAATTCAAATCTGGACTTCTACTTTTAAACCCATTGAGGAAACACCTATTGTACATGTTTGGATTTCTCTTCCGGAGATTCATTGGCATTGCTATTATAGGGATATCCTTGCAGCTATATTGTCTCCTGTTGGTAAGGTGCTTTATTTGAACAATGCAACTGTAAATAAGACAAGAGGTAGCATGGCTAGAGTTAGGATTCAACTTGATCTCACAAAGGATAGACCTAAACATGTGTGGCATGGTTATGATGAAGAAGATTTGAATAAAGGTAAGTAGCAAAGTATTGAATATGAAATCTTACCGGATTACTTTCCTTGTTGTAAGAATCAAGGCCACATGATAAATGAGTGTAATGTCAAAGCAAGGGATGAGGAAACTTATCAAAGGAAGGAGCTGGAAACTCGGCAAAAAAGTAAAGTTAATGCAGAGCAAAAAGAGAGTACTGCTCCAGTTGGTTTGCAGCAGGGAAAAAAACCTGCATTCAGCACAAAATCAATAAAAATGTACAAGAAACAACAACTCTAGGTGATACATGGCAAAAATAGAAATCAAACCAAGTAAAGCAGCAAGAACAAGTTCTTAAAACTGCCTGGAAACCTAAAGATATGCAGTACCTAGAAGTTTTGAAGGAAGGAAAATTTCTAGAAAAATCAGGTATAACATTTAATGGTCCTACTTCTAACAATTTTATTATTCTAGATAAAGAGGAACAGGGTACTAGTATTACAGCTCAACTAGAAACTAACATTACTGCACCAAAAGAAGGCTTGGAAATTCAGAATATACAGCAGCCAGAATAGGCAGGTCATGTAGAAATCAACCCAGGTAACACTCAAAATTTAACTAGTGTACCATGTAAGATTTCACAATGTCATGAACCCCAACATTCTCAAATTTTATGTGAGACTAATTTACATAACATAGATGAGGGAGGAAGTGGGACTGGGGAAATGAGGGAAGGTACATATAATGTTTTGCAGGAACAGGAAATGCATACGACAGGTTTGGTTGGTGAACGGAATGGCGTTGAGCTTAGAGCTCCTGTTAGAAGTGACAGCTGCCACTTCCGAGGAGCACCCCCTAGAAGTAAACATGGTATACTTGACCTCTCAGAGGTCTTATACAAGCCCATAGCTATCATTTATCGCATTGTTATAGTAAATTTAGCGGAAATTTTAAAACTTTTCATTGCACATCGTATGCTATAAACTTCACTTCATATATATTTATAAAATCTCATAAGTACATATTAGACTCTAGTCTCTTATTGCCATCCTAGACTCAACATCATAAGAGTACTTTAGGGACACGAGCCTTACAACATAATACCTCAGTACAATATTTAAGAACATTACAATAAAGTAAACATTAGGACATCCTCGGACTTAAGGATTCCTTTCCTTGAGCTTGGGAATCACATATCAAGCTCCTCAATTATAGACACATCCTTTAGGCATGCATAACCTACACTGTGTGTAAAAAGTAGAGAAGAATGGTGTTAGTACAAGAATGCACTAAGTATGTCAACCATGCAAAAACATGCATTTAAAAGGGACATTGTCCTTTCAATCATACTTCATGACTTTTTGAGAAAACTTCATAAAACCTTGATACAATAGCTTTTATATCATTCACATACTTCATATAGACATATTCAAAGGCCAAATATCATATAACATCACACATAGAATTTAAGCCAAATTCGGGGTTACTTTACAGTAAACTATTTTTCCTTTTACAGTGAACTTCCTTTGTTTTAATTTCTAATCTTCCCAAGTATCCCTCTAGTGATACTTAGTGTAATGCATCACCTTAAGGCCACAAGGAAACCATACATACGACCCACACAAGCAAACACATACCATCATAGAAGTATAACACATCATAGACACATTTAAGCCAAGACCATAAGGACATTACAGTGAACTCTATTCACTTTGCATGTATAGTCATTTCACTTCACATAAATCATTATAAGACCTTACTCATGACCCCAATCTAAGTCTACTAGTGCAATGTACATGTGAAGCCCCATAACCTCACACATACTTAGTAAAACTATTATTAGACCACAAAACTAATATCCAATTCATACATCAACTTAGTAAGTGAAGAAAACTTTATTCATGTCAAGCAAGACCTTTGTCATATAGTCAATAAGATCACCATTATGCATATCATCACATCATGTAGACACTAACACAATGTCATGCAAGAGAACCATAACATATGCACATACATTAGACCACCTTCCTAGAACTCCCTTACAGACTACTTGTGCAATGTCTAGATGGGTTCATTACTTCCACCTATCCTAAGTATCTCCTCTTAGGTTATCCTATTTAGGGTCCTTAGTCATTTACTTCCATTGTCCACTTTACTTTAGGGAAACTATAGCCTTAACCAACACTAAGACCATGGGTGATGAACATGGAATTTGGTGTTGTAGAGCTTTACACCAATGGAAGGTGTTCTTACCTAGCCAAGGTAGAACATTAACACATGCTAGCATGTTAGTTGATATCACATTGATAGATCCAATGTGGCAAACATAGTTTATGGAACTTGGGGCTGTCATGTAAACATCAACTCTACACCCGTTGTTGGGTTATGAGGCTATCCACCCTGTGAGGACCGTTAGTGGACCCTTTATCCTTCCCTCCTTAGAAAGGTGCCTCCCCCTCACCTACAAGTTCACTCGGTGCTAAGCTAAGTTCCCTTTATTGAAAAGCCTTTATTATTAATACTTTATAAAACACAGGCTTAGGAGAGTTAACCCCTCATATGCTTAGCTCATAGGTCATAAATGAAAGTTCATCCACCTAAATTATGTGAGAAACCCTTTCACATGGACATAGCATACGTAATAGCACTATATAGTTTAGAGTACAATTGAGAATACCTTTCAAGAGACCCTACTATTAACTACATCATCATTCATGTGTGTGTATACATATATGTGAGTACTCCTTTCACACAAACACATTAAGACCACACATGACCATACATGCATATTCATGCACATAGAGAACCAAACCTAGGAACTATCCTACCAAGGCACACATGTGTAATACATAGACAAGGTCCCATACCCTTGCCCATGCTAGTACACCTATCAATTAATCCTAGTTAAGGAAACACATATCATACTTTCATAGACATAAGCTTAACATGCATAGTAGTAGACACTAGTGAGTATGAGGACAACCTTTCATTCGACACTATGATCCTATACTACTTGTAAACATGCATGTAGAGTGAGGGTGTGTGTACATTGGTCAATATGATCAGATAATGACTATCAACAACACATTGAGGCAGCCACCCTCTTAGGACCACAATACACTTTCAAGCATAGACCACACAACACACAATATCTAGGAGACAAGCCAATTTCATATTACACTTAAGATTCCTAACTTTTGCTATTGATGCATTGACATAGGGGTACATAGGTAAGAGATTATTAACCATTATAACTCATCAATGGAAGAACCTACACTTTACCCTAACATAGATATACACATGCTTATACAATAGCCATACAACCTAGATCACAACTAGAATAGGCAAGTAGGCATATGCTTCACATAGTGTGATCATCATAACCACACACTTATATATTCATCAATTTGCCTTCAAGGCCATAGTAAACTCATATATAATGACAACAAAGTAAACACCGCCACCATAAGTGGACCATACAACACAATGACATACAAGGCTTCATCAACTACAATAATATAGAAAAGTAGAGGGAAAGAGTCATTCTTACCAATTCATCCACTTTTGATCATCATTGATAAATAAACTTTTTTCATCATCAATACATTATATATCAGTAGCTAAATATACATTTAATCATGAAAGAAACCATGTACAAGCCGCTACAATATCATACCACAACCTAATAAAATACATCACATATATACTAGAAAGTAGAGAGTTATAGCTCATCAAATAATTTCCCTAGTCTTGTTCATCAATCATATTGTATTAATAATATAAATATAGGGAAGTATCTAACGATATATAACATCATAGCTAAATCATGCTTAATCCACCCTAGAATAAACATCACAACATACACATTACTCTATCAAGTCTATAGGCTAGAAGGACCTAAATCAATCTTTACCAATTCAATTGTTATCTATTCATATTGGATCAACTATACTTAATTATCATCATATTACACATATAGGCAGTAGCTAAGACAAGTCACCATAATTGAGTCACATAACAACCATCGTAACGTCAAGATCACAAGTTACTACCGATAGATTAGAAGAACCTAGATCAATTCATACTAAGCCTTCTTTACTTTGATCATACAAGATTTATACCCACAATTCAACCATGATATTAACCTAAGGCAGTAGCTACAAATATCTTAACATAATCGAATTCCACTATTATACATTTAAAGCGCAATGTTATAGTGAACACATAGAGACATAGTCTAGTCATGATCAAATCTTCATACATTGATCTAATTGGATCATTCATAAACATTCACCATAAATATACTTAAATAATGGTTGATATGAGCAATTCAACGTAATAGAATCACAATTCAACCATTAACCAGCCACGATCATAATACCCATGCAAAGGCTAAATCGAGTTTGGGAAGGGACATGGGTTGCCAATGCAATTTGATTAAAATTCACGTTAAAACCAATACATTATCATCAATTCATCATGATTAAGCCATTAAAAACGTTTTTTGAAAGAACCTATGGCTAGATTGAAGAAGGAGAAGTTTGATCATGAAATCTCTTTTGAAAACATTGAGATTAACTCTCTAGATGGAAGGATAAGTAGATATGAAGGATCACTATACCTTTATCTAGAAGAAAACCTCTAAAACTTGATGAAGAATCCATGGAAATCCAAGATCCAAGCTGTTCTTGAGATTCACCTTCAATGGAGGTTCTAGAGAGAATATTTTTGGAGGGAAAGTCTAATTTGTGTGAATTGGATTGGGAATGGGTTGATCACGTTTTTTATCACTTAAATACACTCAAAAATCACCAAATAAGCCATGTATGGTCAGGTTAGCACGTGGGGTGAATTTACCATTCACCCCTTTAATGAAACAGTGTGCAGGCAGCTTGACACAGCCTGCACCAACAGCCACCATCGACGCCTAGTAGGTCCATCGACGGAGCGTCTGTGGCTTCCGTCGATTGTATCTTGGGATGTTCTTTGGCTGAGACTTCCCCAGTATAAGTGTTGATCGATGATTCACCACCAACGGGCTTTTTTTCAACAAATGGGGCATCATTTGGTTCAGTCGATCAACACTGCAAAGGCAGTATCTTGACAGCCTTTGTGTCCTTCTTGTGGGCCCTTTTGCTGGGCCTTTGGAAAGTCGTACCCGGACGTTCCCAACGTAAATATACACCTTAACATGTTTAAGACCTTCCATGCAAGTTTCACCCAAAATGAGCACATAAAACCCATCCAAACATGCAAGGCACTCTCAAGACACACATGAACGTCTCAAGGGCTATCTTTCGAACGTCTTAGATGTTCTTGGACGTTTGACCTCCAAACATCATGAAACTCCACACACTGCCTATAAACATCATTATAACTAATTTAAGACTTCATAAGCTCATGAAATACAAATATAAGCCAGTATAGACACACGAGGAAAATAGGTGACTAGTCGTCGAATGTCTTGGTCGTCCCTTGACGTTTGACTTCCAATTACCATCAAACTTTACACACTGCCTCCTTACAGCCTTAGAACAATTTTAGGACCTTAGACCCTTATTACAAGCATGTTAGGCTTTGGGGGTCTTACAACAGTCCATCTCCTTCGAAGCATGATGTTGATGATCAAGTCCAAAGCAAAAAAATATCTCCTGCAGGAAAAAGCAACAGACAACAATGATCTCCACAAATCAGGAACAGGTTAAGCAAAAAAAAAAAGAGATGCCATTAAAGAAGATAAGGAAAGGAACATGGAGCATTGCTTGGGACTGAACAACAAGGACCACAAGATAGAGTTGAAGAAGTGGATGAGTGTATACTCATATCAATTCTAAGGATGAGTACGATGAAGATACTCAATCCTTAGACAATAATGAAGATGAAGAGGAAGTTAAATCCACCTTCCACACTGAATATAAATAAGAAATATATGAAGTTAAAGACAAAAGAGGGTTGTCACCAAGGGGAAGGAAGACAACAAGACATAATACAAGTTCCGCGAACATTGGAATGTCAATTACAAGAGCTAGAAGTAGAGGTCTTTAATAATATTGTAATGTTAAAATTCATGTAATACTTACGTTTTCATGTTGTATAAGGTTGAAGTTCCAATTTGGTACATCCTAGTTATAATGAATACGTCATGTTTGATGTAGTTATTAGAATAGGTTCTTTTATTTTCTATAGACTTTTCTTGTAAGGGGAAAAGTCTCCCCCGTTTATGTATTCTTAGTAAATTATGTATTAAGGAGGATCCTCCATAGGTGCTTAGTTTCTTTAGAATACAACTTGATGTATCGGGTTGAGTTGACTAACCTTAGTAGGTTGGTCGACTCATAACCCACCTTAGGATCGAAGGTAAGGTCTATGCCCCCCTCTATGTACTTTTTATTTTAATAAATGATAAGGCCTAGGGGTGTTGCTCAACCCCTGACCCACCACAAGGGTCGTTCAATAAAAAAGCAACACAAAACCCTAACCCTAACCCTAAACCATAAACCCTAAACCCCAAGATAAAAATACCAAAACTCAAGCATTAAACACTAAACCATAGATTTTAAACCACAAATCCTAAACCCCAAAACCTACACCCTAAAAAAACACTAAACCCTAACCCTAACCCTAACCCTAAACCCCAAACTCTAAACCCAAAGCGTAAAATACCAAAACCCTAACATTAAACACTAAACCATAGATATTAGAACTCAAATCATTAACCTCAAACCCTAAAACCTAAAGAAACCTTAACCCTAACCCTAACTTTAACCCTAAACCTAACCCTAAACCCTAAACCCTAAACCCTAACCCAAAATATCGAAACCCAAAATTAAACACTAATACATAGATATTAAACCTCAAATCCTAAACCCTAAACCCTAAAACCTAAGAAAAAACCTAAAACTTTGAAAACCCTAACCCCAAACCTAACTCTCACCCTTAAACCTTTAAACCCTAAACCCTAAACCCCAAGCCCAAATTACCAAAACCCAAAAATTGAACACTAAACCATTGATATTAAACCTCAAATCCTAAACCCTAAACCCTAAAACCAAAAAAAACCTAACCCTAACCTTAGCCCTAACCCTAACCCTAAACCCAAAACCCGAAGCCCCAACCCCAAATTACCAAGACACAAACATTAAACACTAAACCCTAGATATTAAACCTCAAATCCTAAACCCTAAAATCTTAAAAAACATACACCCTAACCCTAAGCCTAAACCCTAATCCCTAAACCCTAAGTCCAAAATACAAACACCCAAATATCAAACACTAAACATAACATTTTAAACCTCAAATCCTAAACCACAAACCCTAAAACCTAAAAAAAAACCTAAACCCTTACCCTAACTCTAACCCTAACCTTAACCCTAACCCTAACCCTAACCCTAAACCATAAAACTGAAACCCAAAATAGAGATACAAAATCCCAAACATTAAACACTAAGCAATATATTTTAAACCATTAATACCAAACACCAAACCCCAAAACCTAAAACCATAAAAAAACTAAACCTAACCCTATCGCTAACCCTAACTCTAACCCTAAACAGTAAACCCAAAATCTCAAAATACCAAAACCCTAACATTAAACCCTAAACCATAGATATTACAACTCAAATCCTTAAACCCAAATCCAAAAAACATATAAAAACCCTAAACCCTAAACCTTACCCTAACCCTAAACCCCAAGCCCAAAATTCAAAAACCCAAAATTTAAATACTAAACCATAGATATTGAACCACAAATCCTAAACCCAAACCATAAAACCTAAAAAAATTCTAAACTCTAACTCAAACCCTAACCCTAACCTGAACCCTGACCCTATACCCTATACCCTAAATCCTAAACCCTAAACTACGTACCCAAAATACAAAAGCCCAAACATTAAAGACTAGACCATAGATATTAAACCTCAAATCCTCAACCCCAAACCCTAAAACCTAAAAACACCACCAAACCCTAAACCTAACCTTAACCCTAACCCTAAACCCTAACCCCTAAACCCTAAGCCAAAAATATCAAATACTTAACATTAAACACTAAACCATTCATATTTAACATCAAATCCTAAACACAAAACCCTAAAAATCTTTTAAAAAAATACCTAAACCCTAACCCAAACCCTTCCCCTAAACCATCATTCTTTGTAGTCTAAAGGAACCCTCAGGTGTGTATTGAATAGGTTGTATGGGTAGTCTCTTCATGTCTTACTTAGATGGTTCTCAAGATAACCTTAGATGGAGTGTCTATTATGATGTAATGGGTTGTGAAATGAATATGGTTATATCTAATATTATGGTTATATCCTATATGTGATCATTGACTTAAGTGATGTTTCTCATATTTGTCTTATCAGATTTTAACCAAAACTAGCATGAAAAGCATATCTCGAGTAAATGTCCCTTTCTCATGATTTTTTCATGGTCATCATACTCAGTGCATCTTTGTACTAACACCATTTCTCCATGTTTTTACTACAAAGTCTAGGTGGTGGTGACTAGAGGTTCATTGGTATCTGAAGAGCTTGGAATTCGTACCTTCAAGCGTCGGGTATGTCTTCAATGATTCGAGGACACATATCTTAGATATTTTTCTTTAAGTTCTTGTAATAGACTCTATAGATTCCTTTTGAATGTAAAGGGTCGTTTCCTATGATATTGAGACGTGTCTAAGATGGCAAGTGTTGAGATGTTCTTCTTTCATTTTATAAAAGAGATTCCACTTGTTTACTATATATTGTGAAAAGGTTTAAGTTCTGCACTACTTTTAATACCTATGTAATAAATGAATGCTAAGGGCTTGTATAAGACCTCTGAGAGGTTGAATACGCCACATTGCAACTTGCGGGTGCTCTCGGGTCGTCACACTAACCCTAAACCCTATACCCCAAGCCTAAAATACAAAAACCCAAGAATTAAAAACTAAACCATAGATATTATACGTCAAATCCTACACCCCAAACCCTAAAACCTAAAAAACCTAAACTCTAATCCTAAACCAAACCCTAAATATAAACTTAAAACCCTAAGGATGGGGTACTCCGATATTGTTCGTGAAGAAGAAGGATGGGTCCCTTAGGATGTGTATCGATTACCGTCAACTAAATAAAGTCACAATCAAAAAAAAGTATCCTCTCCCTCGGATTGATGATTTATTTGATCAACTCCAAGGTGCGGGTTACTTTTCAAAGATCAACTTGAGATCAGGATATCATCAACTTAGGGTGAGAGGTGAAGATATGTCCAAGACAGCTTTTTGAACTAGATAAGGTCATTATGAGTTCTTAGTCATGTCGTTTGGATTGAATAATGCCCCGGTGGCATTTATGGATCTCATGAATAGGGTGTTCCAAAACTATCTTGATGCATTTATTATTGTCTTTATTGATGATATATTGGTGTATTTGAAGAGTGAGGTGATCATATGAGGCATTTGAGAGTTGTTTTGCAAGTACTTAAGGAGCATCAACTATTTGACAAGTATAGCAAATGCATGTTTTTTGGTTGAGGTCGGTAGCATTTCTTGGTCATATTATCTCTAGTGAGGTTGCACAGGTTGATCCAAGGAAGACCGAAGCGGTGGAAAATTGGCCTAGACCATTGGCTCCTATGGATATTAGGAGTTTCTTAGGCCTAGCAAGTTATTATAGAAGGTTTTTCGACGGGTTTGCATCCATTGCTTCCCCTTTGAAAAGCTTGACTCAAAAGAATGTGAAATTTGAGTGGTCCAAAGCATGTGAGAGAAGCTTCCAAATGTTGAAGGATAGGCTTACCTCCGCCCCGGTGTTGACTTTACCGAAGGGTACTAATTGCTTCTTGTATATTGTGATGCATCTCAAGTAGGGTTGGGGTGTGTTCTTATGAAACATGGCAAAGTTATAGCCAATGCTTCTAGGCAACTCAAGATTCATGAGAAGAATTATCCGACTAATGACCTTGAGTTAGTGGCCGTGGTATTTGCCTTGAAAATATGGAGGTACTATATCTATGGGGTTCATGTTGATGTGTATAAAGACCATAAAAGTCATCAATATGTATTCACTCAAAAGGAGTTGAATTTTCGGCAATGGAGATGGTTAGACTTGTTGAAAGATTACGACATGAGTGTTCTCTATCGCCCCGGTAAGGCTAATGTGGTAGTGAATCCTCTAAGTGGATTGTCCATGGGAAGTGTGTCCCATGTGGAAGAATCCAAGAGAAACCTAGTGAAAGATGTTCATAGGTTGGCTCATTTAGGTATTCGAATTGAAAGTTCTCCAAATAGTGGTATGGTGGTACATCATAACTCCGAGTCGTCTTTGGTGGTTGAGGTGAAGTCTAAGAAATACCTTGATCCATTATTGAGTTGAAAGAATCAGTTCTAGGTAAGATGAATGAGTCATTCTCCCAAGGGGGGATGGTGTTCTTAGGTACCAAGGAAGATTTTGTGTGCCTAATGTGGATGATTTGAGTAATAGGATCCTTGAGGAAGATCATGGAGCTCGTTACTCTATTCATCCGGGTTCTACAAAGATGTACCCTGATCTTAGGGAAGTTTTTTGGTGGAATGGCCTAAAAAGGGACATTGCGGAGTTGGTTGTAAAGTGTGCAAATTGCCAACAAGTGAAAGTCGAGCACCAAAAGCCAAGTGGTCTACTTCAAGAAATCCAAGTTCCCTCTTTGAAGTGGGAAGATGTTAACATGGATTTCGTATTTGGGTTTCCTCGGACTAGAAGGCAATATGATTCTATATGGGTGGTCGTGGATAGATTGACGAAGTCCGCCACTTTATTCCCGTCAAGTCCACTTATTCGCTGGAAGATTATGCAAGAATATATATTGACAAGATAGTGAGTCTTCGTGGGGTCCCTTTTTCCATCATATCATATAAAGGTGCTCAATTCACATCTAGGTTTCGTAGGTCATTTCAAAGAGTTTTGGGTACTCAAGTGAAGTTAAGTACCACTTTTCATCCCCAAACGGATTGTCAAGAGGAACGTACCATTCAAACTCTTAGAGATATGCTTACAGCTTCTATCATTGATTTCAAGGGAAATTGGGATGATCATTTGCCTTTGGTGGTTCTCATATAATAATAGATTCATTCATCCATATCTCTGGCTCCTTTTGAAGCTTTGTATGGTAGGAGGTGTAGATCTCCTATTGGATGGTTTGAGGTTGGAGAGTGTTCGCTTCTTGGTCCCGACTTGATCTATAAATACATTAGAGTGTTCATATCATAAGGAACCATTTGCGAACAGCCTATAGTCGGCAAAAGTCTTATACCGATCATAGGAGAAGATACCTTGAATTTGAAGAAGGTGATAAGGTGTATTTGAATTTAACCCATGAAAGGAGTGGTGAGATTTGGTAATAGGGGAAGTTAGTCCTCGTTATGTGGGTCCTTATGAAATTTTGGAAAGGGTTGGCAAGGTTGCATATGAGTTAAAACTCCCTTGTGAACTATCTTCGGTTCATCTGGTTTTCCATGTATCCATGCTTAAAAAGTACATTGGTAACCCCGATTCTATTCTTCCTATTGATGGTCTAGGAGTGAAAGAGAACCTCTCCTATGAGGAGGTTCCGGTTCAAATCCTTGATCGTCAAGTGAAGAGGTTGAGGAACAAGGAGGTGGCCTTTGTGAAAGTGTTATGGAGAAACCACCTAGTTGAGGGAACAACATGGGAGGCCGAGGCCGACATGAAGTCCCATTATCCTCATATCTTTGCTAATTAAGGTTAGTTGTTCCTATTAATAATGAAAATAATGAATAAATTGAATTTGGCTTGTTTTGCAAAGATGTGCATATGCATGATAAATATTTTGCAAAAAAAAAAAAAAGAAGTTTCATATAAAAATGTTCTTTTGCTTGATTTGCACTTATGTGAAATATATGTTTTGTCTTCTTGAGATTTTTGGTCTTTTGATGTTGTCTTGAGAAGAATAGCATTGTTACTCTTCAACGTCATTTTGAGCTAATGTTGAAATTGAGAAGGTAGTTCCTCATAATGTATTATGAAATGTTGAGTTTTTATGTGTGGTGACTTGAGTTGCTATGTGTAATGTTGTTGATATGTGTTAAATGGAGTTGTGAAGTACTCCTATGAACTGTGATGCATAATATGCATGTTGTTGGTTGGGCTGTTAGTCTTGAGTCTATCTCTTTCTTCCAAAAGATTTTAGTATCATTCGGGGACGAATGTTCCTAAGGGGGCGATAATGTAACACTCCAAAAGTCTATGACCTTAGCTAGAGACTCACATGTTGATCTAAGTTAGTAACACTTTCATAAAGCCTAAAATAAAATGAATAAACCATTTAGGAAGTTTTGGAGTCAAGACATCAAGAAACGTCCATGACTTCCGGAAGCTAGTCTAAATTAACTAGTGAAACGTCCGTAGGTTTTCGGAAAGTTTAAGGGTGTTGTATGAGGTCTAAAACTTGTAAAATGACTTTATATAGGTAAAACCTTGTAGATAGAGTGAAAACGTCTAGTTCTGACCCCCAAGGGTCGCTCTATGGGTCCACGAAAGGACCCTAAATTTTCTTGGCAAGCTGCCAAAACAGAAGCCAAAATACACATAGATGAAACAAGTCCGCGTCGCGGACTTGGTGGATTTTGGTCAAATATCAAGGTTGCGTCGCGGGCAGTTAGCGGACTTCACTGTCTTGAAAAATAATTTAGAATATCTTGCGGGAGCAGCTCCGCATCGCGGAGTTATTCCCTAACGAAAATTTGATATTTGGATTTGAAGTTTGACTTCATTAAAGGGTCAACTTAAGTGAGGGATATTTTGAGTATTTTATGGGGGGTCTATATATTGATTTTCTATCAGTTTTGCCTCACATTTACTCTCTCAAATCATATATCCAAATCAAAACCCAAAAGCTCTCACCTCTCTCTACTTTCTCTCTCTAAATATCCTTCATTGAAGGAAGAAGAAAGCTTGAATAAGTAGACCAATTTCTCTGGGATTTCACTTCAATTTCATTGATTAATCTTCATTATGGTATGGTTTATTCACTCTTGGGTTTCCTTTCCTAAGAGGTCCTCTCAAGGTTGATTTCTTAAACACCCAATTCCAAGGGGTTTTCTATTCTAATGGATTTTCTTCTAAACTTCAAATTGATGATTGATCTTGATTAATCGTGATTACTTATGACTAATTAGGTATAGATTGTTGGTTAATTGATGTTAATTGATTGAATTTCATGTTGATCATGTTCCTTTCCCCAATTCCCCAAATCTTGGGTCTTGATTGTAAATTGATGGGAATTGAGGTATGAATTGATCATTAGACTTGTTTTATCTATTCTAATTCATTCATGGACTGCATAGGGTAATGTATTGTTGGGATTGGAGTTATTTCTTGAAGAATTCATGATGAACCCTATTTCCCTAAACCTAGGTTATGAATTGATATTAATTGGATAGTGATGATGCAATTGACCTAGTTCTTGGGTTATTTACTATTGAATGATGTTACTACACCTATTGTTGGATGTAATTGGATGGTTGATGGTAATACCATGAACATGGCTATTAAAGGAGATTGAAGAAGTCTGTATGATCCTAACACTTACTTCAATTATGATGGCTTGTGATTGATGATGTAGTTCAATTGAAGCATGACTTGTGATTTGCCTAAGTAGGTATTGGTATGATGATGAATTGAAAAGTCTTGACTATGTGATTGTGAGATAATACTTAATATGAAATGATATAAGGTTGGTTATGAAGTACCTATGTGCCTTATTATGATATGATGATGATATTATGCTAATCTCACATGTGTGAATTGTAGTTAAAGGACAATACTCATGCAATTCCTATTTGAGCTATAATGATGATGATTATATAAGGGATAAACCCTATGACCTAAACTAAGCCATGATAATTAACAAAGGTATTGAAGTCATTTCCAAAGGGACTCTAACTTAGCACCGACTGAACTTGTAGGTGAGGGGTGACGCCTTCCTATGGAGGGAAGGTAGGGTTCACCATGGTTCTCACGCGGTAGATAGCCTCATAGTCCAAAAAGGGCATAGAGTGATGTTTCCATGACAGCCCCCAAGCTCCATAAACTATGTTACCACCACAGAAATACTAGCTAGTGGATCCACCTGCTTGCTATGTTCATGTTTGGTACTACTTTGGTCGGTAGACCGCCTTCCATAGGTGTAAGGTTTTACAACACCGGATTCCACACTTACTCTTGTGGTCTATGTTGGTTAAGGCAAGTGTTCCCGAAAGTAAAATAAATTAATGGACTATAAACTAACTAGAGTGACTTGAGAGGTTTGACTTAGCCTAGGTAGTGGTACCAGACTCTACCTATGCCTTGCACTTGTTTGCCTCGAGGGAATCCTTAGGAGGTTGTTCTTGTGTTCTTATAATGTATATGCTATGGATATGATGACTTTACATGTTGATGATATTATATGTTGTTAGTTTCATTTATGAACATGCTATTGGTCTATATTGTTAAATGTGATGATGACTACCATTGATGCTATGTTATATTGAGTTGGACATGCTTATGATCCGTTGTTTGCTTTGCTTGATTGAGTAAGGTTATGGGGATGTACTTGATAATTGCACATGTAGACTAAATGATAGTTTGTGGGTAAGGGTCTTGATCATGTTATGATATTATGAACTCTTATATATGTTGACTTTACTATACTTGATGATGTTGGTCTTGTGTTGTATATGGCCTTGACTCAAGAGTTATGTGTTCATTGGTTTATATGGGTTCTTGGATGTGCATTAGGATTTTCAAAGTAAATTAGCATGTTTTGAACAAATGTCCTCTTTGGCATAATTTCAATTGTTTTATGCGCATATACTCATAATTAGTACAAGTGTGTACTAACACATGTGTTATGTTTACAACAAATTGTAGGGTCTGGCCGTTTAGCTTAGTTGAAGGCCATTGAAGACTACTTGGATATTCCCCAAAAGTTTGGTAGGTCCTCACCTTCCGAGGATGATGCCATTGTCAAGCTATAAATGTTGTTCTAGTTATAAGACTTCTAGTTCTTTCTGTTTCATTTGGAGACGATTGTTATATAAGCCTATAAGAGGCTCTTTGTTGTAATGAAGTATGGGTCAAACCCAATTATTGTATTTGTTTTAGATGCTTCTAATATGAGACATATTATAGACTTCCTATGAGATTATGTTCCTATACTATGCATGTGAAATAAAAGTAGAAGTCTATGTAGTGCTTCCTATTGCGAGAAGTCTAAGTAAACTCCCTAAATATATATATATATTATGTGTATGCGAGAGGTCTATGTACACATCAATGAAGAAGTAATTAAATGTTTTAGATTTTCTGCGTTTTTAAATGTTACGACCCGAGTGTATACCCTAGAAGTTATGGTATCCTCGAATCTTAACACGGCATTGTCGACCTATCGGAGGTCTAAGACAATCCCTTAGACATCTTTCATTGCATAATCGTAAAAATAGTAGAAAATTTAAAACTTTTCATAGCACAATATATGCTAGAACATTACTTCATATATATATATAGAAATACCATAATACATAGTTAGACTCTAATATCTCTTTGCACTCTTAAGACACAACTAAATAGACTAGAAGAGAATAGGGACACCACCCTTAACAACATAAAATATATGTCTAAGCTATTACATTAACTTTAAGAACATCTTGACATAGGCAACCCTTGAATCATAAGGGTCCCTTTACTTGACCTTGGGAGATCTAACCAAGCTCTTCACTTAGGAGACATCTTCTAGCCATCACCACCTACACTTTGTGTAAAAATATGAAGAAGAATGGTATTAGTACAAGAATGCACTAAGTATGGCAACCATGCAAAAACATGCATTTAAAGAGGACATTTCATTTGAAATCACGCAACATGTCTTTTTAGTAAACTTCATGAACATAGGCACATATAAGCTCAATATAGTTCACATACATCATAGAGACATGGATAATACTTATAATAGCACATAAAGCCATTTATCATACTTTGAAACATATTCAATACATACCATACATTACCTCTCTTATATCTTACTTCTTTCTTTAAGTAACCCTCAAGTGTACCTAGTGCAATGTATCACCTTGAGGTCACCTTAAAATAGTCTTTCATAATATGATTCATAACACCACATATATTCACAAGTCATAAGAATATCAAAGACATCAACTTCACATAAGGACCATCACCTAAGAAAACTCCTAATTCACACTAGTGCAATGTGTCGGTAACATCCCATAATGCTACTTCCACCAAGTGTACCAAAGAAGTCACCCTAGACTATGCATAACATACTCAACAAGTCACAACATATTCAATAAGTCATAACATATTCACTTATAACTATACATAAGACCACATACTTCATATCATCATATAAGGACTCTTTCCTTTACTACAACCTTAGTCCTAAATTACTTAGTTCATATAATAGGTAGACTACCCTCATAACCCCCTTCAAAAGCTTACTTGTGTAATGTACACATGGAGTCCCATACCCCCACATATACTAAGTAAACTCATCTAGAAGCCACAAGTGTAATTCACATGCATAGTCATATTTCATGTCTTAACATAACAAGGTCACTTAACATGCATTCATACAAGTCATACATAACATATGTCTTTACTTCATAAGGGTCTCCAATCCTATCCTTTCTTGAAGTCATCTAGTGCAATGTATAGGTAGGGTCCATAGTCCTCCCATACCAAGTACACTTCTCAATGAATTTATATTAGAGTTCATATTCTTATCTTAGTCATTATTAACCTTGGGGAGACATAGCCATAACCGACATAGATCATGTGAGCTACATGGAATCTCGTGTCCTACACCCACACCAAAAAGAGATGGTTAACACTTGCCGAAGGTGCAACCATTCGTACTTAGCTATTCTAGGTGGAAACCACAAGCTATAACCTACGGGGGCACGTAGTTATGGAACATGGAGATTGCTTCTACAAACCTTGACTTACTAGCGTGAGGGTTTGCATCTCATGAGACAACATCTATATTGGGAACCCGGACTTACTAACGTGAAGGTTCTCTTTGTGGGAAGCCGGACTTACTAATGTGAAGCTCCCTCTCTCATTTGTCATGTTCACTCGGTGCTAGGCTCTAACTCGCTTCATAAATACATTTAAGCCTTTAGTGTATTAATTCATATGAAGGCTTTAGGAGTTTGCTCCTTCATACATCATATAGCTCAAAGGATTCTAAGATATGTCCTTTCATCATAGACCCTACTTCATGTGAGAATGTCCTTTCACATAATCATACAATCATACATCATGTGTGTGTGCATACAATGTGAGATCTACCTTCATATAACACCTCTAATTACACATGTTCATCTTCATTAATCATATACTTTACTTGCATAGAAATAGGTAATGATGCATAGGAGAACTATCCCTTTCCTTATTCATCATGAATCTATCCTACTCATAGATATGAATGGAGTGTGTGTGTACATTGGTCAACATGATCACATAATGGCTATCACATAGTATTGAGGAAACCACCCTTTAAAGATCACAACACATGTACAACATTCTTCAAGTCTCAATTCATACAAACATATAGAATATTGAGGACTATAGACTACACACACTCACATTACATCAAGGAGGCAAGTACATATTCAACAATAGAATAGAAGACTCCTAGCATACTTTGATCACACATTCATATAGGGTTCATATGGGTAGGGGTCATGCTATAAGAATATTCTTCATCATTAGCTATATAAACCACACCTAACCTTAGCATGATCATCACATATACATATAACATCATCTCCACAACTAGTTCAAACAAGTAGTCTAGAAGACTATACACATAACAACACATAACATCAATTCACTTAGACACAATACTAGAATCAAGGCTAAATCCTTCAACTTCCTAACATAGAAATCACCATATCAATTCATATTGCATCTAATGCCTTCAAGGCCATGATTATAACACATAAACATGTACAAGAATGTAAACACCGCCACCATAAATGGACCATACCAATCAACACAATTCAATGTACATTCTAGGCTAAATAGAAGCAATAAGTCAACTTACCAAATCTCCAAGCTTATGATCATCTTTGATCACTCATCCACAATTTATATTCAATTGATATGTAAAGTAATAGCAATAGGCAATTCAATAACATCTAATCACAATTCTATAAACATCAAGTCAAGATCACAAGACCCACATAATAGGCCAATTTGAGAAATTAGGAGGATCATGGGTTCTTCCTAAAATTGGATAGAAATTCATCATAAAATCAATAAACATATATTCATCATTAGAATACTTTTGAAATCAATTTGAGAATGAACCCATGGCTAGATTAAAAAATAGGATTTTTGACTTAGAATTCATGTTTAGAAAACCTTTGAAAGGACTCCATTGATAAATGGTTATCTATGGATGAAGGATAACCATACCTTATATATTAAAAAGACCATGAAAATCTGAGAGTAAATCTCCAATAATCTAACTCCATAGCTTGTTCTTGAGTTTGGTCTTCAATGGAGGTTTTGGGGTTTTTGGAAGAGAAGAGAACTTTGAGAAATTGATTTCTTAATGGGTGTTGGGGTTTTGGATTTGGAAAGGGTTTAAAAAGGTCTTAAAAACAGTTAATAACACTTCCCCTAACTTACCAAAACACCCCCACACGAATTGGGGATCTTAGACATGTCAAAATTGACTTAAAACGACAAAACCGGATCAGGGAGTGGGCTGCGCGTCACGGAGCAGCTCTCCAATTCTGCCCCAAATAATTTTTGGGACAGTGAGGTGCATGATAGGCACGCGTCGAGAGTGCAAGGTCCAAATCTTGCTCCTGCATGCTGCCTTGGGCAGCCTCATGTCCAAGGTTTGGGTCCTCCTGGAGCCCTTCGGGTGGTCCCCGGGGAGTCATACCCAAACTTTTTGATCCTTAACATGTCTATTAAGGTAGTAGGGTCAACTAAACTAATTCTCAACTCCAAACAAAACATAAAAATCAAGTCATACATACAAGGACTTACTAGCACGTCTAAAGACCAACTTTCGGACATTCTTGGACGTTTGACCTTCAAATGACTTCAAATAAAAAATGCATGCAATAAAACACTTGATTAAAATTTTATTAACCTTTTTAGGCTCATGTGAGGCTCTAGCTACCTTATCTCATTTTGAGGGCGTGTCATTAACCTATGAATGTAATGATGTAAGCTAATATGCTAGTCTTAGTCCTCGATGAGGATAACGACGCCGGTTACGTCTAGGAGGTGCTCTCCGGATATGACATAAACCCCAAGACCAAAATGTAAGACCCCCAAAATGAGTTAGTGTGTTTAGATCCTAACGTGGTTGTCTTATGGTTATAAGGTCCTAAAATGACTTATAATATTGTTTAGAGGAAGTGTATAAAGTTTGAGGTGATTTGGAAGTCAAACGTCAAGGGACGACCAAGAAGTTCGACGACTAGTCGCCTATGTGTCTATGCATGCCTATATTTGTATGTCATGAGCTTATTAAGTCTAAAAATGAGTTATAATTATGTTTAATGGTATTATATGAAGTTTCGTGAAGTTTGGAGGTCAAACGTCTAAGAACGTCCACGACGTTCAAAAGTTAGCCCTTGAGACGTTCATGTGCGTCTTGATGGGGCCTTGCATGTTTGGACGAGTTACATGTATTTGTTTTGGATGAAACTTATTTGGAAGGTCTACAACTTATTAAGGGTTGTATTTACGTGGTAAACGTCCGGGTACGACTTCTAAAGGGCCCACAAGAAGGACCCGAGGCTGGTCAAGACACTGCCTTGGCAGTGTCAATCGACTGAACCAAACCACGGCCCGTAGGTGAGGTCTCGTCGATTTACACTTAGCTTGGGCAGGTATCAACCCAAAAATTGGCCAAGGACGAGTCGACGGAAGCCAAAAGACGGCCAGTCGATTGACGAACGGCCAGTCGATTGGGTCGGTCGATGGTGTCCTACACCTGCTGCCTTGCGCACTGTCTTATTAAGGGGTGAATGGGAAATTCACCCCACGTCCTAAACTGACTCTAATTAATTTATTTACCTATTTTTGGGTGTATGTAAGTCATCAAACATGTGAAACTCCCATTCCCAATCCCATCTACAGAAATTTAACCTTTCCCTCAAAAAATATCCTCTCTAGAAACCACCATTGTTGGCGAAGCTCAAGAACAGCTTAGAGATTGGATTTCCATGGATGATTCACCAAATTATAGAGGTTTTCAACTAGACAAAGGTAGGGTAATCCTTCATCTCCAAGTAACATTTCACTTAGAGAGTTAATCTCAAGTTTTCAAAGAAGGTTTCATGATCAAAGTTCTTCTTCTTCAACCTAGCCATGGGTTCTTTCCAAAAACGTTTTAAATGGTTAAATCATGATGAATTGATGTTAATGTATCGGTTTGACTGTTATTTTACTCCAGTTGCGTGATGAACCCATGCTCCTTCCTAAATCGATTTAGTCCTTGCATGGGCTTTGTGATCATGGCTTGTTAATGGTTAATTTGTGATTCTCTTACGTTGAATTGCTTATATCTAATGTTATTTACGTGAATTGGTTATGAATGGATGATGAAGGATCCATGCGGATCAATGTATGAAGGATTGAACATGTTTATCTTAGTTTTCCATGATTCACAGTAATATGGCTCTTTTTATGATTTAATGTTAAATTCAAATAAGTGATGATGATTATAGCTACTGTTTTAGGTTAATATCATGATTAAATTATGGATAGTAATCTCATATGATCAAAGTAAATAAGAATAGGCTTGAATTGATCTAGTTTCTTCTAGTCTATCTAGTGGTAACTTATGATCTTGATGTTAGGTTGGTTGTGCTGTGACTCGATGATGGTTAATTTTCCTTAACTACTTCCTATATGTACAATGTGATGATAATTAGGTATAATTGATCTAATATGAATAAATAACCATGGAATTGGTAAAGATTGATTTAGATTCTTCTAACCTATAAAGTGACTATTGTAATGTATATGACATGATCTAAATGTTAGGGTAGATAAAGCATGATTTCGTTTGATTAATTATCTCTTTCGATACTGACCTACATGTGTATTGATGATAAATTGTTATTGATGATCAATGAAAGCGAATTGGGTTAAAGATCTATGTCCTTCTACTTTCTAGTATATATGTGGTGTATTGTATTAGATTGTAATATGATCTTGTAGCGAATTGTACATGGTTTCTTTTATGATTATGGTACTTTAGGTACTTCACTATACTTGAATTATTGATGAAAGAGTAGTAATGGTCAATGATGACCAAAGGCTAAAGGATGGGTAAGAATTCCTCTATTCTTCTACTTCTCTACTCCCTTATAGTAATGTTGATGAAGCCTTGTATGGAATTGTGTGGTATGGTCCACTTATGGTGGCGATTTTTACTTTATTGTCATTATATGTGTGTTGACCATGGACTTGAAGGCAAATTGATGAACATATGATTGAGTGATTATGATGATCACCTTATGTGTAACTTGTGCCTAGTCTTCTATTATAGTTGTGAATCTAGGTTATGTTACTATTATTATGAGCATGTAAAGGGTTATGTAAGATCATGTACAGGTGCTGCCATTAATGAAGTGTTAAGTATTGATGATCCCTACCCATGAACCCCTATGTAAATGTGTGAGTAGCTAATTTTTGGAGCATTAAAGTATAATATAAAGTTAGCTTGCCTCCTATACTAAATTGTGTTGTGTGGTCTATGCTTGAAAGTGTAATATGGTCTTAAGAGGGTGGATGCCTCAATATGTTGTTGATAGCCATTATGTGATCATATTGACCAATGTTCACACACCCTCACTCAATATGCATGCTTATAAGTAGTATAGGTAATGGTGTCTAAATGAAAGGTTGTTCTCATATTCACTAGTGTCTACTACTATGCACGTAAAGTATATGGATGTGAAGTATGTTATGTATTACCTACTAGGATGACTTGATAGGTGTACTAGTATGGGCAATGGTATGGGACCTTGTCTAAAAATTGCACATGTGTACCTTGATAGGATAGTTCCTAGGTTTGGTTTCTATGTGCATGAATATGAATGTATGGTCATGTGTGGTCTTAATGTGTTATGTGAAAGGTTTGCTCACAAATATGTATACACACTCACACATGAATGATGATCTAGTCAATAGAGGAGCCTTGAAAGATGGGCTCAAGTGTATCCTCAACAAGATAGTGCTAATACATATGTTATGTCCATGTGAAAGGATTTCTCACATGAATTAGGTTGATGAAATCTCACCTATGACCTATGAGCTAAGCATATGAGGGGATGACTCTCCTAAGCCTATGTTTTATAAATAAATGTTAATAAATGCTTTTACAATAAAGGGAACATAGCTTAGCACCAAGTGAACTTATAGATGAGGGGGTGACACTTTCCTACATAGGGAAGGTAGGGTTCACTACGGTCCTCACGTGGTGGATAGCCTCATAACCCCAAAAGGGTGTAGAGTGATATTTCCATGAATGCCCCCAAGTTTCATAAACTATGCTTGCCACATATGATCTTGCAAGTGATATCACCTAATATGCTAGCATGATATATGTCTTACCTTGGTAAGTAAGATGCCCTCTTTTTGGTGTGAGTGGATGACACTAAATTCCATGTTTAGCACCCATGGACTTAGTGTCAGTTAAGGCTATAGTTTCACTACAGAAAAATGGACAATGGAAGTAAATGATAAGGACCCTAACTAGGATAACCTAAAGGTAGTTTCTTAGTATAGGTGGGGGTATGGGGCTTCACCTATACATTGCACATGTGGCTCTTGAGGGAAGTCGTAGGAAGGTGTTGTAATGCATGTCACTATGTATATGTTCTTTATGCATGACTTTGTAGTATTGGTCTACTTGTTATGATGATGTGCATGGTATGATTCTATATGCATGATGTTGATCTTATTGACCATATGATGGAGGTCTTGCTTGATATAAATTAAGTGTCTTCTTTCACTATGTTGATGTATGACTTGGATGTAAAGGCTTGTGGTCTAATGATAGGTTACTAAGTATATGTGAGGTTATGGGGCTTTACATGTACATTGCACTGGTAGACTTAGATTGGGGGCATGAGTTAGGTCTTATAAGGTTCTATGTGAAGTAAAATAAGTATATGTGCATAATGGCTAGGAGTTCACTGTAATGTCCTTTTAGTCTTGGCTTAAATATGTATATGTTGTACTATACTCCAATAATGGTATGTGTTGCTTCATGTAGGTTATATGTATGTTTACTTGTGATCTTAAGGTGATGCATTGCACCAAGTATCACTAGAGGGTTACTTGGAAGGTTAATGTATAAAAGAAAGAAATGCTCACTGTAAAATAGAAATAGCTCACTGTAATGTGACTTGAAAATTAATAAATTCTATATGTGATCTGATGAAATATTTGGCCTTTGAATATGTTTATATGATGTATGTGAATGTATAAATTCTATTGGATAAAGGGTTTATGAAGATTTACTCAAAAAGGCATGAAGTATGATTTCAAGAAAATGTCCCTTTTAAATGTATGTTTTTGCATGGTTTCCATACTTAGTGCATTCTTGTACTAATCCTATTCTTCTCTACTTTTTACACAAAGTGTAGGTTATGGATGCTTAAATGATTTCTTGATAGATGATTTCCAAGCTCAATGAAAGGAGTCCTTAAGTTCAAGGATCTCCTACTTATGTCTTTATTGTAAAGTTTATTGAATATTTTATAGTTATGTATTATGTCTTAAGGGCAGTGTCCCTAATGTACTCTAATGTTGTTGAGTCTAAGATGGCAAATAGACTTAAGGTCTAAGTATGTATTACGATATTTTATATATATGAAGTAAAGTTCTAGCATATGATGTGCTATGAAAATTTTTAAATTTTTCGCTAAATTTACTATGCTAATGCAATGAATGATAACTATGGGCTTGTATAAGACCTCTGAGAGGTCAAGTACGCCATGTTACTTCTAGGGGGTGCTCCACGTATGGGACAAACATGGTGTCAGAGATGAGGTTTATAAAGTGGTTTTAGGTTCTAAAAGTCTAATATTGCCACGTCTAGTAGAGTCTCGTAGCATTGGTGGTGAGTCGCGACAGATCAAATGGTACAGGAGGCTATAGGACGATAGAGTTTCCCTTCTTCATCATTCTCGTATCGTGCCATAGAACTTAACTCTATAAGATCTCTCTCTTATGTTTTGTTGTCCGGTGGTCTTTTAGATGTGATTGCTTGGATGAGATTGTTCTCTATCCTTGAGGGAGAAAAGGTGAGTTTAAATGCTTATGTTGGTTTTATGGTTGAATGAGTATGTGTGAAGGTGAATTTTGGCATGTTTTGATAATGTGATTCCAATTATGGCTATGTATGAAGTTTATGTGGGATGGCATGTTATGTTGAAGAATGTGGGTCATGATATAGTTAAAGAATGTTAAAAGTTATTATGGTTGACATGTGTTTCTTTTGGAATGATGTGTTACTACATGATTTTTAGATGATGGTAGCCTAATACTATGATTTGAACATGAAATGCTTAGTGACTACCTATGGAAGCATGCTACCCTAAGAATATGTGCTTAAATGTGTTAAATGTTTCCCTTTGTATGTATGTGGTCCTTGATAAGTTGCCTAATATAGATTGGATTCCTTTGTATAGACATGATCCTAGGCGCAAAGGTAGTATGTTTGTCTTGGTAGGGTGATGATGTGGGTTTTAGTGACCTAGAAGTCACCTTACTGTAATGTTTAAGAAAAAAGAAACAATTTTTATGGCTAAGTTTCCTTGTTGTTTTCCCTAATGATGTGTGACCTTTCTGTCTATGTATTGCATGAAAACCTTGTGTTGTTTAATGGTATGACCTAAATTGATGAATGGGAATAAATTACCTAGGAGATGAAGTTTATAATACCTTGCTTGACTTACTGTAAATTCCTTCTAATTGGTAATCAGTTTTAAGTGATGAAAAAATGAAGGTTGTTAAGTTAATATCCTCTTCAGGTTGGTTTAAGTTACTCTTAATTGGGTTTACCCTAAGTGGGGGGTGGTGATGGATTAGTAAGGTTGTAGATATTTTCTACTTTGTCCTTCTATTTTTGCTTGAACTTGAAGCTAATGAATTCTTAGTAAGCTTGTTCATGAATATAGTCTTGCATAAAGTATGAATTGCATGAACCTTATATGTTTGGTATGTATTGATTGACATTACCTTAAAGATATTGTGAGGATTTCAAGCACATGAAGGGAAATTTTGATAAAATCCATGTTTTCTCATGTGTATTGTGCATCCTAATATGATAATTGTGATTTTGACTTCATGAGGTAAGATAAGAAACATGGTTATAGTCACTTGTGAGGTGTAATGTTTAGCCTTATAATGAAAAGTTGAGTCTCTTTATCATGAAATATGTTGAGTCTCTTAAAAACTATGTGACTTGTAGGTTTGGAAAGCATGATTGTAGGCTCACCCTTTGAAAGTGAGAGCATGTTTACCTAAGTGTTCATGTGTGTTCCTATGATTTGTATTGTTTTTCCCAAATGATGCTTACTGTAAAGGCTAATGCTATGTTAGAATTTGAAATTTTGTGAAATTGCCTCCTATTGTTTGTGATGTGTTTGGTGTGACTTACCGTTTAGACTTCACTAGGAAGAAAACATGAGAATGTATTGGTTTAAAAATTTGAGAAAATTCTCATATTACAGTAAAGATGACCTTTGTGCATTTGCTTGGGAATGAACTCATGATACATGTAAGTTTATTGAGGAGAAGTACATTCCTCCATGGACACCACTAAGCATGGTATGGTTGAGTATGACCTTCATGGCACTAGGTCTAACTAATAAGAATTCATTGTCAACCTATCTTACTCAAGTCTATGTGCATTGAAGTATGAATGCCTACTTGTTCTTGAGTGTTGTTGAAATCTGCCTAAGTGTGACTTAAAGATAGTTGCAAGATGAGATCTTAATGAATTGAAGTGTAATGACCATGTTATGATTAGTAGAAGGATGTTTCTCCTATGAACATGATTAGAGCCTTTGTGGTTGAAACATTAAAGAGTGAGTAAATAAAGGTTTTGCTTGCTTGTGTGCATTGAATGTTAAAATGATTTGAAGTTGTGTTCCTTTTAAGATTGGTGCATTAAATTCTATGTTATGATGTTATGAATATGATGAACTGCCCTATGATGCATTGAAGTCCTTGTTCTTATTAAAGTATTCTAAGTGTCATTCGAGGACGAATGTTCCCAAGTGGGGATATTGTAAGACCCCCAAAACGAGTTAGGGTTTTTAGAGCCTAACATGTTTGTATTAAGGTTATAAGGTCCTAAAATGACTTATAATATATTTTAGAGGCAGTGTATAAAGTTTGAGGTGATTTGGAAGTCAAACGTCAAGGGACGACCAAGACGTTCGACGACTAGTCGCCTATGTGCCTCATCTGTCTATGCTTGCTTATATTTGTATGTCATGATCTTATGATGTCTTAAAATGGGCTATAATGATGTTTAATGGTATTATATGAAGTTTTGTGAAGTTTGGAGGTCAAACGTCCAAGAAAGTCCAAGAAGTTCGAGAGTTAGCCCTTGAGACCTTCATGTGCGTCTTTATGGGGCCTTGCATGTTGGATGATTTACATGTATTTGTTTTGGGTGAAACTTATTTGGAAGGTAAACAACTTGTTAAGGGTTGTATTTACGTTGGAAACATCCGGGTACGACTTCTAAAGGACCGCGATAAAGGGCGCACAAGAAGGACCCAAGGCTGGTCGACACACTATCTTGGCAGTGTGAATCACTGAATCAAACGACGGCCAGTTGGTCGAACAACGGCCTGTAGGTGAGGTCTCATCGATTGAAACTTAGCTTTGGCAGGTATCAACCCAAAAATTGTCCAAGGACCAATCAACGTAAGCCAAAGGACGGCCAGTCGATTGACGAACGGCCAGTCGATTGGGTCCATCGATGGTGGCCTGCACCTGCTGCCTTGCACGCTGTCTTATTAAGGGGTGAATGGGAAATTCACCCCACGTCCTAAACTGACTCTAATTGATTATTTACCTATATTTGGGTGTATATAAGTCATCAAACACGTGAACCTCCCATTCCCAATCCCCTCTACACGAATTGAACCTTTCCCTCCAAAAATATCCTCTCTAGAAACCACCATTGTTGGTGAAGCTCAAAAACAACTTGTTGCTTGGATTTCCATGGATGATTCACCAGATTTTAGAGGTTTTCAACTAGACAAAGTTATGGTAATCTTTCATCTCCAAGTAACCTTTCACTTGGAGAGTTAATCACAAGTTTTAAAAGAAGGTTTCATGATTAAAGTTCTTCTTCTTCAATCTAGCCATGGGTTATTTCCAAAAATGATTTAAATGGTTAAATCATGATTGATGTTAATGTATTGGTTTGAACGTGATTTTACTCCAATTGCATGATGAACCCATGCTCCTTCCCTAAATCAATTTAGTCCTTGCATGGGCTTGTGATCATGGCTTGTTAATGGTTAAGTTTGATTCTCTTACGTTGAATTTCTTATACCTAATGTTATTTACGTGATTTGATTATGAATTGATGACGAAGTATGCATGTGGATCAACGTATGAAGTATTGAACATGTTTATCTTAGTTTTCTATGATTCTCTGTAATATGGCTCTTTTTATGATTTAATGTTAAATTCAAATAAGTGATGATGATTATAGCTACTATTTTAGGTTAATATCATGATTAAATTATGGATATTAATCTCATATGATCAAAGTAAAGAAGAATAGGCTTGAATTGATCTTGACGTTAGGTTGGTTGTCTTGTGACTCGATGATGGTTAATTGTTCTTAACTACTGCCTATATGTACAATGTGATGATACTTAGGTATAATTGATCTAATATGAATAGATAACCATGGAATTGGTAAAGATTGATTTAGATTTTTCTAACCTATAAAGTGACTTTTGTAATGTATATGACATGATCTAAATGTAAGGGTAGATAAAGCATGATTTTGTTTGAGTAATTATCTCTTTATATACTACCCTACATGTGTATTAATGATAAATTGATATTGATGATCAATGAAAGCGAATTGGGTTAAAGATCTATGTTCTTCTACTTTCTAGTATATATGTGGTGTATTGTATTAGATTGTAATATGATCTTGTAGCGAATTGTACATGGTTTCTTTTATGATTATGATACTTTAGCTACTTCCCTATACTTGATTATTGATGAAAGAGTAGTAATGGTCAATGATGACCAAAGGCTAAAGGATGGGTAAGAATTCCTCTATTCTTCTACTTCTCTACTTCTTTATAGTAATGTTGATGAAGCCTTGTATGGCATTGTGTGGTATGGTCCACTTATGGTGGCAGTGTTTACTTTATTGTCATTATATGTGTGTTGACCATGGCCTCGAAGGCAAATTGATGAATATATGATTGAGGGATTATGATGATCACCTTATGTGTAACTTGGGCCTAGTCTTCTATTATAGTTGTGAATCTAGGTTAAGTTACTATTGTTATGAGCATGTAAAGGGTTATGTAAGATCATATGTAGGTGCTGCCATTAATGAAGTGTTAATGATTGATGTCCTCTACCCATGAACCCCTATGTAAATGTGTGAGTAGCTAATGTTAGGAGCCTTAAAGTATAATATGAAGTTTGCTTGCCTCCTATTCTAACTTATGTTGTGTGGTGTATGCTTGAAAGTGTAATATGGGCTTAAGAGGGTGGCTGCCTCAATATGTTGTTGATATACATTATGTGATCATATTGACCAATGTACACACACCCTCACTCTAAAAGGCTGTTCTCATATTCACTAGTGTCTACTACTATGCACGTAAAGTATACGTATGTGAAGTATGTTATGTATTACTTACTAGGTTGACTTGATAGGTGCACTAGTATAGGCAAGGGTATGGGACTTTGTCTATGCATTGCACATGTGTACCTTGATAGGATAGTTCCTAGGTTTGGTTTTTATGTGCATTAATATGAATGTATGGTCATGTGTGGTCTTAATGTGTTATCTGAAAGGATTGCTCACATATATACACACTCACACATGAATGATGATCTAGTCAATAGAGGAGCCTTGAAAGATGGGCTCAAGTGTATCCTTAACTAGATAGTGCTAATACATATGCTATGTCCATGTGAAAGGATTTCTCACATGAATTAGGTTGATGAACTCTCATTTATGACCTATGAGCTAAGCATATGAGGGGATGACTCTCCTAAGCCTATGTTTTATAAATAAACGTTAATAAAGGCTTTTTCAATAAATGGAACTTAGCTTAGCACCGAGTGAACTTGTAGATGAGGGGGTGACACTTTCCCACATATGGAAGGTAGTGTTCACTACGGTCCTCATGGGGGGGGGATAGCCTCATAACCCAAAAAGGGTGTAGAGTGATATTTCCATGATTGCCCCAAAGTTCCATAAACTATGCTTGCCACATAGGATCTAGCAAGTGATATCACCTAATATGCTTGCATGATATATGTCTTACCTTGGCAAGTAAGATACCCTCTTTTTGGAGTGAGGGGATGACACCAAATTCCATGTTTAGCACCCATGGTCTTAGTGTCGGTTAAGGCTATAGTTTCCCTAAAGTAAAATGGACAATGGAAGTAAATGATAAGGACCCTAACTAGGATAACCTAAGGGTAGTTGCTTAGTGTAGGTGGGGGTATGGGACTTCACTTATACTTTGCACAAGTGGCTCTTGAATGTAGTCCTAGGAAGGTGTTCTAATGCATGTCACTATGTATATGTTCTTTATGCATGACTTTGTAGTATTGGTCTACTTGTTATGATGATGTGCATGGTATTAGTCTATATGCATGATGTTGATCTTATTGACCATATGATTGAGGTATTGCTTGACATAAATGAAGTGTCTTCTCTCACTATGTTGATGTATGACTTGGATGTAAAGGCTTGTGGTCTTATGATAGGTTACTAAGTATGTGTGAGGTTATGGTGCTTTAAATGTACATTGCACTAGTAGACTTAGATTGGGGGCATGAGTTAGGTCTTATAAGGTTCTATGTGAAGTAAAATAAGTATATGTGCATAATGGCTAGGAGTTCACTGTAATGTCCTTTTAGTCTTGGCTTAAATATGTATATGTTGTTGTACTATACTCCTATGATGGTATGTGTTGCTTCATGTAGGTTATATGTATGTTTACTTGTGACCTTAAGGTGATGCATTGCACCATGTATCACTAGAGGGTTACTTGGGAGGTTAGTAAATAAAAAAAAGAAATGCTCACTGTAAAATAGGAATAGCTCACTGTAATGTGACTTGAAAATGTATAAATTCTATATGTGATATTATGAAATGTTTGGCCTTTGGATATGTTTATATGATGTATGTGAATGATATAAATGCTATTGGATAAAGGGTTTATGAAGATTTACTCAAAAAGGCATGAAGTATGATTTCAAGAAAATGTCCCTTTTAAATCCATGTTTTTGTATGGTTGTCATACTTAGTGCATTCTTGTACTAATCACATTCTTCTCTACTTTTTACATAAAGTGTAGTTTATGGATGCTTAAAGGATGTCTTGAATGGTGGAGAGCTTGATAGATGATTTCCAAGCTCAATGAAAGGAGTCCTTAAGTTCAAGGATCTGCTACTTATGTCTTTACTGTAAAGTTTATTGAATATTTTATAGTTATGTATTATGTCTTAAGGGTCGTGTCCCAAATGTACTCTAATATTGTTGAGTCTAATATGGAAAATAGACTTAAGGTCTAAGTATGTATTACAATATTTTATATATATGAAGTAAAGTTTCTAGCATATGATGCGCTATGAAAAGTTTTAAATTTTCCACTAAATTTATTATGGCAACGCGATGAATGATAACTATGGGCTTGTATAAGACCTCCGAGAGATCAAGTACGCCATGTTACTTCTAGGGGGTGCTCCCCGGATGTGACAAAAAACATCAAAACCCAAACATTCAACACTAAACCATAGATATTAAACCTCAAATCCTAAATTCCAAACCCTAAAACCCGGGGAAAAAAACTAAACCCTAACCCTAAACCCTAAGCCCCAAGTCCAAAATACCAAAATCCAAACATCTAAACATTAAACAATAAACTATAGATATTAACCTAAAATGCTAAACCCTAAACCCAAAATAAACCTAAAACCAAACCCAAATCTTAAACCCTAAACCCTAAGCCAATATATGAAAACCAAAACATTAATCACTAAACCACATATTTTAAACATCAAATCCATAACCCCAAAACCTAAAACCTTAAAAAACCCTAAACCCTATATTTAACCCTATCCTTAACCCTAAACCTAAATCGTAAACCATAAATCCCAAACCCAAAATACCAAAGCCCAAACATTAAACTCTAAACCATAGATATTACAACTCAAATTCTATAACCCCAACCCTAAAACCTAAAAAAAAAATTGACCCTAACCCTAACCCTAACCCTAACCCTAGCCTTAACCCTAACACTAACCCAAACCCTAAACCCCAAGCCCAAAATACAAAAACCCAAACATTAAACACTAAACCATAGATATTATACCTCAAATCCTAACCCCAAACACTAAATCCTAAGAAAACACTAAGCACTAAACCCTAATCCTAACCCTAACCCTAAATCCTAAACCATAAACCCCAAGCCAAAAATACCATCATCTAAACATTAAATACTAAAGCATATATACTAAATGTGATGGCCTGTATTATATATATGCTAGTTTTATTCATGTGATACTTGACATAGACTTATAGTGTAGGTGAGGGATCATGTTTCTTATATGGTTAGTGTTGGTTTAAACTAGCTCGGAAGGTGATGTAACACGTTGTACGTTTCAGCATGTGTATTGCAAGTTAACTCTGACGAAAAGTATTTAAGTAGATATAGTAAGGTGGTAATTGAGCTTAAAGTTAAAAGTTAAGTGCTAAGTTGAAGAACAAGGGATTAACATTGAGAAATTGAAATAAAATAATTGAGCTGCTTGCTTGGCTTAATTTAAGCTAGCAGCTGCATCACCTACTTAAGCTATAATATAGTTAAAGGGCCAAGTTTGATGGACCAGATTTAGGCTTATATTAATGGGCTGTCACTTGAAGCCCAAATCTATTAAATGAAAATAAAATCAGAAAGAAATCCCAGCAGCCAAATCTGCCAAGGCCCAATATGGATAAAGCCCAAGTGAAAGCAACTAGGTGCATCACCTAGTTTGACCTTTTGAGCTGCTTGATGTGCACAAGCAGGTGCATCACCTACTTGACCAATTAGTGGCTGAAAATGGACCCCAAAAAAAGGAGGTTCTAGAGGATATTTTTGTGGTCAATAGAGCTCTATACATATCCAATATGAGCAGATATTCTTCACCCATTTTAACACATAAAGATAAAATTTAACTCGAGCTCTCTCTCTCTCTTTTCTCTTAAGGATTAAACCAGCAGCCTTAAAGTTTTCTAGGGTTCTTGAAGAAACCCTCATACCTGCAAACCAAGGTAAGTGAAAACTCATGGATTTAGCTTAATTCTCCCATGGATGATTAGGAAAACATGTTATTCATGCTCTAATATAACTGCAAAGGCAAAATATTTCCAGCAGCTATTGCTCACTTCCTTAGTTATTAAAATACCTTTCTTCTTTGGTTCAAGTGTGAAGGGAAGCTGAAGTTCTAAAAGAATTCGAGTTATAAGGAGAAGTTGCAGAAATTGAGGTAAGGTGACTGCTCCATTTTTGTCTTCCTTATGTATGAGTTTGAGTGAGGAATTAGTGGTGTGCTTTCATGAAGAACTCAAGGGGGTGGTGAGTTCAATACTTGGTTGTATCATAAAGAATATTTTGAGGCTGTTCTATGTATATTATTGTTGGTGCATCTTTGTTAATCTTGGGAAAATGATGTATAATGTATGTGATGGACAGAGAATGAGGGTGTGGTTATACACATTATGTTAAGGTCTGTATGGGCTCATTATCAGTCTAAGTTAGCTACTGTTTTACAAGACTCACGGTGTGATAGCTGCTAATTTTAGTTTACCATGACTTAAATTGTAGATTAAAACCGAAAAGGGGACGATGAATCATGATAGTATATCAGTCCGAGGATAAGGTATGTAAGGCTATTCGATTCTATATCCCTCTGGCATGAAATCTAAACCTGCAATTAATATCAATGAAGTGATTCTCATAAGTTCTATTCCTAGAAAAGGAAACATAGTGGCAGCGTACTATCACCAAATAGCTAACAATATTCCCCCTCTCCGTAGTGCATAGAACTACTTCATTATCTGTTCACTGTTTTATACTTGTGTAATTATCCCCCATGTGCTGGTATAGAAATGGTAATTGCAAAAGCAAGTCTGTGAATCCTCCTCTTTGTTGTTTGAAGTCAATTGTGTCATTAATCTCTTAAAGTAATATGTTGATGTTACATAGCTCCTTATGTCATCGTTATTTACTTGAAGTATTATTTTCATTTCTTCTATTGCTGGTCCGTACTTCCATATCTCCAAAATGATTACGACCACCAAAATAACATCTCAAAAGAGTTATGAACTGATAAACAACAATCTCAAAGATTAAAGAATCTAAGTGAAGAAATCTATATAATTAAGGGTGGCAGCTCAGGGGTGAAAGCCTAGCATGGGCCGATCCATATTGGTATAGAAGGGTGGCAGCTCAGGGGCGAAAGCCTAGCTTGGGCCAATCCCAAGTTGTGTAATTATGAGGACCGCATCCCAGGGGTTAATACGCCTAGCATGGGTCATCCTCTTATACCATTGATCAGCTGTTCTCTTGTATCACATGCCCAACAAAGATTATAACATACAGAAAAGTAAAGAAAATAATGTAACTTACTTGATCCTAGAAGAGTAAGAAAAGGTGGTCTTCTCTCCTAATCTATGCACTCATATGTTGCTATTTGATTTCATTTGAGCTCTCGTATTACATATGTTATTGCCTTACATATTCAGTACATTTTTCTAGTACTGACGTCCCTCGTGGGGACACTGAATTTCATGCTGTTGGCATAGGTACTCCAGCTAGTAGACCTCCTCAATAGGAGCACACAAAACTCTGCTACTTTTGGGTGAGCTCCAAGTTGATTCGGAGCTTTATTGAATCTTTGGTAAATTCATTTTTGTATTGTATCGTAGTTAAGCGTAAGGCAGGGTCTGTCCCGAACTACTCTAGTCTTCTATCTTTTAGAGGATTTGTAGACGTATGTACATGGTTCAGTTGTGTCATAAGGAGTTATGTCCTCAACGGCTATGTCTTGTATATAACTTTTGGACCTACTTATGTTTTTTTGTATCGGTGCATCCTAGGTGAACTTGTCACAATTGTTATAGTTATATGCACAGTAAGAACAGGTTGCAGGTTGGTTCTCTCGGGCCTTTAGGGCATTGGGTGCCTGTCTGTCTTAATGGGTTTTGAGGCGTGAAAAAAAGTGGTATCAGAGCAGGTCATCCTAAGGAGTCTACAAAGCCGTGTCTGTGTAGAGTCTTGCTTATGGATGTGCTGTGCACCACATCTATAAACAGGAGGCTACAGGACATGTAGGAGTTGTCTTATTTCTTTCATTTCTTAGATCATGCGATAGAACCAGTGTTGTAGGTGAATCATATCTAATTTCTCAATTGTTTTATTATAGCAAAGATGCCGGTTACGAGAAGGAGTAAAAGTATTGGTAAACGAGTAGATGTGGCAGCCCAAGAAGGGACCAGCCAACCACCACCAAGTCAAGCTGTTCAAAGTGGGGCTCAAGATGAGTTTCTATCGCAGACTTCCCCGACGCCTCCATCTCCTGAAGAACTAAGGAGGGAAGATGAACCTCAGGAACCCCCTATCAGTTGGTCATGGCCAAAGGCAAGAAGGTCCAGTTGCAGGTACTAGTGGTGTAGATAAATCAGCTGCAACACGGATACGTGATTTTCTTAACTTGGACCCTCCATCATTTACCGGGTCAGATCCTAATGAAGATCCCCAAGACTTTATAGATCAAATCAAACGCACTTTGGATATTATGCATGTAAGTGGTAAAGAAGCACTTGAGCTAGCTGCATATAGATTAAAGGGTGTGGCTATATTGTGGTATGAAGCTTGGAAGTAATCTAGGGGAACAAATGCACATTCAGCTATGTGGAAAGAGTTCAAAAAGGCATTCCTTGATCATTATCTGCCATTGGAGATCCGAGAGGCCCGTGCGGATCAATTCTTAAATCTCCACCAAGGAAATATGAGTGTGAGAGAGTATAGTCTAAAATTTAATTCCTTGGCCAGGTATGCTCCTAATGTAGTAGCTACTATGGAGGATAAAGTTCATCAATTTGTGCATAGATTAGATTCATATCTGGCTAGAGACTGTGCAATTGATTCATTGAATAAAGATATAGATATAACAAGGATGCAGGCCTTTGAGAAAAATTTGGAGGATCAAAGGCAAAGAAGAAGGACACAAGAGTTGGAAACAGGGCATTCTAAGAGGGCCAGATCCATGGGGCAGTTTACACCATCCCAAGGTGAGTTTAGGCCTCGGTTCTCTAACAGACCACCTAGGCCGTCATCTTTCTACTCTACAGCTAGTGCTCCACCACGGTTCTAAGGGTTTAGGGGCAATCAGTTTGGGCAAAGAAGTGAAAGGCAAGTCTCACAAATAGCGAGTCATCAAGAGAAAGGAAGTACGAGCCAATCAAGGCCTCCACGACAGCCTTGCAAATAGTATGGGAGGAATCATCTAGGCGCATGCAGGTTTGGGATGGATGTTTGTTTTTGGTGTGGCACACCAGGGCATATCATGAGAAACTGCCCTCATAGGGGAGTGGGTGGCGTTGCACAACCAACTAGATCAGTTGTTGCGTCGACCTAATCAACCCCTTATTTAGGTAGGGGACTACGTATGCCTACAGGTCGTGGTAGAAGAGCTAGGGGAGCAGCTAGTTCTAGTGGAGGTCAGAATCTCACAATTGCACTAGGGGATCGACAAAATTCAGAAGCCTCGCCGGATGTGGTTAGAGGTACATTTCCATCTTTTCACATATTGTATATGCATTAATTGATCCGGGGTCTACACTATCATACGTTACACCATTGATTGTTGTAAGGTTCAAAAGAACACCAGAATTACTAGTGAAGCCATTTGAAGTATCTACACCGATTGGTGAGTCAATTATAGCTAGAAAGGTTTATCGCAATTGCATTGTAACTGTTTCTGGTCGCTAG
Organism: Solanum sitiens; assembly: GCA_016801875.1. Classification (NCBI taxonomy): domain Eukaryota; kingdom Viridiplantae; phylum Streptophyta; class Magnoliopsida; order Solanales; family Solanaceae; genus Solanum; species Solanum sitiens. The sequence goes on from JABWTJ010000025.1 coordinate 4,535,056, forward strand.
ACATGGTAGATTTTGATGTTATAATGGGTATGGATTGGTTAGCTTCTTGTTAAGCCACGGTAGATTGGCGAACTAAGATAGTGCATTTCCAGTTTCTAAAAGAGGTAGTCCTCAAATGGAAAGGCAATATTGGGGCGCCAAGAGGTAAATTTATTTCATATCTTAAGGCAAAGAAGATGATTTCCGAAGGATACATATGCCATATAGTTAGAGTGAAAAATGTAGATGTGGAGCCACCAACCCTTCAATCCATTCCGGTGGTAAATGCATTTCCAGATGTGTTTCCAGAAGATCTTTTGGGTTTGCCTCCAGAACGAGAAGTAGAGTTCGGTATTGATTTGCTTCCAAATACTCAACCTATCTCAATTCCTCCATATAGAATGGCTCCGGCAGAATTACGAGAGTTGAAGTAGCAATTAAAAGACTTATTAGAAAAAGGATTCATAAGGCATAGTATGTCCCCATGGAGAGCACCAGTTTTATTTGTACGCAAAAAAGATGGCTCGTTAAGAATGTGTATCGACTACCGGCAGTTGAATAAGGTAACGATTAAGAACAAATATCCCCTCCCTAGAATTGATGATTTTTTTTATCAAAGATCGACCTGAGGTCAGGTTATCACCAAGTGAGGGTCAAGGACAAAGATATGCCCAAGACAGCTTTCCGAACACGTTATGGTCATTTTGAGTTCTTAGTTATGTCATCGGGCTAACAAATGCACCAGCAGCTTTTATGGATTTGATGAATAGGGTGTTCAAGCCATTTTTAGATGTGTTCGTGATAGTGTTCATAGATGACATTTTGGTGTATTCAAGATCGGAAGAGGATCATAATAATCACTTGCGGCAGGTTTTACAAATTCTCCGTGATCGTAAATTGTATGCAAACTTCTCTAAATGTGAGTTCTGGTTGAAATCTGTGGCATTCCTTGGTCATATCGTATCCGAGGAAGGAATAAGGGTTGATAGCCAGAAAATAGAAGCCGTGAAAAACAGGACAAGACCTACAACGGCTACGGAGATCCGTAGTTTTCTTGGATTAGCAGGTTATTACAGAAGATTTGTTGAAGGATTCTCTTCCATGGCTGCACCCTTAACAAAGCTAACACACAAAGAAACCAAGTTTCAGTGGAGCGATGAGTGTGAAAGAAGCTTCCAAGAGCTGAAGAGTAAATTAACTTCTACACCTATGTTGGTACTTCCAGAAGGTACATAAGGCTATGTAGTGTACTGTGATGCTTCGGGAGTGGGCTTAGGTTATGTATTGATGCAGCATGGTAAAGTTATAGCTTATGTCTCAAGGCAGTTGCGTCCACATGAGAAAAATTATCCAACCTATGATCTAGAGCTAGCAGCAGTTGTGTTTGCTTTGAAGATATGGCGCCACTACTTGTATGGAGTTCATGTTGACATATACACTGATCACAAAAGCTTGCAATATATATTTAAGCAAAAGGACTTAAATTTGAGGCAGCGAAGGTGGCTGGAGCTATTAAAAGATTATGACATTGACATCTTATATCATCCCGGTAAAGCTAATGTAGTAGCTGATGCTTTAAGCCGTAAAATAATGGCAAGCACTTATGGGAAGTCTGTGGAAAGACAAGGAATGACTAAGGATCTGTGCCAACTAGTGAACTTGGGTGTTCACCTTCTTGAATCTCAAGACGAAGGGGTTATTGTGCAAAATGCGGCAGAATCCTCATTAGTAGTGGAAGTGAAAGAGAAGCAGTACACTGATCCAATTCTTTTATAACTTAAAGAGAATGTACTACACGGTATGACAAAGGCATTTAAGCTTAAGAAAGACGGAGTACTTAGATGTCAAAACAGATTGTGTGTACCTAATATAGATGAACTAAGAAAGAGGATCATGATGGAAGGATATAATTCAAGATACTCTGTTCATCCGGAGTCAACTAAAATGTATCATGACTTGAAAGGAATGTATTAGTAGGGGGACATGAAGAAGAACATTGCAGAATTCGTGGCTCAGTGTCCAAATTGTCAACATGTAAAAGTAGAACAACCAAAAGCCCAGAGGTTACATGCAACGTATAGAACTTCCCATTTGGAAATGGGACATGATCAACATGGATTTTGTCACTGCTTTGCCTCGCTCATTCCGAAAGTTTGACTCCATATGGATAATAGTTGACAGACTTACCAAAGCAGCGCACTTCTTGCCAGTGAAGACTACTTATACAGCTGAAGAGTATGCGAGGTTGTACATTAAGAGATAGTTCGACTACATGGAGTGCCAATCTCTATAATATCTGATAGAGGAGCTTAATTCACTGCAAATTTTTGGAAGTCGTTTCAAAAGAGTTTGGGAACACAAGTGAATATAAGTACAGACTTTCATCCTCAAATGGATGTTCAGGCAGAACATACAATTCAGACACTTGAGGATATGTTGCGAGCTTGTATATTAGATTTCAAGGGTAGCTGGGATGATCACCTACCACTTATTGAATTTGCTTATAACAATAGCTACCTTTCGAGCATTAAAATGGCACCTTATGAAGCTTTATATGGTCGAAAGTGTAGATCACCAATTGGCTAGTTCGAAATAGGTGAAACTGACTTATTTGGGCCAGATCTTGTTCATCAAGCTATGGAAAAAGTCAAAGTGATACAGCAGCGGCTAGAAACAGCTCAAAGTCGACATAAATCATATGCAGACATTAGAAGGAGAGGACTAGAATTTTCTATAGGGGATTGGGTGTTCTTGAAGGTATCTCCGATGAAAGGGGTAATGAGGTTTGGTAAAAAGGGAAAGCTGAGTCCACGCTATATACGACCATATAAGATTATCCAAAAATTCAGCCAAGTAGCCTATGAGTTAGAGCGACCACAAGAGCTTTCATCATAGGTAAAGGTGTCACATAAATGAACTTCAATAAAGGTGTTCCCAACTTTAGCCTCCACTTCATATACTAAAGAATCACAACTCATATTAAGAATTGGAACACACAAGGAAGAAGTAACACTACCCTCTCCAATAAATGTACTATCCTCTTCACAAAAGAGATCTCCATCTTTGGAAAGTGTGTCATCACACCATAGGGGATTCTCAAATAATTGATAGCCTCCAAGAGTGTCTACACTTCCAACATTATAAGGCATTTCACTATGCACACTCTCAAAAGTCATGTCATCATCAACAAGAGATTATCCTTAACCAAACATTCTACCTCAAGATTCTCATGAGAAAAAACAAGAAATTGTATTAAGGTCTAAAGATTCATTAAAATTACTAATGCCAACACTAGGTGGACACAAATTGATCTTTCTAGAAGAATCAACTTGGTCATCAATAATATCAAATAGTGTAGCATCACTTTCATCGCATGATAATGTACCCTCATTCAAGCTACAAGTACCAACACTAGGTGGACACGAATTGACCTTAGTAGAACAGTCGATTCAGTCATCAATAGGATCAACTAGTGCTTGCTCACTCACAACAAGGATATTATCATCACACGACAAAGTGCTATCAAGAACATCACAAGGTAAAGACTCACTATGCTCACATAAAGACAAGCTATTACTTACACTCAATGGTCTACTAGGTAAAGAGTGATGTTCCAAGTTAAAGGAAATGTAAGTGTTCGTATTGTTACCTTGTAGCTCATAGGAAGAAGTGTCTTCACCTTGCCTATCAACATTGGAGCACATTTTTTTCTTTTGGAAGCTTTCAAGAACCTCATGATTCTTCACATTTTGAGGTTCCTCACTTGGCTTGCTTCCAAGTATACCTGCACAAGTTTTCAAACAACTAGAGAAAGAAAAGTTAGATGAGTTAGGAGAAAAATGTGATAACCCTCTCACATCACTCCACCCAACCTCTCCTTTTTCCACTCTAGAGTAGTCACTTTTCACACCCTTACTCCTCTCGATCTTTGTCTCTCAATTTTTTAGGAGTTAGGGCAAGTGCCAAGGATTCCTTTTGAAGGGTTAGAAGATCCCTTCAAGTTCAACTTCAATTTTGGTGCACAAGGAGTGGGTGTTTTGACTTCCATGTGCAACTCCTTAGTGCCAACCTTACAAGGAGTATCTTGTTTTGCTTCCAAAGGTAACTCCTTAGGCTTATCTTCATGATGAATAACTTTCCTCATTTGTAATGTAGACTTGACCTTTTCAAACATCCGGAAGAATCATCAAAATCTTCCCTCAACGTTGTAAAAGATTCTCTTAACTCTACCACTTCACGGCTTAGTGTTCCTCCTCCTCTATTTCCAACCTCATCACCATACACATAACAAGAAACATTGGAACTAGGATGAGAAGAATAAGTCATCATATTTCGAAAAGTCGTGAATGTACTGCTTCTATGGTCCACACGACAACCTTGAAATGGTCCCGCCTAAACATCTATGCCTTCTTTTATAAAATAGGAAGTAGCACAAGACGAGGAAGAAAATTCGACCTCACAACTTCCATGTCCTTCTAGATTCTGCTCAAAGTATTCCTTAGATCTATTAGAGAAATCATTGTACCTCATATCACCATCATAACCATGGTGCAAGTCTTGAGAACCTTCATTGTCGCAATGGTATACACCCTAAGCTCCTTCTACCCCTTCAACATCATCACAAGAGTCATAAGTTCCATTCATCTCAAAATCATCTCCGGAGTAGTAGTTCTCACCACTATCTTGTTCATTATCCCATGAGCCAACATAAGAATCACCATCATAAACAATAGTCCCATTTCCATGCTCATAAGGACTATCATAGACATCACAAAACTCATTTTCATCATGCTCATAACTCACATTGCTACAAGCCTATTCATTAATGTCATCTCCATCATATTCTAAAATTACGAATAACATTGTTCTTTGTAATCAGCTTGGGTACCTACAAAACGTAGCAAACAAGGTTAGTGGCAAAATTCCTTACACCTCTCATATTTGATCTCACACTCACCTTCTTAAAGTGTCTTCCCAAAGTTTATAGAGAACTACCTTTGCCCAATCAATTCACAAGATCACTAATTCTTTGTGGTGGAGTGGATTCTTGTGACTCTTGAAAGTAGGATTACCCAAAAATCTAACTTGAATCAAGAAGGTTATCAAGAGATTAAGATGAGAAAAGTAGAAGAAAGAAGTACCAAAAGATTCGAAATCAAAATAAACCAAGTAAAAAAAAAAGTAGAAGAATTACTACTTGTTACTTAATTTGAAGGATCAAAGAAATGATTTGATTATTAAAAACTAGTTAACAAGTAATCAAAGATGTTAATTAATTGTTAAATAGTTGAAAAATAGAAGGAAAATGAGTTTAGAAGAAGAAGAAGTGAATTTGGACACTTAGAAAAAATTCAAGCCTCAAAAAAGTTCATCACTTGTAAGATGTTGATTGGATGATTTGATGATCAAAACTAGTTAACAAGTAATTAAAGATGTTAATTTATTGTTAATTAGTTGAGGAATTGAAGGGAAAAAATGATAGAAAAAAAAAATCACGAAGTTTGGACACTTAGAAAAATTTCTAGGTCCAAAAAACTCCCCATACTTGGAATATTTTTGGGCTGTCAAGGGAAAACCTGCAAATTTCAGCCTCTGAAAGTGAGCCCCACGCGCTGACTAGGCGTCTGGGCCTTGTTGGCTGGTTCTGCTGCGCTGGCTGCTGATGCAATGTCGTGTGGCGCTAGCGTAACAGATGGCGTCTGATGTGGCTGCTGACGTGTCAGTCCACGTGGAATATATATATAAATTTTTTCAGATTTCGATTTTTTTAAAAAAAATTCCACTAATGACCCCCAAAAAACACCTTTGACCAACTTTGACTTGAAAAGTTAGATCAAATGTACTTTCTTCTTTCTTCTTCTTCAAGAACAACTTGAAGAACACCAAGAACACACACTACACCCCAATACACTCAAATCAACTCGAAATTGACTCAAATTTTAGGATTTTCTTCTCTTCAACTAAGAGAACAAAGCCCACTAATTATTAACCTCCAATTTCTCCTCTATCAAAAGACCCACTTTCAAAATTTGAAAAGTTTTAAAAGCTTGAAACCCTTCAATGGCAACTTCACTTCTACAACTCCAAATTGAACAAAATTTGAAACCTAAACTCAAAATACACTAGGGAACAAGGATCTTGTGTCAAAAACAACAAAACAAAACCAAAAAAAATTCAGTTTTTTTTTTCAACCAAGACTAGATTTGTAAGAACAAATCTAAACCTAGGCTCTGATACCAAATGATAACATTCCAATTGGAAAGAAACCCAATTGAAATAAAAAAGTGGAATTAAACAACACAAAATTAAGATAGATTAGAAATAAGAGATGAGAAAGAAGAAAGAAAGGCTAATTGATTAAACAATCAACCAAGGAAGAAGAGAAGCTTGAATTCGAAAAGAAACAACTCAAATTGAAAACCACAAATGAGCAATCTCAAGTGAAATCAAGGTTATGAAGTCCTAAATCAACAATGAGAATTCACCCATCACTAATCTAGATTAAGCTACACTAAGCTAAGCTAACCTAAAGGGATTCCACCCTTAAACTACACTCTTGAAAGAGTTTGTGCATTTAACATTCAAAATCCATATTTATCTAAATCTTCCAAAATAAAAGAAACAACTATTTATACTAATAAAATAAAGAAGACACTTTTTTGACAATTTTACCGTTAATGAGGTAAGGGTCTTGTTTGGTTATCTTCTTTTGTGAATTCTTGAAAATTATGAGATGACCATTTGCACAAATGGTCTCTTTCTTCATTCTCTTAACTTAGATGAATATTACACACATTGTACTTCTTAATTTTGTGTCCATCAAGCTCCTCTAAGTCTTAAATGTGATCTATGCTATCCATGTTGTTATCATGTCTCAATGCTACGAAAATTCGTAGGTGACCCATCTCGTATTACTCCTACTGAAGATGTACAGGTTACGGGAGATCTCACTTATGAAGAAGTACCCATTGCTATTCTGAATTGACAAGTTAGGAAGTTAAGAAATAAAGAAGTAGCTTCTGTAAAAGTACTATGGAGAAACCAACAAGTAGAAGAAGTTACATGGGAAGCGAAAGAAGCAATGAAATTGAAGTATCCTCACCTCTTCCAGACTGGTGAGAAAGATCAAATGTTAGTGGAGGCGTTGACAAGAAAGTATAAGTTTATATGTTCAATGTGATTAATAGTAGTACTAACTTAGGCTTGAACTTGTTTGGGCTGGACAACATTGCTAACATTCAAGGACGAATGTTTTAAGGGGGGAAGGATGTGACGGCCTGTATTATGTATATGCTAGTTCTATTCATGTGATACTTGACATAGACTTATAGTGTAGGTGAGGGATCATGTTTCTTATATGGTTAGTGTTGGTTTAAACTAGCTCGGAAGGTGATTAACGCGTTGCACGTTTCAGCATGTGTATTGCAAGTTAACTCTAACGGAAAGTATTTAAGTAGATATAGTAAGGTGGTAATTGATCTTAAGTTAAAAGTTAAGTGCTAAGTTGAAGAACAAGGGATTAACATTCAGAAATTGAAATAAAATAATTGAGCTGCTTGCTTGGCTTAATTTAAGCTAGCAGCTGCATCACCTACTTAAGCTATAATATAGTTAAAGGGCCAAGTTTGATGGACCAGATTTAGGCTTATATTAATGGGCTGTCACTTGAAGCCCAAATCTATTAAATGAAAATAAAATCTGAAAGAAATCCCAGCAGCTAAATCTGCCAAGGCCCAATATGGATAAAGCCCAAGTGAAAGCAACTAGGTGCATCACCTAGTTTGACCTTTTGAGCTGCTTGATGTGCACAAGCAGGTGCATCACCTACTTGACCAATTAGTGGCTGAAAATGGACCCCCAAAAAAGGAGGTTCTAGAGGATATTTTTGTGGTCAATAAAGCTCTATACATATCCAATATGAGCAGATATTCTTCACCCATTTTAACACATAAAAATAAAATTTAACTCCAGCTCTCTCTCTCTCTCTCTTTTCTTTTAAGGATTAACCAGCAGCCTTAAAGTTTTATAGGGTTCTTGAAGAAACCCTCATACCTGCAAACCAAGGTAAGTGAAAACTCATGGATTTAGCTTAATTCTCCCATGGATGATTAGGAAAACATGTTATTCATGCTCTAATATAACTGCAAAGGCAGAATATTTCCAGCAGCTACTGCTCACTTCCTTAGTTATTAAAATACCTTTCTTCTTTGGTTCAAATGTGAAGGGAAGCTGAAGTTCTAAAAGAATTCAAGTTAGAAGGAGAAGTTGCAGAAATTGAGGTAAGGTGACTGCTCCATTCAATTAACATCAATTACTCCACAATATATACTTAATAAGTCATTGGAAATCACAATTAATCATCAATTTGAAGTTTAGAAGAAAACCCATTTAAATAGAAAAACCATTGGAATTGGGTGTTTTAGAAATCAACTTTGAGAGGACCTCTTGGGGAAAGGAAACCCAAGAGTGAAGAATCCATACCTTAATGAAGATTAATACACAAAATTCAAGTGAAATACCAGAGAAATTGGTCTTCTTCTTCAAGTTTTCTACTTCCTTCAATGGAGGATGAATAGAGAGAGAAACTAGAGAAAGGTGAGAATTTTTTGTGCTTTGATATGGGGATTTTATTTGAGAGGGTAAAATGTGAGGAAAAACTGGTTGGAAATCAATATCTAGACCCCCCATGAAATACCCAAAAGACCCCTCACTTAAGTTGACCCTTTAATGAAGTCAAACTTCAAATCCAAATTTCAGATTTTCGTCGGGGAACAAGTTCGCGACGCAGAACTGTTCATGCATGAATTTCTAAATTTATTTTTGAGACGGTAGAGTCCGCGACCTGCCCTCGACGGTAACTTGATATTTGACGAAAATCCACCCAACTCCGCGACGCGAACTTGTTTCATCTGTGTATTTAGGCTGCTGCTTTGGCACCTTGCCAAGACAAGTTTGGGTCCTTTCGTGGACCCCTAAGGCGATCATTGGGGGGGTCAGACCTGGACTTTTTTACTCTATATACATGGTTTTACCTATTTAAATTCATTTTATAAGGACCAACCAAGGGTCCATGCAGAAGTCCCCAAGGACCAACCAAGGGTCCTTGAGGAAGGACCCTTTTCTTGAGCCAAGACTGCCCAAGACAGCCCAAAACAAAGGAGGCAGTAGATGGCTCGTTGGCCAGTCGACGCCCCGTCGATGGGAGTTGTTGGTCAGAACATAGGCGTTGGAGGAAGCCTTGCAAAAGACAAGCCTCAGTCCCAAAACACAGACCAATAGGACGGTTCGTTGGTTGGGAAACGGGCCGTCGTTTGGCAACCGCCTGTGAGGCTGTCTCCTGCGCAGCTCACTTTAATGTATATGGGTGAATTGGTAAATTCACCCCACGTCCAAATAAGGGAAAGGGAGGTTACTTAATGGTATTTTGGTTATTCTAAACAACTACTTAAGTCCTAAATACCTAGATGAATTCATTCTTCAAAATCAAAACCCAAATTCCCTTAGAAATTCTCTAGAACTCCATTTAAGCCAAAACTCAAGGAAGAGCTTGGATTGGAGATTTGAGTGGTGATTCTTCATAAAATTGGTGGAGGAACATCATTGAGGTATGGTGTTTGATCCTTTAAACTCTATTCATCAAGGAGCCAAAAATTCAAAGAGTTTTCTAAACTTTTCAGAGATGAACTTTTCCAATTTCATGATATATCCATGGTTTCTTGCATTAAAGCTTTTTAATCATTGTATATTGATTGAATTTTTGTTAATTATATGGTTTTAACTCAATTAACCTATGAAGCCATGTAATTCATGAACCCTAGTTTTTGATTACTTTATGGCTTACTTGATATTGACTTAATTCTTATGAATTCTAGTGTAATTTCTATAGGCTATCGAATGATGTAGGAATTGTATTTAATTGATGTATATGTTGTCTTAGATTGATAAATATATATTTAATTGACCTAGTTTCATTTAGAGTGTGTTTGGTATGAAGGAAAATATTTTCTGGAAAATGTTTTCCAATTTTCTCATGTTTGGTTGGGACAAAAGTTTGGAAAATGTTTTCCAAATCAACTCATTTTCCTCAAAATTAAGGAAAATGACTTCCCTTCAAAAATTAAGGAAAACATTTTCCAAAACTCTCCTCCAATTTCAATTATTTTTTTTTTGGGAAAACATCAATTTTAAAAAAATATTTTCAATTCCAAAATTTTATTTTTAACTCGATCCGTGACCCCTCCCCTTCCCTCCCAACCTCTCCCCAAAAAATTAATTTTACTTTTTAAAAATATTTTCAACTTCAATTTTTTATTTTTAAACTCCTACCCCCGGCTAGACTCCCTACGGGGCCCCTACCAGCCCCCAACATCCAAAAAAATTAATTTTGTTATTTAAAAACACTATCAACTTCAAATTTTTATTTTTTCACTCTTACCCGCTCCCCCCTGACCTCACCCACTACCTCCACCCCCACCCCCACCCCAAAAAAATAATATTTTGTTTATAAAAAATATTTTCAATTTCAAAAATTAGTTTTTACTCTAGTAAAAATAAAAGATGTCTCTGAAAAATATTTTTCATTAATAAATCAAACACTAAAAATCATTGACGGAAAATATGTTCTACTCACCAACCAAACATGAGAAAATAAGTACAAAATCTACTTGTTTTCCAGGAAAACATTTTCCTGGAAAACATTATCCATGGAAAACATTTTCCTCCATATCAAACACACCCTTAGTATTATGGTTTTTGTATTGAATTGATGTTCATGGCTATGGGTAAAGGCCTATTGGTATTGAATTGGACGATTTAGCTAAGGATTGAAGTGGAGAGAATGGATTGGTGGTACGCTGCCCTAATTCTCTTTATTTTAGTAATATCGCTCTTGAATTATGTTGTGATTTGTATGGCCCACTTATGGTGGCGATGTTATGTGAATGATGTGGCCTTGTCGGCGTTACTTTATGTATTATGATGATCATGGCCTTGTCGGCACTACTTGAAGTATTATGATGATTTCTGTATTTGATTATGTGAAGTATGATCATATCTACCTACATGTTAAGGAATGTAAAAGTATGTGTTCTTCTATTGATATTAGATGATCATGTTAGACTATGACTATGTCTATATGCGTGTAGTCATAGAATTGATGTATAATTACTCCTACTTTGATATATGAGTCTATGATGATTATATTGATGATGTTATAGTAGTGTATAGGGTGACCTAAATATGATGAAGGTTGTGCCTATGTGCTTCCTGAATATGATATGTTATATGTGATAAAGTGAAGTAATGATGTGTCTTGTTTAGGTAGAGTTAAGTGCCTCTTCTTGATGTATGAATGATATGTGAATATTAGATGTCTTGACTTAGGATGCTAAAGCCTCTTAGTCTTGTATGTATGAAACATATAAGACCCTGAATGATTCTAAGAAGGTCCTTTATGTGAAACCTTGAACCTAGTGGTAAGGTTATGAACCTTGAAGTCGGAAGTCATAATGGTATCCTTCTTGTAATGAATGATGGACTTAAGATCGGTTGGCTGGAACGACATCATATCACCCTTAGGAAAGTAATTATAAGCTATCTTTTCGCCATTTTAAGGCAGCCCTAGTGGACCTCTTTGGTAGGGTAAATGTGATTGGGTTATGAACTTGATATGGAACCCATTTGTATGAACCTTTAATGTCAATTACTCTATGAGAACAAAGGCTAGCACCGAGTCAGTATTGTAAGGGAAGTAGCTCTAGTTAAAGGATGAGGCTAGAGTATAATGTAAGCCCTTCATATTCCCAAACCATGTGCCTACATCGGATGTGTCCAAGATTTACAATTGGCAAGTAGAACACCCTCCATCGGAGTAGGTTACCACTCTGGATTTCATGCTTTGCTACCATGGTCTATGTCGGTTATTGCCTAATCTCAACTTATGGGATACCTACTAGTATTGGAGAAGTCTATGAAGTTTATGTGGTGGTATGGGAAGCTACCTAGACATTGCACCCTTAGGCTTTGAAGATGTTAGTGAGAGTTCATAGGTCTTCTCCATGACCATTACTTGAATGTCCTCTATGTGATGAATGTTTCTAAATGAACTAATTAAATAATGACTTACGTTAGAAAGCATGTAAATGAATGAGTACCTAATCTAGAGTGACTTTAGGGATTTCCTAGTTAAAGTGTGAAGGGGGCATAAGGGATGATCTCTTCATGTATTATCTAGGAAAGTCTTGAGAATGACTCTAGTTAGTTAAGTTGGTTGATACTTTAGGCATGATCTAAACATAGGAAGTATTAAGGATTATTTAGGTAACCTTGAAGAGGGTGTATGGGCGTTCTTTTCTAGGAGTACTTAAGTAAGTCTTTTGATAGCCTTGGTAAGGAGAATGTCATATCTTATATGTTCATGTGTTTGGTGTATTGTAAGTGTGTATGACTCATTATAGGTGGTCTTAACCATCATTTAGGTGTGCCTAGAGAGGGTGTATGGGCGGTCTCTCTTTGTCTTACTTAAGTGAGTCTTAGGATAGATTTTAGTGAGGGAATTACATGCTAGAAAGTGTTCAATGTTAAGTTGATAGGCTTCACTGTAACAGTGAAGGAGCTCACTGTAAAGTGTCTCCAAAAATGTGATAAATTGATTAAGTGATTTCTTATGTGTTTCTAAGGTGTTAAATGACATTCTTATGATTATATTATGATGTTTAAATCAAAAGATGCATATTTTCAATAAATGTACATTTTCATGATTTTATGCATTATGGCATACTTAGTACATGTGTTTGTACTAATTCCATATATATATATCTATCTTTATAGTGGTTGGTTGGTAAAGAGCATTGGGAAGCAAGGCTTGGAGTATAGAATCATTCAAGTTAAGTTCAAGTATGTCCTAATTTTACTCGAGGGCATAAATGTCTTTTATTTCTCTTATTGAAGTATTCTAATAGACTTAGTAGTACTATATTTGTGTATGGTCCGTGTCCTAAGTAATCTTGTGTCTAAGATTTGATGAGAATGAGACTTAGTATTTCCTATGATTTCTAATGAACGATGTTATAAAATATTATGAAAATGTTTGTAAAAAGTTTTAATTTCGCACTACTTTTCTTTATGTTTATGTGATGAACGATACGAAAGGGCTTGTACAAGACCACCGAGAGGTCAAGTACGCCGGTTGCACTCCGAGAGTTCCATATCTCCTAGGGTGTGGTCTCGGAATGTGACACTTATATACATTATATATGATCTTAAAACAGCGTCCTCACCCTTAGACACTTATGTTAGGCTCTAGATTAAGTCATAGACTTTCGGAGTGTTACAATAGTGAAGTCATTATGTATATTACTTGATGTTGAAGCATGATGATTCTTGATGGATTACGTGAGACTTGTGATAACTTAGATTGATGATACTATAGTAGTGAATAGTGTGACCTATAGTTGACATTTGTTATTCCTATGTGCTTCTTAAATGTTATGATATATGTGATTTGGTGAAGTATGTGTGTCTTGTTTTGGTAGATTTATGTCCCTTACTTGATACATATAAGATGTGAATATGGATTCTTGACTTAGTATGCTAAATCTCTTTAGTATTGTATAGGTGATTGACATGTGACCTTGAACATAGTTAAGAAGGTCCTTTATGTGGAACCTTCAACCTAGATGGAAGGTTATGATATCCTTGAAGTTGAAAGCCGTAATGGTATCCTTCTTGTGTGAATGGTGGACTTAGGGTTGATTGGATGGAACGACATGAAATCATCCTTAGGAAAGTCACTGAGATATCCTCTTAACCATTGTAGGTAGCCTTAGTGGGCCCTCTTTTGTAAGGTGTAATGTGATTGGGTTATGAACAAGCTATGGTACCTCTTCATATTCTCCTTTATTGAAATATTCTATGAGAACAAAGGCTAGCACCAAGTGAGTATGCTTGGGGATTTGCTCAAGATAAGATGACATTAGAGAATAAAAAAAACCTCGATATTCCTTAACCATGTGCCTACATGGGATGTGTCGTAGTTCTATCATTGGCAAGTAGAACACCCTTATCGGAGTAGGTTATGACTCCAGATTCCTTGCATATCTAGTATGGTCTATGTCGGTTATTGCCTATTCTCATCATATGGGATACATGCTAATGTTGGATAAGTACTATGAAGTTTAGGTAGTGGAATGGGATGCTATCTAGACATTGCACAATTAGACTCTGAGGATGTTACTGTGTGAGTACCCTAGATCTACTCCAAGATCATTATGTGAATGTCCTTGATTGTTGAATATCTCTAAACTAGATTAATGAAGATAATGACTTATGTTAGAAAGCATATTTATGAATAAGTACTTATTTAGAGTAGCTTTAAGGATTTCCTAGTTAAGGTGTGGAGGGGGCATATGAATGGTCTCTTCATGTCTTACCTAGGGAAGTCTTATGAATAACTCTAGATAGGAAAGTTGATTAATATAATGGGAATAATCTTATATTAGGTAGTCGAAAGTATCTCTTTGGTGTGTGTGAAGGGATTGTATGGGCAATCATTTCATAACTCACTCAAGTGAGCCTTAGGATCACCTTTGGTAGGACGGTCTCATGTTTATGTGTTTTGATGTGTTCTTGATGCTATATTATGATATGTGACTTATATCTGAAGTTGGTGTGATATGTGGGTTTTCATATTATGATGTAAAGTTTACTGTAAAACATTACTGTAAAAGAGCATATTTGACTAAAATGTCCGTTTATCATGATTTCAAGCATTATGCCATACTTTATACATGCATTGTACTAATTCCATACATTTTGTCTATATCTAAAGTTGTAGGTGGAAGGTGAAAGGCGTCTTGAAGCAAAGCTTGGAAACTAGTACTCTTTCAAGCAAATTTGGGGTATGTCCTCACTTGATTCGAGAACATTACTATCTTTAAATTTCTTTCATTCAAAGTATTGTAATAGACTATGTAATACTCCGGAAGTCTAAATCCTAATCTAGAGACTAACATGAGAGTCTAAGAGTTGTAACACCATTTTAAAGTCAATTATAATGTATCTAAGTCATTTCAGAGGTTTTAGAATCAAAATGTCAAGGAACGTCCATGACGTCCGAAAACTAGTTCAAAGAGGTGCTAGTGTGCCTTAGCCTATTTGACAAAGTTTTTAGAGTTAGAAAAGATGAAATTTGGTGGTAAGGTGTCTAACACCTATTAGAGTTGGTTTATAGTCGAAACGTCCAGGTAGGACTCCCCAAGGACCAACCAAGGGCCCTTGAGGAGGAACCTTACAAATGTGACTAAAAACTGCCAAAAGACAATGTCTACCTATGTGGGCCATCGACTAGGCATGGTCCAATCTACGGGGCGTCGATGGCCACCTTCGATGGACACTTAGCCATTTTGGCCAAAGGTATTTTTGGACAACTCTCTGAGCAAAACGACGACTGCATAGGACGGCCATGAACAATGCTCGTCAATTGACAAACACCTGTTGGTCGGGGTTTCGTCTGTCAAGGCACTGTTTTGCTGCACATTTTGGTTAGTTAAATTAAAATTAATTAAGGGGTTAGTTAATTAGTTAGGGGTTAAGGGAGTCCTAATTTATTTATCTAATGACTCCTATTAAGACCCCAAACCTAATTAGACCAAACCCAACTATTATAATTTCCCAAACCCAATTGCTCTTCCTTCTCTCTTCTTTATCTCTCCAAAAGAAACCCCATTGAAGACCAATCAAAGGAGGGTTATAAGGATGAAAAGTATAAAGTTTTATCCATCAAACTTTATCAATTAGAAAGGTATGGGATTCCTTTCACATTTGAGATTCTTTCCCCAAAGGGTTCCTTCAAATAGATTCCAAAAAGAAGAGTTTTCATGTGGGTTTTCTTCTTTTACGAAATTGATAATCTAATTGGCTTTGTTTATGATATATTTAGATAGTTATTAGTATATTATGATGTATTGTAATCCAATTATGCTAGTTTTTGATTAATTAGACTAGGTTGTGAAGTAGATCATGAATTTGACCTAAGTCTCTAACCATAGGCTATGAACTAGTGATGAATTGTTGTGTAGTGATTTAATTGACTTCATTATTGTGTTAATTACTATTGAGTAATGATATTAAACCCATTTTTTGATTGAATTATATGGTTGATGGTAAAACCTTGATGATGGCTTGTGAAGGAGATTGGGGTATGTCTTGTAATCTCAAACCTTTACTTCAATTATGATGAATTGTGTTTAGTGATGAAGTTATATTGAAGTATACATTATAATAAGATTGATTAGGGTTGGTATGATGTTGAATTGAAATGTATTGATTATGTGAGTGTGATACTATGCTTAAGATGTAATGATATAAGGTTGGTGATGAAGTACCTATGTGCCTAACTATAATATTATGATGTTAATGTGCTAATCTCACATGTGAGGGTTGTAATTAAAGGTGTTCTCATACAATTCCTATTGATCTATGACTACGATTATATGAGGGGTAGACCCTATGACTTAAACTAAGTTATGATTGTTAATGAAAGACATTTCATGTAGCATAAGATTGGATCACTAATGTACTCATGAGATTGGTGACTAATGTACTCATGAGATTGGTGACTATAATGCATGTAGCATAAAGAGTGAACTAGTAGTGAGGAGTGTCCCTTCCCACATAGGGAAGGTAGGATCACTAATGTACTCATGAGATTGGTGACTATAATGCATGTAGCATAAAGAGGGTCCCAACTATATCTCCTAGTTCTTGAACTATGTTACCCCCATAGGAATACTAGCTAGTGGATCCACGTAGATGTTGTGTTCATGTTTTAGTACTACCTTGGAAAGTAGTCCACCTTCCTTCGGTGTAGGGTATCCATGTCACCGGATTCCACATTGGATCATGTGGTCTATGTCGGTTAAGGCAAGATGTTCCCAAAAGTAAAATGAAGTAATAAAGAGGACTCTAACTAGGATGACTTGAGGGGTTTGACTTAGTCTGGGTAGGGGTATGGGACTCTACCTATACATTGCACTAGTTAGCCTTGAGGGAAGTCTTGGAAGGATGTTCTTGTATGATTATATGTTTATAAATGTAAATGATATGTATATGTTGATCTTACTTGTTAATTATATTATGTGATGTTGATTTCACTTATGAATATGTGGTTGGTCTTTATTGCTAAAGTATGATGACGTTTACTCGTAATGATACAGTGTGAGAAGTTGGACATTGCTTATGGTTCTTGTTGAGTTTACTTGGTTGAGTGAGGTTATGGGGCCTTACTTACTCATTGCACTAGTGGACTTAATGGGGGTTCATGAGTAAGGATCTTGTTTTGGTTATGATGTTATGAACTCCTATACATGATTGTTGATATTATATCTTGATGATAGAGTTTTTTTTATTATGTGCTCAAGTATGTTGAGATGCATGTTTCTTGACTAGAATTGGTATTGTTGGTCTTGTGTTGTACATGGTCTTTAATTGTGTTGTAGGTGCTTATTGACTTGTAATGTTGCTTGAATATTCATAAGGCTTTTCAAAGTAAATTAGCATACTTTAATGAAATGTCCCTTTTTAGCAATGTTTCTATGTTGTATGTGCATATGGTCCTATACTTAGTACAAGTGATGTGCTAACCCCGTTTCTCCCACCCCCAACATTTTAGGTTCCGGTCGTTGAAGGGTTCGTGATGACTTTTGAAGAAGACTTGGATTCTCATTCTCCAAGTTGGTTAGGTCCTCACCACTTCGAGGACAATGCCACTTTCTACCATTGGATGTTTATTAGTCTTAAAGACACTATGTTCATTCTTTTTCATTTGAAGTACTATGATTGTATAGTCTATATGTGGCTTTGTTGGTATTGATGTATGGGCTAGGCCCAATTGTTATACTCTTGTGTAGATGGTTTAATATGAGACATCTGTTTTAAGACTATGTTATGTATCTTATATATGTGCCACAAAAGTAGAAGACTATATATTCTTCCTATACGAAGGGTATAGGTATACTTAATATGAATATATTGTATGTAAGTGAGAGGTCTAAGTAAACTTCAATGTAGAAGTAGTTAAAAAGTATTAAATTTTCTGTGTTTTTACCTATGAATGCAAATGACAAATGCTAAGAGGTTAGTCTTAGTCCTCTTTGAGGACGTCTACACCGGTTACTTCTGGGGGGTGCTCCCCCGATGTGACAAACTTTTTATCAGAGCAATAGGTTGAATATTCCTACCAATGATATCTCATTAAACCACATCTACGTAGATTGTTATTCATAATTGTGAAGCGCGCCACACTTATGAATGAGAGACTATGTGATGCTTAGAAACTCTCATCTTCTTGTAATTTTATGTCGTGCCTCTAGAGACATGTTATATGCTTTTGCCTAAACCTTGTATTGTGGTTATAGGTATGAATACTCGAAAGGAAGCTGCTAGAAGAGCCGAGGAAGAAATGTCTAATGTGGGGGATCAAGGCAACCAAGTGCCTCCACAAGACAACCAAGTGGCTCGACTTGAAGAAGTTTCTATGGGTGATCAAGTTCCGGATGCTCATCCACCAATGACCGATAGAGATATAAGGGCATATTTTCCCACTTTAACTCAAGCCATGACCTCTCAAGATAATGCCGTCACTTCTCAAGTCTAAGCTATGACGACGCAAATGAACATGGAGGTTGGACCTCGAGTGTCTCAACATGCTAATACTATGGCCTCGCATTTGAGAGACTTTACTAGAATGAGTCCCCCTATGTTCTTCGGGTCGAAGTCGGATGAGGACCTATAAGATTTCCTCGATGAGGTCTATAATATTATCTATACTATGGGTGTGACCCCAATTGAGAAGGCCGAGTTGGAGGCCTATAAATTAAAGGTGTGGCCCAAACTTGGTACGTGCAATGGATAAATAATAGCGCACTAAGAGGTGGCCCGGTGACTTGGGAGATCTACAAGAAGTCTTTTCGTGATAGGTTCTTTCCTAGAGAGATGAGGGAAGCTAAGGTGGAAGAATTCATCAACATTCTTCAAGGAGATATGAGTGTACTTGACTACTCTTTGAAGTTTACTAAGTTGTCCAAGTATGCTCCATCATTTGTTTTAAACCCAATGTATGAGATGAGTAGTTTTCTTACGGGGGTATCCGATGACTTGGTGGAAGAATGTCGTTCGGCTATGCTTAATGGTAATATGAATATCTCTAGTCTCATGGTTTATGTTCAACAAGTGGAAGAAACTCGGGTGAGGAGAAAGAGTAGGGAGGCCAAACAGGACAAGTTATGAAGATGGTTCCTCTAAGGATATGCTTGAAATTCAAGACAACCCTAGGTTCAAAAAGAGGTTTTCTAACATAGTTCCTTCCAAATTTCCCAAGGCTCGTGATGATAGGGTGTCTAACCCTAAGTCTCAAAAGGGAAGAGGTACTAGCTCACCAACTAAGAAGCCCACTTGTGGGAAGTGTAGCAAGAAGCATTATGGTGATTGCCTAGTTGGGACGGACAATTGCTTTGGGTGTGGCAAAAGAGGCCACAGGTTTAAGGATTGCCCTAATTTTAAGGGGCAAGAAAAATGAATCGAGCTCCTCAAGATAGTTGTTCTAATGTGGATGCTCCGAAGAAGAATCACTTTTATGCACATCGTTCAAGTGGTAAACAAGAGAGTTCTCCTTATGTGGTGACCAGTATGTTACGAGTCTTCTTTATTGATGTTTATGCTTTACTTGATCTGGGTGCTACATTATCCTTTGTTACTCCCTTGATAGCTAGGAAGTTTGATATTTTGCTCGATATCCTAAATGAACATTTCATGGTAACTACCCCAGTAGGTGAGTCGGTGGTTGCAAAGAGGGTATATAGAAATTGTCCTATAATGATGCCCAATAGAGTTACTCATGTGGAATTATTAGAACTTCATATGGTCGATTTTGATGTCATTTTGGTGATGGATTGGTTGCATGATTGTTTTGCTTCCATTGATTGTAGCACAAGAGTTGTTAAGTTCAATTTTCCAAATGAGCCCGTTTTAGAGTGGAAGGGGGAAATTCTATTCCTAGAGGTCGTATCATCTCGTCTTATGTCTTGTAAAATGATCTCAAAAGGGTGTTTATACCATATTCTAAGAGTCAAAGATTTAGACTCGGAAAATCCTCCCATTGAGTTAGTCCCCGTAGTGAGGGAAATTCTGGATGTCTTTTCTAATGATCTTCCAGGAAACTCTCCTGAACGAGAAATTGATTTTGGTATTGATTTACTACCGGATACTAACCCCATTTCAATTCGTCCTTATCGGAAGGCTCCGGCCGAATTAAATGAGTTGAAGGCTCAACTCAAGGACATACTAAACAAAGACTTCATTAGACCTACTATTTCTCCATAGGGTGCACCGGTGTTATTTGTGAAGAATAATGATGGGTCCCTTAGAATGTGCATAGATATAGCCAACTCAATAAAGTCACTATTAAGAAAAAGTATCCTCTCCCTCGGATTGGCGACTTGTTTCATCAACTCCAAGGGGAAAACAACTTTTATAAGATTGACCTGAGGTCGGGGTATCACCAATGTAACACCCTAAAACAAACTACGGTGAACTAGAGCTTCGTGATTGTGTATTGAGTTAATTTTAAGTTAAAATGAGTTATATTAGTGTCCTTAAGCAGTGTGTAAAGTTTGGATAAGTGTAGAGGTAAAACGTCAAAGAACGTCCATGACGTTCGGATGATATGCCTTAGCTAGTGCTTGTGTGTTCTCATGTGTTTGAGTGAGTTTTATATGTCCGTTTTGTTTGAAATTGGTGTGGGATGTTCTTAAGACCTAGACGACTATGTTTATTGGTTTAACGTCCTAGAATGACCCCACCTAGGACCCACAAGGGGCCCTAGAGAAGGGCCCAAGACTTTGGTCCAAAATTGCCTGGCAGTGTCCACCAATGGGACCAGTCGACGTCCAGTTTACCAATCGAAGGCTAGTCCACTTGGTCCGTCGGTTGGACCTGAGGGTTGCAGACCCAACCAACTTATAAAAACATGGATTGCATAGATAGCATAAAAGACTTAGAGGAGCTTGATGGACACAAAATCAAGAAGTACAATGTGTGTAATGTTCATCTAAGTTAAGAGAAAGAAGAAAGAGACCATTTGTGCAAATGGTCATCTCATAATTTTCAAGAATTCACAAAAGAAGACAACCAAACAAGGCCTTTACCTCATTAAGGGTAAAATTGTCGAAGAAGTGTCTTCTTTATTTTATTAGTATAAATAGTAGTTTCTTTTATTTTGGAAGATTTAGATGATATGGATTTTGAAGGTTAAATGCATAAACTCTTTCAAGAGTGTAGTTTAAGGGTGGAATTCCTTTAGGTTAGCTTAGCTTAGTGTAGCTTAATCTAGATTAGTGATTGGTGGATTCTCATTGTTGATTTAGGACTTCTTAACCTTGATTTTACTTGAGATTGCTCATTTGTGGTTTTCAATTTGAGTTGTTTCTTTTCGAATTCAAGTTTCTCTTCTTCCTTGGTTGATTGTTTAATCAATTAGCCTTTCTTTCTTCTTTCTCATCTCTTATTTCTAATCTATATTTCTTTTGTGTTGTTTAATTCCACTTTTTTTTATTTCAATAGGGTTTCTTCCCAATTGGAATGTTATCATTTGGTATCAGAGCCTAGGTTTAGATTTGTTCTTACAAATCAAGTCTTGCCTTGAAAACAAAATCTGAATCTTTTTTGTTTTTTTTTGTTTTGTTATTTTTGACACTAGATCCTTGTTCCCTAGTGTATTTTGAGTCTAGGTTTCAAATTTTGTTCAATTTGGAGTTGTAGAAGTGAATTTGTCATTGAAGGGTTTCAAGCTTTTCAAACTTTTCAAATTTTGAAAGTGGGTCTTTTGATAGAGCAGAAATTGGAGGTTAAAAATTAGTGGGCTTTGTTCTCTTAGTTGAAGAGAAGAAATTCCTAAAATTTGAGCCAATTTCGAGTTGATTTGAGTGTATTGGGGTGTAGTGTGTGTTCTTGGTGTTCTTCAAGTTGTACTTTCTTCTTTCTTCGAATTTTCTCATCTTAATTCGTTGATAACCTTCTTGATTCAAGTCCTTTAGATTTTTTGGTCATCCTTCTTTCAAGAGTCACAAGAATCCACTCCACCACAAAGAATTAGTGATCTTGTGAATTGATTGGGCAAAGGTAGTTCTCTATCAACTTTGGGAAGACGCTTTAGGAAGGTGAGTGTGAGATAAAATACGAGAGGTGTGAGAAATTTTTCCACTAACCTTGTTTGCTAAGTATTGTAGGTACCCAAGGTTATTATAAAGAAGAATGTCATTCGTAACTTTCGATTATGATGGAGATGACATTAGTGAATACGCTTGTAGCAATGTGAGCTATGAGCATGATGAAAATGAGTTTTTTTTTATGTCTATGATGGTCCTTATGAGCATGGAAATGGGGATCTTGTTTATGATGGTGATTCTTATGTTGGCTCATGGTATAATGAACAAGATAGTACTGAGAACTACTACTCCAGAGATGATTTTGAGATGAATGGAACTTATAACTCTTGTGATGATGTTGAAGGGGTAGAAGGAGCTTATGGTGTATACCATTGCGACAATGAAGGTTCTCAAGCCTTGCACCATGGTTATGATGGTGATATGAGGTACAATTCTTTCTCCAATAGATCTAATGAATGCTTTGAGCAGAATCTAGTAGGAAACAGAAGTTGTGAAGTCGAATTTTCTTCCTCGTCTTGTGCTACTTCCTATTCTATAAAAGAAGGCATAGATGTTTGGGCTGGACCATTTCAAGGTTAACAAATGAGGAAATTTATTCATCATGAAGATAAGCCTAAGTAGTTACCCTTGGAAGCAAAACAATATACTCCTTGTAAGGTTGGCACTAAGGAGTTGCACATGGAAGTCAAAACACCCACTCCTTGTGCACCAAAATCGAAGTTGAACTTGAAGGGATCTTCTAACCCTTCAAAAGGAATCCTTGGCACTTGCCCTAACTCCTATAAAATTGATAGACAAAAGATCGAGAGGAGTAAGGGTGTGAAAAGTGACAACTCTAGAGTGGAAAAAGGAGAGGTTGGATGGAGTGATGTGAGAGGGTTGTCACATTTTTCTCCTAACTCATGTAACTTTTCTTTCTCTAGTTGTTTGAAAACTTGTGCAGGTATACTTGGAAGCAAGCAAAGTGAGGAACCTCAAAATGTGAAGAATCATGAGGTTCTTGAAAGCTTCCAAAAGAAGAAAATGTGCTCCAATGTTGATAGGCAAGGTGAAGACACTTCTTCCTATGAGCTACAAGGTAACAATGCGAACACTTACATTTCATTTAACTTGGAACATCACTATGTACCTAGCAGACCATTGAGTGTAAGTAATAGCTTGTCTTTATGTGCGCATAGTGAGTCGTTACCTTGTGATGTTCTTGATAGCACTTTGTCGTGTGATGATAATATCCTTGTTGTGAGTGAGCAAGCACTAGTTGATCCTATTGATGACCGAATCGTCTCTTCTAGTAAGGTCAATTCGTGTCCACCTAGTGTTGGTACTTGTAGCTTGAATAAGGGTACATTATCATGCAATGAAAGTGATGTTACACTAGTTGATCTTATTGATGACCAAGTTGATTCTTCTAGAAAGATCAATTTCTGTCCACCTAGTGTTGGCATTAGTAATTTGAATGAATCTTTAGACCTTAACACAATTTCTTTTTTTTCTCATGAGTATCTTGAGGTAGAATGTTTGTTTAAGGATAATCTCTTGTTTGATGATGACATGACTTTTGAGAGTGTGCATAGTGAAAGGACTTATAATGTTGGAAGTGTAGCCACTCTTGGAGGCTATCAATTGTTTGAGAATCCCCTATGGTGTGATGACATACTTTCCAAAGATGGAGATATCTTTTGTAAAGAGGATAGTACATTTATTGGAGAGGGAAGTGTTACTTCTTCCTTGTGTGTTCCAATTCTTAATATGAGTTGTGATTCTTTAGTATATGAAGTGGAGGCTAAAGTTGGGAACACCTTTATTGAAGTTCATTTATGTGACACCTTTACCTATGTTGGAATGTTCTTCTTGAGGGCTTACAATCCACTTGAGGGGCCTACGTTGTGCACATGAAAGGTTAGTTTTCTAACCCCCATTTTTTACTATCTCTTTGCGTATGATCTTGTTGATTGTGCCTTTTATAGTAGTAGGAGTTATTTGTTAGGAGAAGGGAAGGTTATCTTAAATTCTTCATGATGTCTTTGTGTGTTCCATCTTGTGATGTGAAGAGTGTTATGATCCTTAAACCTAGTTGTGATCTTGCATATAGGAACACCTTAAATGACCCTTATGTGCATGCGACATTTATCTACTATCTCTTTGCATATGATGAGAGACATATTTGTCTTAAATGGGCATTCATTTCGGTCGGGATATTATTGAGGTCTATACTTGTTTGTATGACCCCATTATGTGGACTTATTATCATTTTGACCACGGTGAGAATTTGGGAGTGTTTGAGCTTGTAATAATGTCATATTTTGGGTGGTATTATCCTCTTGATGTGAGAAATAGACCATTTCCTTGTTCTTTACCTACGGGCTTAATAGTCATGATAATAAAGGATACTTGGTTCTTCCTTGAGATTGAGTCTCCTTGGTGTAATGCTTTTGGTGCTAATCATTGTACTTACCTTCATGCTATGATGATATATTTGTTGTTTGTCCTTTTAATGGCTTTGCGAGGTTTGGATTCGAGGACGAATCCTTTTCAAGAAGGGGAGGATCATAACAACATGGATAGCATAGATCGCATAAAAGACTTAGAGGAGCTTGATGGACACAAAATCAAGAAGTACAATGTTTGTAATGTTCATCTAAGTTAAAAGAAAGAAGAAAGAGACCATTTGTGCAAATGGTCATCTCATAATTTTCAAGAATTCACAAAAGAAGACAACCAAACAAGGCCTTTACCTCATTAAGGGTAAAATTGTCAAAGAAGTGTCTTCTTTATTTTATTAGTATAAATAGTAGTTTCTTTTATTTTGGAAGATTTAGACGATATGGATTTTGAAGGTTAAATGCACAAACTATTTCAAGAGTGTAGTTTAAGGGTTGAATTCCTTTAGGTTAGCTTAGCTTAGTGTAGCTTAATCTAGATTAGTGATGGGTGGATTCTCATTGTTGATTTAGGACTTCTTAACCTTGATTTCACTTGAGATTGCTCATTTGTGGTTTTCAATTTGAGTTGTTTCTTTTCGAATTCAAGTTTCTCTTCTTCCTTGGTTGATTTTTAATCAATTAGCTTTCTTTCTTCTTTCTCATCTCTTATTTCTAATCTCTCTTACTTTTATGTTGTTTAATTCCACTTTTTTTTATTTCAATTGGGTTTCTTCCCAATTGGAATGTTATCACCAATGAACCCCCATCGACGGGGCGTTTGTTGACACACGGTCCATCGTTAGGGAGTCGTGGGTGCTGTTGTGAAAAGATGTTAAAAGGTTGCCTTATGTTGGGGTGTTTGGTAAATTCACCCCAAGTATTTTAGGGACCTTAGACATTTATTTTAGGTTTTTTAGGTATATTAAAGAGTTCCAAACCCTATGACCTTATTTTAGACCTCATTCCCTAAAACCTAAAACCCTTCTCCCCTAGAACTCTCTCTCAAACTCCGTAGAAGCTAGAAATCAAGAAAGGCTAGAAGGGGCTGCAGGTGGTCAAGTTCTTCATAAAAAACATTGGGGTTTCTTACTTGATGTATGGTATCCATCCTTTAACTCTCTTCCATTCAAGGAGTCACTTCTAATTGATTTTCAAAAAGGGTTTTCAACCCTAGTTTCTTTTATCTTCACCTCTAAATACGGGTCTTGCACTAAAACGTTTTGAATGATTTAAAATGATGTTTCTAATGTTAGTTGATGATTTTAATGCTAAAACTTCAATGAAAACATGTTAAAGCTTTTTATCAAATTTTGGATTAAGGAATGGGTTAAATGAGCATGAGTTGGTGGTCTTTGAGCTTTGGTTTCTTATGGTTGACATTGTTGTTTATCTACTGCCCTAAGGGCTATTTTATGATGAAATGTTGAGTAAATTTGTAAATAG
This sequence comes from Solanum sitiens, assembly GCA_016801875.1. Taxonomy (NCBI): domain Eukaryota; kingdom Viridiplantae; phylum Streptophyta; class Magnoliopsida; order Solanales; family Solanaceae; genus Solanum; species Solanum sitiens. The sequence continues at coordinate 4,561,121 of JABWTJ010000025.1, forward strand.
GTGTGAAGGCTATGGAAGAATGGTAACTTGGTTTCATTGTTAACTCTCTTTATGAATTTCTCTTGAGTGGTATGGTCCACCTTCTTGGTGGCAGTGTTTACTTGATGAATTTGATTATACTTAGTATGTATTGTAAGTGTGGATTTGAAGGCCTAATATGTGAAATGAAGTGATATTGAAGATGGTCCTTGTAGTATGTATTATGAAGCTTGAATTGCATGTTTTTCTTAGATTATGCCTAAATGAAGAAATGTATATATATGAAGCATGCAAAGTGTGTGATGTGATGAATGAAGGTCTAAAGAATGTATAGAAGTTAAGGTAAATTAAATGATGCTTATATGCAAGGTGTGTTCACATGCACACGCACACACACTTAAATGAATGAATGAAGCTAAGTTATGTAAAAAGGGGAGTTTTGGGGTGAACACACTTCGTGAGTTGAGATGAAGTGCTTAGTAGAAACCTCACTAAATCCTAAGAGCTTTCTAAAATAGGTCCGAGGATGAATACCCTTCGTGAGTTGAGATGTAGTGTTAGTTATCCTTAACCTGTATTATAAAATATTGAGAATCCGTGGGTAATTATGCTTAGCACTGAGAGGATATGAAGAAGGGGTCGTTACACTTCGTGAGTTGAGATGTTGTATTCTAATGTACCTCTTTAGATGAGTACTCCTCGTTAGAAGAGAATGAGTTACTTAGTAGCAATCTCCTTATCCCTTAACTATGCGCCTGATAGGTGTGGCTATTGGGAAATCCATGTAAAAGCTAATAGAATGACCTTACTCTAGGAAAGTGAGGATCCCTCATTCGATAGGGGTTAATATCGGGATTCCATATCTAGCTCTCATGGTCTATGTCAGTTAAGCTAATTCCCATAAAAGTAATGAATGTGCTAAGTCTTCTAAAAGAGTGTGCTACTTAGGGTAGGTAGTGGAATGAGACTCTATTTATCCATTGCACTAGGTAGGCATTCCAAAAGGGGAGTCTTTGTGAGTCTTATATGAATTTAATGAACTAAGTCTTCTAAAAGAATGTACTACTTTGGGTAGTTGGTGGTATGAGATTCTATCTATCCATTGCACTAAGTAGACCTTCCGAAAGAGAAGTCTTGGTACCAAGCCTTCTAAAAGAATGTACTACTTAGGGTAGGTGGTGGAATGGGAAACATCTACTCATTGCACGAAGTAGGAGTTCCGAAAGGGAAGTCTTGGTGTGTTGTTTGAGTGTTCTTCCAATGTCTTGTTATTGAGTGGTGACTTGTTCTCCCGAGTGGAGTAAGTCTATGGTGGGTAGTCTTAAAGATCTCCTTGGTGTGTATTGAAGGAGGTGTATGGGCGTTTCCTTCATGTCTTACCTTGGAGAGTCTTAGGATAACCTCGGTAGGGAAACTCCTACGAAAATGAGTTCACTTCCTCTTGGCAATACCTTGGGAGTTCACTGTTTTAGATTCAAATTGGTTCACTGTAAGGATAAAGTAGTTTACTGTAAATGTAAGGTAGTTCAATGTAAAGTGCATTTTTTTTCTAAAATTATTTAAATCCTTTTGTAAGTGTTAAATGATGTTTCTTATGTTGTTTTGCTTCTAAATTCATGAATGTTTTACTTATTTGGCATGAAAGTCTATTTATACTAAAATGTCCCTTTTTACATGTTTTTGCATATGCCATACGTAGTACATTGTTTTTTACTAACCCCATACTTTTCTATACTTAATAAGTATAGGTTGAAGGCTTTTGAAGATTTGAAGATGAAGCTTGGGAGTCTACTCTCTCAAGACAAAGTATGTCCTGATATATCCGAGGGCATAGTCCTATTCTCTTAGTTTCTTATTTAAAGGCTTATTATGTATTTCTTTCAATGTAAAGGACCGTGTCCCTAAGATATTATGTCGTGTCTTTAAGTTTTGCTTGTGACATGAGATTTTCTTAGTATTTATGAAAGACTTCATTTTTATTAATTTATTCGTGAAAAGTTTTAAATTCCGCACTAATTTTCATGTATTATGTAATGAACGATAGTTAGAGGATTGTACAAGACCCCAAAGGGTCAAGTATGCCATGTTATGACCCAAGGGTTCTCCCTAGCTTCTAGGGGGTACTTGAGGGTCGTGTCAACCAACTTAGGGTGAGATGTGAGGATATACGAAAAACAACATTTTGGACTAGATATGGCCACTATGAGTTCTTAGTAATGTCCTTTGATCTCATTAATGCCCCGGCGGCATTATGGATCTCATGAATAGGGTGTTTCTAAGTTACCTAGATTTATTTGTCAATTTTTTCATTGACGACATCTTGATATATTTGACAAATGAGGGTGAACACATGGATCATTTAAGGGTAGTGTTACAAGAGCTAAAGGAGAATCAACTATTTGCCAAGTATAGCAAATGTGAGTTTTAGTTAACGTCGGTGACATTTCTTGGTCATATCATCTCTAGTGAGGGGGTTGAGGTTGATCCAAGGAAAACCGATGTGGTCAAGAATTGGCCTAGACCATTAACTCCAACCGACATTAGAAGCCTTTTGGGTCTAGCGGGATACTATAGGAGGTTTGTGGATGGTTTTACGTCCGTTGCATCTCCTTTGACTATTTCGACCCAAAAGAGTGAACTTTGAGTGATCGGAAACATGTGAAAGAAGCTTCCAAATCTTGAAAGAGCGGCTTACCTCCGCTCCAGTGTTGACTTTACCGAAAGGTACTAAGGGCTTTGTGGTATATTTTGATGCATCTCGAGTGGGCTTGGTGTGTGTGCTTATGCAACGCAGGAAAGTTGTAGCCTATGCTTCTAGACAACTTAAGGTGCATGGGAAGAAGTATCCAACTCATGATCTCGAGTTAGCGGCCGTGGTATTTGCCTTAAAAATATTGAGGCATTATTTGTATGGTGTCGATGTTGATGTGTATACCGACCACATGAGTCTTCAATATATGTTTACTCAAAAGGAGTTGAATCTCCGACAAAGAAGGTGGTTGGAATTATTGAAAGATTACGACATGAGTATTCTCTACCACCCTAGAAAGGACAATGTTGTTGCGGATACTCTAAGTTGAATGACCATGGGTAGTGTGTCTCATGTAGATGAAGCCAAGAAAGACCAAGTGAAAGATGTTCATAGGTTGGCTAGATTGGGTGTTAGATTGGAAGATTCTCCAAATGGTGATTTCATGGTCCATCATAACTCCCAATCATATTTGGTGGTTGAGGTGAAGTGTAAACAACACCTTGATCAACCCTTGATGGAGTTGAAGGAGTCGGTTCTTGGTAAGCTTAATGAGTCAGTCTCCTTAGGGGGGATGGTGTCTTGAGGTATCAAGGAAAGTTATGTGCGCCAATATTAATGACTTGAGAAACCAAATTCTTGAGGAAGCTCATGGTTCACGTTATTCCATTCATCCGGGTTCTACAATGATGTATCATGACCTTAAAGAAGTGTTTTGGTGGGAAGGCTTAAAAAAGGAAATAGCGGAATTTGTTGCAAAATATCCAAATTGCCAAAAAATGAAAACCAAACAACAAAAGCCGAGTGGTTTACTTCAAGAAATCCAAGTCACATCATGGAAGTGGGAAGACATAAAGATGGATTTCATGGTAGGTTTTCCTTGGACACAAAAACAACATGATTCTATATGGGTGGTTATGGATAGGTTGACCAAATCCGCTCATGTTATTCCCATGAAGTCCATATACTCGGCGGAGGATTATGCAAGGATCTTCATAGATGAGATTTTGTGTCTCCATGGTATTCCATTTTCCATCATATCGAATAGGGGTGCACAATTCACATCTAGGTTTTGGAGGTCGTTTAAAAAAGGGTTGGGTACCAACATAAATCTAAGCACCGCCTTTCATCCTCAAAAGGATGGTCAAGAAGAGCGTACTATTCAAACCCTTGAGGATATTCTTAGATCTTGTATAATTAACTTCAAGGCGAATTGGGATAAACACTTGCCTTGGGTTGAGTTTTCCTATAACATAGTTACCATTCTTCTATATCAATGGATCCTTTTGAGGCCTTGTATGGAAGGAGATATAGATCTCCAATTGGATGGTTTGAAGTGGGTGAGTCTTCACTTTTGGGTCCCGATTTAATTTATAAGACTTTGGAGAAAGTGCACATGATAAGGAATCGCTTAGAAACAGCCTATAGTCGGCAAAACTCTTATGCCGACCATAGAAGAAGGCATTTAGAATTTGAAGAGGGGGATATAGTGTATCTAAAAATTTGCCTATGAAAGGGGTGATCAGATTTGGCAAGAAAGGAAAGTTGAGTCCTAGTTATGTGGGTCCCTATGAAATATTGCAATGAGTTAGTAAGGTTGCATACGAGTTGAAGTTACCTAGTGAATTGGCTTAGGTTCATCCGGTGTTCCATGTTTCCATGCATAAGAAGTGTATCGGTGATCCTGAGTCCATTCTTCCTATTGAAGGTCTAGATGTACAAGAGAACCTCTCTTATGAGTAGTTTTCGGTTGAAATCCTTGATAGACTAGTAAAGAAGTTAAGAAACAAGGAGGTCGCTTCCATAAAGGTGTTATGGAAGAACCACCTTGTTGAGGGTGCAACATGGGAGGCCGAGGCCTCCATGAAGTCTCGTTACCCTCATCTATTTGATAACTAAGGTTAGTTGTTCCTATTTATAGTGAAAATAATGAGTTTATTTGAAATTGCTTTAATTTGTTTGTAAAGTTGTACAAAAAGGTGCATGTTACAGTGAACTTCATGCATAAACTGAAAAATGTTGCTTTTTACTTGTTTTGAGTTTAGATTGTGCATTTTTGTATACTGTGACTTCATGAGTTATATTGAACATGTTGATATGTGTTGAAGGAAACTTTGTCATAGTAAATGAGCATTAAAGGAGTGTTGAACTCTTATGAGTTGAAAATGATGTTTTGAGCTATATTGTAAAAAGGCAATTGCTCTTCCTTCTATCTTCTTTCTCTCTCCCAAAGAAACCCCATCGAAGACCAAGCAAATGAGGGTTCTAGGTCTTAAACGGATCAAATTTTCTCCATCAAACTTCATAAATTAGTAAGGTATGGGACTCGTTTCACCTTTGGGATTCTTTCCCAAATGGTTCCTTCAAATTGATTCCAAAAAGAAGAGTTTTCATGTGGGTTTTCTTTTATTACGAAATTGATCATCTAATTGGCTTTGTTTATGATTTCTTTAGATAATTATGAGTATATTATGATGTATTGTAATCCAATTATTCTAGTTATTGATTAATTGGACTAGGTTGTGAAGTAGATCATGAATTTGACCTAAGTTCTAACCCTAGGCTATGAACTAGTGATGAATTATTGTGTAGTGATTCAATTACTTCATTATTGTGTTAATTACTATTGAGTGATAATATCACACAAATTTTTGGGTTTAATTGGATGGTTGATGGTAAAACCTTGATGATGGATTTTGAAGGAGATTGGGGTAAGTCTTGTGATCTCAAACCTTTACTTCAATGATGAATTGTGTTTAGTAATGAAGTTATATTGAAGTATACATTCTAATAAGATTGATTAGGGTTGGTATGTTTTGAATTGAAATGTCTAGATTATGTGATTGTGAGATTATGCTTAAGATGTAATGATATAAGGTTGGTAATGAAGTACCTATGTGCCTTACTATGATATAATGATGTTAATATGCTAATCTCACATGTGAGGGTTGTAATGAAAGGTGTTCTCATGCAATTCCTATTGAGCTATGACTATGACTATATAAGGGGTAGACCCTATGACTTAATCTAAGTTATGATTGTTAATGAAAGACATTTCAAAGGGACTCTAGCTTAGCACCGAGTGAACTAGTAATGAGGAGTGTCCATTCCCACATAGGGAAGGTAGGATCACTAATGTATTCTTGAGATTCAAGACTATAATGCATATAGCATAAAGAGGGTCATAAATATATCTCCTAGTTCTTGAATTATGTTTCTCACATATGAATACTAGCTAGTGGATCCACATAGATGCTATGCTCAATTTTGTGTACTACCTTGGCAAGTAGTCCACCTTCCTTCGATGTAGGGTTCCATGACACCAGATTCCACATTGGCTCATGTGGGCTATATCGTTTAAGGCAAGATGTTCCCAAAAGTAAAATGAAATAATAAAGAGGACTCTAACTAGGATTACTTGAGGGGTTTGACTTAGTCTAGGTAGGGGTATAGGACTCTACCTATACATTGCACTAGTTAGACTTGAGGGGAGACTTGGAAGGATGTTCTTGTATGCTTATATATTTATAAATGTAAATGATATGTATATGTTGATCTCACATGTTAATGATATTATGTGATATTGATTTCACTTATGAACATGTGGTTTGTCTTTATTGCTAAAGTATGATGATGTTTACTCTTAATTATATAGTATGAGAAGTTGGAAATTTCTTATGGTTCTTGTTGAGTTTACTTAGTTTAGTGAAGTTATGGGGCCTTACTTAGTCATTGCACTAGTGGACTTCATGGGGGTTCATGAGTAAGGATCTTGATTTGGTTATGATGTTATGACTTCTATACATGATTGTTGATATTATGTCTTGATGATAGAGTTGTTTTTGTTATGTGCTCAAGTATGATGAAATGCATGTTGTCTTGACTAAAATTGGTATTGTTGGTCTTGTGTTTTACATGGTCTTTACTTATGTTGTATATGCTTATTGACTTGTATTGTTGCTTGAATATGCATAAGGTTTTTCAAAGTAAATTAGCATACTTTAATGAAATGTCCCTTTTTAGCATGATTTCTATGTTGTTTGTGCATATGGTCCTAAACTTAGTACAAGTGATGTGCTAACCCCATTTTTCCCTTTTCCGCAACATTTTAGGTTCCGGTCGTTGAAGGGTTCGTGATGACTTTTGAAGAAGACTTGGATTCTCATTCTCCAAGTTGTGTAGGTCCTCACCACTTCGAGGAAAATGCCACTTTCTTAAATTGGATGTTGATTATTCTTAAAGACACTATGTTCATTCTCTTTCATTTGAAGTACTATGATTTTATAGCCTATATGTGGCTTTATTGGTATTGATATATGGGCTAGGCCCAATTGTTATACTCTTGTTTAGATAGTTTAATATGAGACTTCCGTTTTAAGACTATGTTATATATCTTATATATGTGCCATAAAAGTATAAGACTATGTATTGTTCCTTTACGAAGGGTCTATGTATACTCCATATGAATATATTGTGTGTGTAAGCGAAAGGTCTAAGTAAACCTCACTGTAGAAGTAGTTAAATTTTTTTAAATTTTTCGCATTTTTACCTATTAATGCAAATTATTTATGCTAAGAGGTTAGTCGTAGTTCTCTTTGAGGACGATGACACTGTTACTTCAGGGGGTGCTCCCCGGATGTAACAGACAAAGTATTTCTATATTTCGATTGTATGGGTTGTGTCCCAAATATTTTTGAGTCTAAGATTGGCGTATGTTTAGACTTAGTAATTTCTATTGTTTTATATGAAAGATGTTTTGAGATATTATTCGTGTGAAAAGTTTTAATTCCGCACTACTTTACATCATACATGTATGCAATGAATGATATCTAAGGGTTTGTACAAGACCTCCGAGAGGTCAAGTACGCTGTGCCTCAATCCGAGGGAATGTCATATCTTCTAGGGTGTGCTCTTGGGTTGTGACAAACATGGTATCAGAGCATAGGTTACGAAGTAGTATTTAGGAATCAAAAAGTCTCATAAAGCCATGTCTAGTAGAGTATTGTTCATCGGTGTGAGTCGCGACACATCTATGAGCAAGAGGCTATAGGGCGATAGAGTTTCCCTTTTCTTCATCACTTTTGTGTCGTGCCGTAGAGTCCAAAGTTATGAGTGCCCTTCTTATTGTTTTTCCTTGTGTTTATAGGATATGACTACTAGAAGTATGGCTGCTAAAAGGATTGAAGAAGGGGGGTGAATGAGAAAATTCCTCCTCAAGTGGAACAAGTTCTCCAAGGTGCTCAAGTTTCTCAATGAGCTCAATTCCCTATTGGAGGCAAAGGTAATGAGGTTCCGGTGGTTCCCTCGGACAAGACTAATGGAGAGATTATAAAGACTCTACTTGCTTTAGCCTGAGCCATGACTACTCATGTGAATAGGGGTATTGATCCTATAGTAAATGCTATGGAGAGTACTATGACCTCTAGATTTAGAGATTTTGTGAGAATGAATCCTCCTATCTTCCTTGTCTCTAAAGTGGGGGATGATCCCCAAGAGTTTCTTGATGGTGTGTATAAGGTATTGAGTGCCATAAGGGTGACTTCTAGGGAGAAGGCAGAGTTAGCTTCGTACCAATTGAAGGAGGTTGCTCAAGTGTGGTACACTCAATGGAAAGATAATAGGCCGGTTGAGTCAGGTCCCATAGAGTGGGAGGAGTTTAAGGAGGATTTCTTAGGAAAGTACTTTCCCTGTGAGAGGAGGGAGGTGAAGGTTGAATAGTTCATTAGTCTCAAGCAAGGAATATGAGTGTTGAGGAGTCTTCCCTGAAATTTACCATGTTTTCTAAGTATGCATCATCCGTGGTGTCTAACCCTAGGGATGAGATGAATAGCTTTGTGACCGGTGTTGCCGACCTTGTGAAAGAAGAGTGTTGTACGACCATGCTCAACAATGACATGAACTTGTCTAGGCTCATGGTGTATGCTCAATCCTTTGAGGAGTCCAAGCTTAGTAGGATTTCTAGAAATTTGAAGAGGAGGGGATCAAGTGAGCAAAAGCAACCTAGGTTCAAGAAGAAGGATCCAATTCAAGATGAACCTAGGGATCCTAAGGTCAAACTTGAGAAGGGTGGTTTTTCTCAATGTGTTAAGCCTACTTGTGTTACTTGTGGGAAGAAGCACTATGGGAAATGTCTAGTGGGTACAGGGAATTGCTTTGGTTGTGGTAAGGATGATCATCAAGTGAGGGATTATTGTACCATTTCGAAAATGTAAGACATGTTGTTAAGCCTAACATAGGTGTCGGGAAGTCTAGACACTGTTTTTAAGTTTAGTTCATGAATATAGGTCACTTAGGAAGTTATGGAACCAAAACATTCAAGAACGTCCATGACGTCTGAAAGTTGGTTTCAAGAGGTGCTGGTGTGTCTTGGCCTATTTGACTAGCTTTTAAGAGTCGGAATTTAAACAAATCTGGTGGAAAGGTGTGTGATAAGTGTTAGGAAGGTTTCATGGTCGAAAAGTCCAGGTACGACTCCCCAAGGACCAACCAAGGGCCCTTGAGGAGGACCCTTGTGGGTTTAGTAGCACTGCCTGGGCAGTGTGCATCGACGGACTGGCTACGGTCCGTGGGTGGACCAACGGACCATTGGTGAAACCGTTGCTACACACTTGGCCAGGTGGTGGTTGTGTGCATCGACGGTGTTAACCGACGGTCCGTGCTTGGACCAACAGACCGTCAATGCCACCGTCCCTCAACACTTAGCCACACCTTGGTGGAAGGCAAGTAACGAAAGAGCCGACGGGCCATAAGTGGACTAACGGGGCATCGATGCCTCCGTCGTCCCATACTTGTCCTGGTGGAGGAAGTCCCCGTCTGCACAAGTCTTTGACTGAGACGACGGACGTGCAGCACAGAGAGGGGCCAGTCCGTAGACTCACCAACGGACCATTGACGGGGTCTCGTTGGTGAGGTCAGTAAGTTTTGGGTCACGTTTTAGTTAAGTCATTTAAGTTAGTTAGGTGTTTATGGGGTTAATTAAAGGATTAAGGGAGGTCTAATTAAGTTAGTTAGTCACCCTATAAAGTCCCTAACCTCTCTTAACCTAAACACAACTCTATATCAAATTGCTCTACCTTCTCTCTACTTTCTCTCTTTATTGGAAGACTCCATTGAAGCTAAGTCAAGGAGGTGAATTGGGGGCTGGAAAAGGGTGGATTCATCATTAATTTCTCATCAAGACAATGAGGTATTGGATCTCTTCACCTTTGACACCTGTTTTCTCAAAGGGTTCATCCAAATTGATTTCAAAAGTTAGTGATTTCTATTGGGTTTCTTCCAATTCCGAAATTGATGTTACGGATTGAGTTGTTGATGTTTCTTTTAGGTTAATATGAGTTGATTAACATGTATTCTATCTTAATTGAAGTAATTGATGATGGTCTTTCCTAAATTGAAGAACATGTTTCCAAGTGCTTAACCCTAGGTTGTGTTCTTGACATAGATTGTAAATTGTTCATTCAATTGACTTGTTTAGGGGTTGAATCACTTGTATATCATGTTGGTATGCTGTTTATGAACCAATTAGGATGATAATTAGTCTTTCATGCTAGTTCTTGATAGATGATCTAGGGTATGGTGAATTGACTAAATCCTAAGTTTGATCTACTATTGAATTGTGAAGTAGTGACTCTTCTATACTTGTGATTTCATTGGTTATTGAATTATGGTGATTTGATGACCTAATTGGGTTGAAGTAAGGGTTGATGGTAAGACTTTGATGATGGTGAAATTGTGAAGAAGACTTGGTAAGTCTTATGACCTTATCCTTTGTTTCAATTATGGTTAATTGTGGTTAAATCATGATGATTGTATTGGAGCATGTTTGTATAGGATTTATAGGTTGGTATGATGTTGAATTGAAATGTCTTGTATGGTAGTGAGGTTGATTAAGATGTAAAGTAATAAGGGTGATGATGATTGCCAAATGTGCTTTATTATTAAAAGGCTATGAAGTGTTAACCTTACTTATAAGAATTGTGATGAAAGGCTTTTTACTCATGCAATTCATATTGAGCTATTATGATGATGGTTATACAAGGGCTAGACCCTATGACTTAAACTAAGTTATGATTGATAAATAAAGATTAAAGACATTCAATAAGGGACTAGCTTAGCACCGAGTGATCTTGGATGTGAGAGGGTGACGCTTTTCCACAAAGGAAAGGTAGGGGTTCACTACGGTTCTCACGGGTTGGATAGCCTCATGACCCAAATAGGGTGTAGAGTGATATTTTCTATGATACCCCAAGTTCCATAACTATTTTGCCACCATAGGAATACTAGCTAGTGTATAGCTACGTTTACGTTAGGTATTACCTTAGACGGTAGACCACCTTCCATCGGTGTAATGTTATGACACCGGATTCCACATTAGATCATGTGGTTTATGTCAGTTAAGGCAAGTATTCCCGAAACTAAAATAAAGTAATGATGTATAGGCTAAATAAGGTGACTTGAAAGGTTAGACTTAACTTAGGTAGGGGTATGGGACTCTACCTAGGTCTTGCACTAGTTTGCCTTGATAGGAGCATTAGGAGGTCAATATTATGTATGCAAATGATAATAAAGGTAATTGACTTTATATGATGCTTATGATGCTTATGAACATGTAATTGGTTCTTGTTGATTAAAGTGTGAACTTATGTATGTTGAAGGTTATGTTATGTGAAGTAAGCTATCATTTATGTTTCTTATTTGGTTACTTGATTAAGTAGGGTTATGGGGCTTTACTTTGTTATTGCACTTGTAGCTTTATAAGGGTTATGTATGGTTGTCTTGATTTACTATTCACATGATTAGCTATTATTTGTACTTGTAATATGATTACTTGGTGTTAGGGTTATGTGAGATTATGGGTTCAAATATGTGATATGCATATTGTTGCTTTACTTGATTAAGCATGTTTAATTGGTTAGTCTAGTTGTTGATTGTTGATAACATTCCAATTGGGAAGAAACCCAATTGAAATAAAAAAGTGGAATTAAACAACACAAAAGTAAGATAGATTAGAAATAAGAGATGAGAAAGAAGAAATAAAGGCTAATTGATTAAACAATCAACCAAGGAAGAAGAGAAGCTTGAATTCTAAAAGAAACAACTCAAATTGAAAACCACGAATGAGCAATCTCAAGTGAAATCAAGGTTAAGAAGTCCTAAATCAACAATGAGAATCCACCCATCACTAATATAGATTAAGCTACACTAAGTTAAGCTAACCTAAAGGGATTCCACCCATTAAACTACACTCTTGAAAGAGTTTGTGCATTTAACATTCAAAATCCATATAGTCTAGCCCTTCCAAAATAAAATAAACTACTATTTACACTAATAAAATAAGGAAGACACTTCTTTGACAATTTTACCCTTAATGAGGTAAGGGCTTTGTTTGGTTGTCTTCTTTTGTGAATTATTGAAAATTATGAGATGACCATTTGCACAAATGGTCTCTTTCTTCTTTCTCTTAACTTAGATAAACATTACACACATTGTACTTCTTGATTTTGTGTCCATCAAGCTCCTATAAGTCTTTTATACGATCTATGCTATCCATGTTGTTATCATCCTCCCCTTCTTGAAAAGGATTCGTCCTCGAATCCAAACCTTGCAAAGCCATGAAAAGGACAAACAACAAATATATCCTCATAGCATGAGGGTAAGTACAATGGTTAGCAAAAAAAAGCATTAAACCAAGGAGACTCAATCTCAAGAAAGAACCAAGTATCATTTATTATCATGACTATTAAGCCCGTAGGTAAAGAATAAGTAAATGGGCTATTCCTCACATCAAGAGGATAATACCACCCAAAATATGACATTATTACAAGCTCAAACACTCCCAAATGCTCAACGGGGTCAAAATGACAATAGGTCCACATAATGGGGTCATACAAAAAAGTATAGACCTCAATAATATCCCGACCGAAATGGAATGCCCATTTAAGACAAATATGTGTCTCATCATATGCAAAGATCTATGAAATATCGCATGCACATAAGGGTCATCTAAGGTGTTCCTATATGCAAGATCACAATTAGGTTTAAGGATCATAACACTCTGCACATCACAAGATGGAACACACAAAGACATCATGAAGAATTTAAGAGAAACTTTCACTTCTCCTAACAAATGACTCCTACCACCATAAAAGGCACAATCAACAAGATCATACGCAAAGAGATAGTAAAGAAATGGGGTTAGAAAACCACCCTTCCTGTGCACAACGTAGGCCCTCAAGTGGATTGTAAGCCCTCAAGAAGAACATTCCATCATAGGTAAAGGTGTCACATAAATGAACTTCAATAAAGGTGTTCCCAACTTTAGCCTCCACTTCATATACTAAAGAATCACAACTCATATTAAGAATTGGAACACACAAGGAAGAAGTAACACTACCCTCTCCAATAAATGTACTATCCTCTTCACAAAAGAGATCTCCATCTTTGGAAAGTGTTTCATCACACCATAGGAGATTCTCAAACAATTGATAGCCTCCAAGAGTGGCTACACTTCCAACATTATAAGGCATTTCACTATGTTCACTCTCAAAAGTCATATCATCATCAAACAAGAGATTATCCTTAAACAAACATTCTACCTCAAGATTCTCATGAGAAAAACAAGAAATTGTGTTAAGGTCTAAAGATTCATTCAAATTACTAATGCCAACACTAGGTGGACACAAATTGATCTTTCTAGAAGAATCAACTTGGTCATCAATAAGATCAACTAGTGTAGCATCACTTTCATCGCATGATAATGTACCCTCATTCAAGCTACAAGTACCAACACTAGGTGGACACGAATTGACCTTACTAGAAGAGTCGATTTGGTCATCAATAGGATCAACTAGTGCTTGCTCACTCACAACAAGGATATTATCATCACACGACAAAGAGCTATCAAGAACATCACAAGGTAAAGACTCACTATGCTCACATAAAGACAAGCTATTACTTACACTCAATGGTCTACTATGTACATAGTGATGTTCCAAGTTAAAGGAAATGTAAGTGTTCGCATTGTTACCTTGTAGCTCATAGGAATAAGTGTCTTCACCTTGCCTATCAACATTGGAGCACATTTGTTTCTTTTGGAAGCTTTCAAGAACCTCATGATTCTTCACATTTTGAGGTTCCTCACTTGGCTTGCTTCCAGTTATACCTGTACAAGTTTTCAAACAACTAGAGAAAGAAGAGTTACATGAGTTAGGAGGAAAATGTGACAACCCTCTCACATCACTCCACCCAACCTCTCCTTTTTCCACTCTAGAGTTGTCACTTTTCACACCCTTACTCCCCTCGATCTTTTGTCTCTCAATTTAATAGGAGTTAGGGCAAGTGCCAAGGATTCCTTTTGAAGGGTTAAAAGATCCCTTCAAGTTCAACTTCAATTTTGGTGCACAAGGAGTGTGTGTTTTGACTTCCATGTGCAACTCCTTAGTGCCAACCTTACAAGGAGTATCTTGTTTTGCTTCCAACGGTAACTCCTTAGGCTTATCTTCATGATGAATAACTTTCCTCATTTGTACCATAGACTTGACCTTTTCAAACATCCGCAAGAAATCATCAAAATCTTCCCTCAACGTTATAAAAGATTCTCTTAACTCTACCACTTCACGGCTTAGTGTTCCTCCTCCTCTACCTCCAACCTCATCACCATACACATAAAAAGAAACATTGGAACTAGGATAAGAAGAATAAGTCATCATATTTTGAAAAGTAGTGAATGTACTGCTTCTATGGTCCACACGACAACCTTGAAATGGTCCTGCCCAAACATCTATGCCTTCTTTTAAAGAATAGGAAGTAGCACAAAACGAGGAAGAAAATTCGACCTCAAAACTTCCATGTCCTTCTAGATTCTGCTCAAAGCATTCATTAGATCTATTAGAGAAAGAATTGTACCTCATATCACCATTATAACCATGGTGCAAGTCTTGAGAACCTTCATTGTCGCAATGGTATACACCATAAGCTCCTTCTACCCCATTAACATCATCACAAGAGTCATAAGTTCCATTCATCTCAAAATCATCTCCGGAGTAGTAGTTCTCACCACTATCTTGTTCATTATCCCATGAGCCAACATAAGAATCACCGTCATAAATAATAGTCCCATTTCCATCACAAAACTCATTTTCATCATGCTCATAGCTCACATTGCTACAAGCGTATTCACTAATGTAATCTCCATCATATTCTAAAATTACGAATGACATTGTTCTTTCTAATCAGCTTGGGTACCTACAAAACTTAGCAAACAAGGTTAGTGGCAAAATTCCTTACACCTCTCGTATTTGATCTCACACTCACCTTCCTAAAGCGTCTTCCCAAAGTTGATAGAGAACTACCTTTGCCCAATCAATTCACAAGATCACTAATTCTTTGTGGTGGAATGGATTCTTGCGACTCTTAAAAGAAGGACGACCCTAAAAAAAAAACTAACGGACTTGAATCAAGAAGGTTATCAACGAATTAAGATGAGAAAAGTAGAATAAACAAGTACCAAAAGATTCGGACTCAAAATAAACCAAGTAACAAAAGTAGAAGAATTACTACTTGTTCTTAATTTGAAGGATCAAAGAAATGAATTGATGATTAAAAACTAGTTAACAAGTAATCAAAGATGTTAATTAATTGTTAAATAGTTGAAAAATATAAGGAAAATTAGTTTAGAAGAAGAAGAAGTGAATTTGGACACTTAGAAAAATTTCAAGCCTCAAAAAAGTTCATCACTTGTAAGATGTTGATTGGATGATTTGATGATCAAAACTAGTTAACAGGTAATTAAAGATGTTAATTAATTATTAATTAGTTGAGGAATTGAAGGAAAAAATGATAGGAAAAAAAATCACGAAGTTTGGACACTTAGAAAAATTTCTATGTCCAAAAAACTCCCCATACGCTGAATTTTCAGCCTCTGAAAGTGAGCCCCACACGCTGACTAGGCGTCTGGGCCTTGTTGGCTGGTCTCTGCTACGCTGGCTGCTGATGCAATGCCGTGTGGCGCTGGCGTGGCAGATGACGTCTGATGTGGCTGCTGACGTGTCAGTCCACGTGGAATATATATATATATATATATATATATATATATATATATATATATATATATATTATTTTTTTCAGATTTTGATTTTTGTTTCTTTAAAATTCCATAAATGGACCCCCAAAAAAACACTTTTGACCAACTTTGACTCAAAAAGTTGGATCAAATGCACTTTCTTCTTTCTTCTTCTTCAAGAACAACTTGAAGAACACCAAGAACACACACTACACCCCAATAGACTCAAATAAACTCGAAATTGGCTAAAATTTTAGGAATTTCTTCTCTTCAACTAAGAGAACAAAGCCCACTAATTATTAACCTCCAATATCTCCTCTATCAAAAGACCCATTTCAAAATTTGAAAAGTTTGAAAAGCTTGAAACCCTTCAATGGAAACTTCACTTCTACAACTCCAAATTGAACAAAATTTGAAACCTAGACTCAAAATACACTAGGGAACAAGGATCTAGTGTCAAAAACAACAAAACGAAACAAAAATAAATTCAGATTTTTTTTTTTTGACAACCCAAGACTAGATTTGTAAGAACAAATCTAAACCTAGGCTCTTGATACCAAATGATCACATTCCAATTGGGAAGAAACCCAATTGAAATAAAAAAGTGTAATTAAACAACACAAAAGTAAGATAGATTAGAAATAAGAGATGAGAAAGAAGAAAGAAAGGCTAATTGATTAAACAATCAACTAAGGAAGAAGAGAAGCTTAAATTCGAAAAGAAACAACTCAAATTGAAAACCACAAATGAGCAATCTCAAGTGAAATCAAGGTTAAGAAGTCCTAAATCAACAATGAGAATCCACCCATCACTAATCTAGATTAAGCTACACTAAGTTAAGCTAACCTAAAGGGATTCCACCCTTAAACTACACTCTTGAAAGAGTTTGTGCATTTAACATTCAAAATCCATATAGTCTAGCCCTTCCAAAATAAAAGAAACTACTATTTATACTAATAAAATAAAGAAGACACTTCTTTGACAATTTTACCCTTAATGAGGTAAGGGTCTTGTTTGGTTGTCTTCTTTTGTGAATTCTTGAAAATTATGAGATGACCATTTACACAAATGGTCTCTTTCTTCTTTCTCTTAACTTAGATGAACATTACACACATTGTACTTCTTGATTTTGTGTCCATCAAGCTCCTCTAAGTCTTTTATGCGATCTATGCTGTCCATGTTGTTATCAATTGTGCATAAAGACATGAAATGACATGATTTAACTAAATGTCCCTTTTTAGCATGTTTGATTGTTATATGTGCATATGGTCTCATACTTAGTACATGTGGCGTACTAACCCCATTTTCTCCTTTTTTCCCAAACACTTTAGGTTCCGGTCGTTGTGGTTTGGTTCGAGGCGATTGAGAAGAAGGCTTGGATACTGATAACATGGGCAGCATGGATGACACTAACATGAGTGACATGTACCCCTCAAGACCATTCACACGGAGTCAAGCAAAGGATCTCCAAGGCGTACAAGCAATGTTCATGAAAAGGGAAGCATTAGAGGAGATTGAAGGTCACCAAAGAAGGACATACAATGTGTTTACATTACATCAAATTGAGAAGGAAGAAGGAAAGAGGCCATGTGTGCAAATGGCCATTTCATGAATTCAAGAATTCACAAAAGAAGGCAACCAAACAAGGCCCTTACCTCATTAAGGGAAAAATTGTCAAAGAAGTGTCTTCTTTATTTCCTTAGTATAAATATTAGTCTTTTATCATTTGGCAAGACTTAGACTATGTTGAATATTCACTCTCAAATTGTAGTATCTTCTTAGTGAGTATTAGTGAGTAAATTAGGGTGAATCTTGGGATTGCTAGTTAACTTCTTGAGTTCGATTAATCTAACTGTTACCCCTTTGTGATTCTTGCTTTCATTTGAATTATTCTTCCTTGGGTTAAATTTAGGTTATTGAAGTCAATTGGGAGGTGAGGGTTTTAGTCCCCTGTTGCCCATAATTTCAATAACTTGAGTTAATCCACATATCTTTTATTTCTTTGTGTCTCTCTTTGTTTGATCATTATCGTTTGGTATCAAGAGCCTAGGTTTAGATTTGTTCTTACAAATCTAGTCTTGGGTTGAAGAAAGAAAAAAATTGATTTTCTTTTGTTTTGTTTTGTTGTTTTTGAAACTAGATCCTTGTTCCCTAGTGTATTTTGAGTCTAGGTTTCAAATTTTGTTCAATTTGGAGTTGTAGAAGTGAATTTGTCATTGAAGGGTTTCAAGCTTTTCAAACTTTTCAAATTTTGAAAGTGGGTCTTTTGATAGAGCAGAAATTGGAGGTTAATAATTAGTGGGCTTTGTTCTCTTAGTTGAAGAGAAGCAATTCCTATAATTTGAGACAATTTCGAGTTGATTTAAGTGTATTGGGGTGTAGTGTGTGTTCTTGGTGTTCTTCAAGTTGTTCTTGAAGAAGAAGAAAGAAGAAAGTACATTTGATCCAACTTCTTAAGTCAAAGTTGGTCAAAAGTGTTTTTTGGGGAGTCCATTTGTGGAATTTTGAAGAAAAAAAAAATCAAAATCTGAAAACTTAAAATATATATATATATATATATATATATATATATTTTGCACATGGACTGACACGTCAGCAGCCACATCAGACGCCATCTGCCACGTCAACGCCACACGGCATTGCATCAACAGCCAGCGCAGCAGAGACCAGCCAACAAGGCCCAGACGCCTAGTCAGCGCGTGGGGCTATCTTGCAGAGGCTGAAAATTGCAGGTTTTTCCCTTGACAACCCAAAAATATTCAAAGTATGGGGAGTTTTTTTGGACCTAAAAAATTTTCTAAGTGTCCAAACTTCGTGATTTTTTTTTCTATCATTTTTCCCTTCAATTCCTCAACTAATTAACAACTAATTAACATCTTTAATTACTTGTTAACTAGTTTTGATCATCCAATCATCCAATCAACATCTTACAAGTGATGAACTTTTTTGAGGCTTGAAATTTTTCTACGTGTCCAAATTCACTTCTTCTTCTTCTAAACTCATTTTCCTTCTATTTTTCAACTATTTAACAATTAATTAACATCTTTGATTACTTGTTAACTAGTTTTTAATCATCAAATCATTTCTTTGATTCTTCAAATTAAGTAACAAGTAGTAATGTTCTACTTTTGTTACTTGGTTTATTTTGAGTCCGAATCTTTTGGTACTTCTTCATTCTACTATTCTAATCTTAATTCGTTGATAACCTTCTTGATTCAAGTCCGTTAGTTTTTTTTCTTTTGGGTCGTCCTTCTTTCAAGAGTCACAAGAATCCATTCCATCACAAATGATAGGTGATCTTGAGTTGATTGAACGGAGCTAGTTCACTATCAATTTTGAGAAGACGCCATAGAAGGAGTTGAGAGTTACATACGAGTGAAGTGAGGCTTTTGCTACTAACCTCGTTTGTTGAGTTTTGTAGGTATAATGTCTAATACAAGTCCAATTGGGGAGAGCTCGGAGAACATCATGGAGGTTCTCGCCAACATCTCTAAGCAAGTAGCAGAAATGAATGGAAGGATGGGAGGTATGGAGGAAAGGTTGGTACGGGTAGAAAATGAGAATAGAAGGAAAGCAATTCAACCCAAAAATGAGGAGATAAGGAGGACATCGGTGCATTCCACCACCCTTACTCCGGAACAAGCTCATAATCTATGTTCTCCTCCACAAAGCCGTAACCAAAACTACCAACGCCCCACTTTCCAAACTCCCAACCCTCCAAACCACCTAAGACAGCCTACACCACATCCAAATCCACAGCCCTATCACCCACCACAAGATAATCTTCCTTTTGTGGCCAATCAAGTCCAATACCAAACTCCATTTCGAAATGATTCAAATGCATCTTTTCATGAAAACTACACATCACATTTCCAAACTCCCAACCCTCCAAACCACCTAAGAGAGCCTACCCACATCCAAATCCACAGCCCTATCACCCACCACAAGAGAATATTTCTTTTGTGGCCAATCAAGTCCAATACCAAACTCCATTTCAAAATGATTCAAATGCATCTTTTCATGAAAACTACACATCACATCCACAAAATGCACCACAAATGCCCTACCAAGACTACCAATACCAAAATCCTTTCTATGATGAGATTAATGATGAGTTCAATAATGATGAGTTTTGGGGTAGAGATGGAAATGGAGTACAAAGGGAAGGAGTAATACCTCGGGACTTGGGGTGGGACCAAGGCAGGGGAGATCAAGATAGGATGGGATATAGAGGATATAGGATGGGATATAGAGGCGATAGGATGGGAAATAGAGGAAATAGGTTCAAGGAGAGGAATGATCAAGATAGGGGCTTGAACACTATAAAGGTCACACTTCCAAGGTTTAAAGGAAGTAGTGACCCCGATGAGTTCTTGGAATGGAAAATTCAAATCGAGCGGATCTTTCTCACAAATAATATCTCGGCAACTTTGAAGGCGAAGTATGCTCTCACGCAATTTGAGGGGTATGCATCAACTTGGTGGGAGTCCAAGAGGAGGGAAAGGGAGAGTCATCATAACTATGAGTTACCTACTTGGCAAGAGTTGATTACACTTATGGAGTTGAGATACTTGACTCCAAACTACTACCAAGAGGTGCTCAAGAAGGTGTACATGTTGAGGCAAGGTATCAAAAGTGTGAAAGAATATTATGATGAGTTTGAGAACTTGCGAATCAAGTCTAAAATCGGAGAAAATGTGGAATGTACTGTAATACGATTTGTGGCAAACTTGAGATATGACATCTTGAAGCCCTTGAAGCTTAAGCATTATGAGACTCTTGAAGTGGCTTTCCATGATTCATTAAAGGTAGAAGCTGATTTGAAAGAAGAAAAGTCATACAAGACCAAAAGTTCTTTAACTTCCACATGGAGCAAAGGTCGCGATAATTGGAAGACGACATCCAGGGAACAAGCTAAATGTGGAGGTCAAGCTAACCAAGTCAAGCTTGATTACAAATCCAAGGCAAGTGAGCAACCACAAGGAGGTAACTATGTTAAACCTAACTTTCCTCGACCCTCTACAATTCAATGCTTTAGATGTCAAGGGAGGGGACATGTTGCTAGTGAGTGTCCAAATAGAAGAACAATTGTTGCTCTTCGTGATGGATATAAGACTGACGATGAAGATGAGGGAGAAGAAAAAAATGAGGGAGAGGGAGATAGGGGTGAAGGAGAGAAAGGTGCTTCGGGAGATAAAGAAGAAAGGTTGGATGAGAGGGTGAATTTTGCTTGCTTCATGGAGAAGGGAAAGTCACTGATAGATGATGATGAAGACTTGAACTTGAATGCCAATCTTTCATGTGTTGTGAGAAGAATTGTGGGAGCCCTTGCAAAAGAAGAACTTGACCAAAGGGAGATTCTATTTCATGCTAGGTGCAGAATCCAAGATAAAGTGTGTTCCTTAATCATTGATAGTGGAAGTTGCACCAATGTGGTGAGTAGTTCCTTGGTGGAGCGTATGAAAATACAAACCAGCAAGCATCCCAATCCTTATAAGCTACAATGGCTCAATGAGAGTGGAGAGATGAAGGTCCTCAAACAAGCAAGTATTCGGTTTAGTGTGGGAAAGTATAATGAGGAATTGGTTTGTGATGTGGTTCCTATGTTGGCATGTCACCTACTGTTGGGGAGACCTTGGCAATTTGATAGAGATGTTGTGCACCAAGGTAGATCCAACAAATACACTTTCGTGATTGAAGGTAAAAACTATGTGCTTGCACCTCTCACTCCATAACAAGTGAGTGAGGACTATCAGGTTATGAAGGAGCTTGGGGAAAGAATAAAAGCCACCGAGGCAAAAGGTGATGGCAAAAGTTCCACCATAGTTCCAAAAGAGGGGAGTGCCTTGGCTAAAAATAAGAAGAACATGTGCATGATAGCAAAGCCAAGCAAGTGTTTAAAGGGTGTGGATGAGGAAAGCTTTCTAGTGTGCCTTGTCAACACCAACCTTTTGTTACATGCTAACAAAGGTACTAGCACTTTGCCTATTATTATTTCTTCTCTTTTGCAGGGATATGATGAACTATTTCCAGATGAGATGCCCGATGGATTACCACCCTTGAGAGGAATCGAGCGCCAAATTGATTTTATACCGGGTTCACAAATTCCCAATCGTCCAGCTTATAGAAGTAAACCGGCAGAAATGAAAGAGCTATCAAGGCAAGTGGAAGAGCTTCTTGAGAAGGGGTTGATCAAAGAAAGCCTAAGTCCTTGTGCCATACCAGTAATTCTTGTTCCAAAAAATGATGGCACTTGGAGAATGTGTATCGATTGTAGAGCCGTAAATAAGATCACAGTGAAGTATCGCCATCCCATTCCTTGACTTGATGATATGCTTGATGAGCTATGTGGTTCTATTGTTTTCTCCAAGATTGACCTTCGAAGTGGATATCATCAAATTCTGATAAAACCGGGTGATGAGTGGAAGACGACTTTCAAGACAAAGTTTGGGCTGTATGAATGGCTTGTGATTCCATTTGGATTGACAAATGCCCCAAGCACTTTCATGAGATTAATGAACCATGTTCTCAAACCCTTCATCAACAAGTTTTTTGTGGTGTATTTTGATGACATACTTGTGTATAGTAAGACAATGGAGGAACATGTATGCCATTTGAAACAAGTGTTTGATGTTCTACTACAAGAGCGTCTCTTTGCTAACTTCAAGAAATGTTCATTTGGTGTTGACAAAGTTGTGTTTTTGGGTTTTGTGGTTAGTGCAAATGGGATTGAGGTCGATGAAGAGAAGGTGGAGTCCATCAAGACTTGGCCGACCCCAATCAGTACACCCGAGGTAAGAAGTTTTCATGGGTTAGCAAGTTTTTATCGGCGATTTGTGAAGGGCTTTAGTTCAATTGCTGCTCCTTTGACTGAACTGATCAAGAAAGATGTACCTTTTGTATGGGGTGAGGAGCAGGAGAAGTCTTTTCAAGCTTTCAAATTGATGTTGAGTTCTGCACCTTTGCTCCAACTACCCAACTTTGATAAGGCCTTTGAAATTAAATGTGATGCTTCAGGTGTTGGTATAGGTGGTGTGTTGATGCAAGAAGCAAAACCATTAGCTTTCTTTAGTGAAAAGCTAAAAGGAGCTACACTCAAGTACTCCACTTATGACAAGGAATTGCACGCACTTGTACGAGTGTTGGCTCATTGGCAACACTACTTGTGGCACAAAAAGTTCGTGATAAGGACTGATCATGAGTCCTTGAAGCATCTTAAGGGGCAATCCAAGTTGAACCAGCGACATGCTAAGTGGGTTGAATTCATTGAAACCTTTCCATATGTGATCAACTACAAGCAAGGCAAGGAGAATGTGGTAGCGGATGCTCTATCAAGAAGGTTTGTGTTGGTCAATACCTTGGTTTCTAGAATGATGGGACTTGAAAGCTTAAAGGGATTTTATTCTATGGATACCGACTTCAAAGATACCTTTGATAATCTTACTAAAGGGAAGCGAGTTGATAGGTACCAATTGGTTGATGGGTTTTTGTTCAAAGATTGTCGAGCATGTGTGCCCAAGAGCTCATGGAGAGAGTTATTTGTCAAGGAGGCTTATAGTGGTGGTTTGATGGGACACTTTGGGGTACCAAAAACACTTGATATTCTTAAGGAGCAGTTCTTTTGGCCCAATATGAAACATGATGTGGAGAGGATTTGTGGACAATGTCTAGAATGCAAGCAAGCCAAATCCACGACCAGGCCCCAAGGTAAGTATACTCCTCTTCCTACTCCTAATGGTCCGTGGATGGATATTTCTATGGATTTTGTTTTGGGACTTCCTAGGACTAAAAGAGGACATGATAGTATATTTGTGGTAGTGGATAGATTTTCTAAAATGGCTCATTTTATTCCATGCCATAAATGTGATGATGCATCCCATGTAGCATCTTTGTTTGTTATCAATGTGCTTAAATTGCATGGAGTCCCTCAAACCATTGTTAATGATCGGGATTCCAAGTTTGTAAGTCATTTTTGGAAGAGTCTATGGGGTACACTTGGTACCAAACTTATGTTCTCTACTTCTTGCCATCCTCAAACAGATGGACAAACCGAAGTAGTCAATCGGACTCTTGGAACCATGCTTCGATGCATGATTAGAGGAACCCCAACTACTTAGGAAGACCATTTACCCTTGATTGAATTTGCATATAATCGGTCTTTCCACTCCTCTATTAGAATGTCTCCATTTGAGGCCTGCTATGGTTTTAAGCCTTTGTTTCCATTAACCATGATTCCTTTGTCGAGTGATGTTGTTGTGATCCTAGATGCCAAGCAAAGGGTAAAAGAGATGATGAACATTCATGCCAAGGTCAAAGAATCCATTGAAAAGAACAATTCAAAGGTGTCCATTCGAAATAATCGAGGGAGAAAGGAAGTGATCTTCAAACTAGATGATTGGGTGTGGGTGCATTTCCGAAAGGAAAGGTATCCACAAGTACGAAAAGGGAAGTTAAGCCCAAGAGGAGATGGACCCTTTCAAGTAGTCAAGCGAATCAATGACAATGCTTACATGATTGACCTACCAAGTGAGTATAATGTCCATCATGTATTCAATATTACTGATTTATCTCCTTGTGTTGTAGGTGATCCTTTGGATTCGAGGACGAATCATTTTCAAGAAGGGGAGGATGATAACATGGTCAGCATGGATGACACTAACATGAGTGACATGTACCCCTCAAGACCATTCACACGGAGTCAAGCAAAGGATCTCCAAGGCCTACAAGCAATGTTCATGAAAAGGGAATCATTAGAGGAGATTCAAGGTCACCAAAGAAGGACATACAATGTGTTTACATTACATCAAATTGAGAAGGAAGAAGGAAAGAGGCCATGTGTGCAAATGGCCATTTCATGAATTCAAGAATTCACAAAAGAAGGCAACCAAACAAGGCCCTTACCTCATTAAGGGAAAAATTGTCAAAGAAGTGTCTTCTTTATTTCCTTAGTATAAATATTAGTCTTTTATCATTTGGCAAGACTTAGACTATGTTGAATATTCACTCTCAAATTATAGTATCTTCTTAGTGAGTATTAGTGAGTAAATTAGGGTGAATCTTGGGATTGCTAGTTAACTTCTTGAGTTTGATTAATCTAAGTGTTACTCCTTTGTGATTCTTGGTTTCATTTGAATTATTCTTCCTTGGGTTAAATTTAGGTTATTGAAGTCAATTGGGAGGTGAGGGTTTTAGTCCTTTGTTGCCCATATTTTCAATAACTTGAGTTAATCCACATATCTTTTATTTCTTTGTGTCTTTCCTTGTTTGATCATTATCAGATACTCCTATAATCCAAGCGGTAGGTCCTTATTTCCCCTAGGATGATGCCAATATTCTACCTACGGATTATTTAGCTATTATGACACTTATGTTGACTCTATCTTTCATTTGAAGACAAAGTTGTATAAAGCCTATATGTGGCTTACATTTATTGTTGTAGGTCTATCCCCATGTTGTATTATCGTTTTAGATGGTTTATGAGGTGAGACGGATTTTATTACTCTAATTCTATCTTAGATATATGTATGACTAAAAGTACAAGAATAAGTAATCTTTCTATACGAACGGGTCTATGTATACTCGATATTATACTATTATGTGTATGTAGAGGTCTATGTAAACCTCCGATTATATATAATTAAAAAGTTTTAATTTTTCCGCATATTTTAGCCAATGAATGTTATGATGAATGCTAAAAGGCTAGTCTTAGTCCTCGAAGAGGAAAACAACGCTGGTTACGTCTAAGGGGGTGCTCCTCGGATGTGACAATTGTCCTAATATTGCGGCTAGAGGAAAAGAAGAAAGCAAGTTCCTCCAAGTGTTCTGGGTGATGATGTTCCATGGAAGAATTGATTCTATGCCCTCCGGGCTAAGCGATCAAAGCCGGATGAAGATGATGTTGGTAAGTTACAGTTTCTACCTTTAGTTGTTATGAGTTCCTTCTTAGTGGGGGAGTATAGTGAGAAGTGGAGTTTTGATTTATTGTCTCTTCTTTTCTATTCTATTCAAGCTTGAGAGTTAGAAAGTTATGGTAGCATGATGTATTGTGTTTAGGAGTCTTGTTGGAATTGAATTTCATTGACTCCTTGCATTGTGTATATCATTAAGTCTTGATCATTTTGTAAAATGAGTTTATATGGTTTTATGTCTCATATTGTCATGCTTTCATCATAAATTTCTTAGGAGTTGCATTCATGAATAATTGATTATAGTTCACTGTAATAAATTTGGTGCTCACTGTAAATAATTTGGAAATATGACTAAATTGTTCTTTTTCTTAAAATGGTTGTAATGTATAGAGTTGATGTATATAAGCATGATAATGTGTGGAGAAGGAGTTTCTCCTATTGTAAATGAAGAATGTGAGTCTTATTGCATAATGAGTCGTAGATTAGTTTCTATCTGCTTGTTGATTTTGAGTCTCTTGATTATGTGAAATTGATGTTTCTTGTTATATGAGTTTTGTATTTTATGGTATGGTTATTTGATGCTAGTATTGAGTTACTTACCTCTTGAATATTGCCTAAAATGAAGCAAGTGTCATTCGAGGACAAATGTTGTCCAAGTGGGGGAGAATGTAACACCTCTAAAATGATTTACGTGAAACTAGAATGGTCTATAATGATGTTTATAGAAGTGTATAAATTTTGGTGAAGTTTGGAGGTCAAACGTCCAAGAACGTCCATGACGTTCGAAAGGTTTGCCTTGAAACGTGCTTGTGTGCCTTAGTGTGTTTTGCCATGTTTTACGTGTTCATTTTGGATGAAATTGATGTGAGAGATCCTTAACTTTTGTACGACTATATTTGACACTACAACATTTTAGGCGTACGACCACCCTAGTAAAGTGTAGCCTAAACTAGCAAAAAGTGTGGCCTTTGACAAAAGGCCACATTTTTGGACTTTAAGCAAAGCTTTTATAGGGGTGGCTGAAAGAGCCGTAACCTTAGAGTTTAGGAAACACTTTTCAAGTGTTGCCTTATCAGCTACGCTCAAAAGCGTAGCCTTAAAGGCAAAAAAGTAACGCTTTGCAGCTACGCTTAAAAGTGTTGCCTTATCAGCTACACTTTCATGTGTGGCCTTTGCTTCTATATAGCCTACATTTTTAAAGTGTTGTCTTTTCTATCTTATGTATGACAACACTTTTAAGTGTAGTCCTTGTACATGTGCACACCACAATTTACAGTCCTATGGCTACACATTTCAAGTGTGCTAATATAATTTTTGCTAAAAATATTTATATGCCACAATTTCTAATTAAAAACACCAATATTATTTTGCAATGACTAATCTCAAGTATGAAATTAGTTAATAAGTAATTCAAATTAGATTTGTAATAACTTTCAACTGATAGAATGTCTTGTGTACATACACATACTTATAAAGCAAGATTCTAAATATGTGTACATAATAGTTCAAAAAGTAATATTATAATAGTTCAATATTTCACAAATTCAAATATAAATTATTCAAACTTCTACAATGGTTCAAATCTCTCCATCATCCACTTCAATGAGATCAAATTGACTGTCGTGAATCTTCAAATTTGATCACCTCTATTTCCCTAGACATTTAAAATAAAAATAATTAGTCTTATGCTTGGAGGTACGGTATTATGATGCACTACTTGCCAGGAAAAGGAACCTGCCAAATCTTTAAAGATTTGTGGGAGAAAAAATCAGTCAAGAAAAGATGCAAAAAGAATAAACAGATTCAAGCAATATGAGTCTATAACCTGTATTTGCTGAGTGCAGGCAGTTATGGAAGAGCTCAACTCTTTCCAGAATATCCAACACTGTATTATAGCAGATTGCTGCAGGCCAACAGCTGTATTAGAGTATTAATTGATAATAGCAAAATACAGCAGCTGAGTTTAGTGAACTCTATAACCTACTGTATCTACTGTAAACTGATTCTATAACATGTACAACCATTTTATTACCTGCAGACACAAGATCCAGGCTGCAATTTTATTTTCAGCAAAAAATAGCATACTGCAGCAACTGTTGTTGTTACATACAGGCTGCAATTTTGGTTTGAATATGCAGTCACCACACTGCCAAAATATCATGGTATCAACAGATAATTAGAAGACAAAAAGAATAATATTTGCACCTTAACTCTCCCAAGAACAAATTCTTGATTTGCAGAAGTTGCGCAATACTGATATACCTACAAATACTAATACCAGATATACTTAACAATAATCTGCCATAAGTTAGAATTTGGCAGTTACAGTTCCCAAATTTCATGTGTTAGGATTTGGGAGGAGCCTTTGTAGTGCAAGTTCAATGTAAGTGTTTTCCATTATTTCAATTACTTTATGACTTATGAACTGGTGCATGATATCCCTATCAGTACATCAATGACAACTCCAAGTCCACTTCAGGACAAAGAACAGGGGAAGTCGGAGAATGAATAATGGAATGACGAGCTACTTAGAACAACTCTACCCAAGGAGTTGGCTAATTACATTATTGAAAATATAGAGCCACCATCTGATAATAAGCAGACAGATATGGGAATTAATTTTAATATAAACTTTGAGGTTCAAACTTAATTTTACTCCAATTTTATGGTTCAATCATAAAGGACCAGCTCTTATGGTTCAATCATAGTTTTAGTCCAAAGATTGAGGCCTGTTTAGCTTTCCACACATGCATGTATGTCAAGTGAAGGTATACACAAATTAAAGAATCTATATTTCTGATGGTCAAACACTTACATTTTTTTCTCTCTTCCTAATATCAGAGAGGAAGTTTCGATTTAATTACAAACTCAAGTCGCACAAATTCAGACAAGGTAAATTCTGGGAAGTTTTTAGATTTTACCCTTATGTGATTAATGTTTTAGGTTGACTTGCATATGCACAACCGAAGTCAAAAGAAAGCCAAATTGGAATTCGTCTATTAAGAGACTAAAGACTAGATAAGAAAAAAAGGAGTAGCCTTCCTCACCATCATATGCATAGGATTAAAAGACAGAAACATCAACTTTGTTTGTATTAAAAGACAGAAATTTCTAGAGTATTTGTTATGATCCTACAGAACAAAACATTTATGCCACATCACATTTTCCTTTTAGAATTTTGTTAAATTAAACCTCAAACACTAGTTAAGATAATAAAAACAATAACAACATACCCAATATAATAGAGTGTACACAAACCTTACTCTTATCTCTATTTAGCAAAGAGAAAAAATAAATGCATATGAATAAAAACAAATAGAAAAGATTATACCTGAATATCATTAGGTGAGCAACAAGCACTGAGAACTCGGACCTGAAACTCAATCTGTTTAATGATTTTAGGCTTGAAAGATAAGGGAAGCTTGATAAGAGTTACCTGAAGACACATTCATATGGATACATGTATTAATTATATTAAAAACAACATATAAATATAGTATTTCTATGCCAAGAGTCACTACTATAACAATCCACTTACATCTTAATGAATAGTTGATACTACAAGATGATTAAACAATATTGAACACCTCTACAACCCTTAGGCCAGTAGGCTAAAGGTTTGCAGATCACATTTATGACCATGGGAATATAGAAGCCAAATATAGATTATTACACCATCTAGTTACTTAGGTCAGCTGGGAACAAAGTAAAATGGTAGAATCTGCTTCAAATATCCCTGTGTATATCAAAATGTATATTTATTACTCTTTAACATGTAACTGAATATATAAATGTGTTGTAAATCATATTTTTTAAGCAGGGAGTTGCAGAGCATGTTAAAATGATTGGTCTTCAAACTTATGGCACCCAGTTGCATCCATAGAGAGGTGCCTAATACCAGAAAATAACTAGCTATATGCCAAATACAACTGCAAGTATACTATAAGGGTACCACTGTCAGAGATGGCCGAGCCTGAGGTCTTATATTGCTTCCGATCAACATCTTTTCCAAGTGCAGTACATATGCTGGCACAATTAGTATCTGCTCAATTACATACATAGGCATTAGATGTTGGCGACCCTTTTAAGGTCCCCTCAAAGTTTAAAGGTTCGTGAGTTTCTTGGTAAGTTAGCTTCACTAAGTTTCATATACTCTAAACTTTCATATAATAATGTTTTCAGCAAATCCTTAGTAAAGGTTGTCTCCTTGCTCTTTAATCTAGTTATTTTCCAACTAATAAGTTGGCAGTAGCCAAATTCTCTGTGTTGTTGTTAGGAGAGTTAGTTTTGAAATTCCAATAAGGGAATTAATCTAGTTTTAAATATCAGAATGCATTGTTGATCGTCTTGCATATCCCTGATATTTCAATAAGATTTGTAGTATACTCACTATTTAATCATGTTTTTAAAAAGTCTTAGTTGTCCTTTCTGTAATTTTATTTCTTTTGTTTTTCCAGTTAACATCACATTGGTGTATGTTTTTGTGGAACTTTTTGAGTTAATTTCTATTCTGCTGCATTTTGCTAAAAACTGGGTACGATTTGGTGCATTCTGTAAGTTTTGAACAATCTGTTTAATACAAATGACATTTCTCAAATAGTTGCTCAACTTAGATTCCACATACAGCATATTATAGATAATTAACTACTCTTTAGATTCCACATATAGCATATTATAGATAATTAACTATTCTTTTTATATACAAATTGAAAACACTAGTTACAATTTTATTATTCAGAAACACTAGCTACAATTTTATTTTACTCTTATCTGTTTATAAGATAAAATAAATGCAAACTGCATAGAATTGTTTCAATTTTCTAAATTCAAAAGAATCTCTTGGATTTTGATATTACATATCTGGCACGAGACATAGACTTATAAGCAGAAAAATACTGAAGTTGCAGTAGCAGTTTCCTAGATTATTAAAATTTTCATGCAAAGTAATACAATGTAACAAGAGCAGAAACTAACGAGTAAATATGCATTTATATATATTGTCCTCTTCTTCTTTTTGCTCTTTCTATTAGTTCAAACCTTTTCTTCAACTTATGGCTTACTATGACAAATACTTGTATTCTGGGTAGACCAATACACATAAGAAAACAAAAATTGACGTGCGCCACCTACAAAGCAAACAAAATGTACAGTAACAGGAGGCTGCCTGCCTGCTGCTGTGTTGTCTAGGGTCGTACATTAAAGCAAAAAAAAATTGAGATTTCGTAGAGAAAAATTAAATTTCGATCGTTTATCACTGTCGAGTTATACAACTGAATTTTTTTTGGACTAACCTTGCTTAAAAAACTTGCGGTGAGGACCAACATCTATGTTTCCATTGACGACTAAATTTCCTTCCGCCATGAAATTGGGACCAATCAGTCTGCATGAAATCAATGTTTATTAAGGAAGCATTAAAGTAAAAAATCTATTGATAGATGAAATCACAAGCTGTAGCCATCTACAAATTTTGATGTGTACAACTCAAACAAGATCTGCCAAAAATTGACAAATCAAAATTAGTGCTTTTCAATGGCAAAATCGACAAACCAAAATCAATGTTTTACCTTTGGGAAATGGACAAACCAAAAGAAGTGATTTCATTGAAGTATCCTTCAGATGCGTGATACATTTGCTAAATAGTTGAGAGGCACCGTGAGAAACGCATATCAAAGAAAGAAAAAACGCCGCAATGAAATTAGGGCAAACTTGCTTTTTAGGAATTAGGGGGGAAATAGATATATGGGGGAAATATTTTTAGCTAAAAAAATTTGAGACTTAATAGGGCACACTTGTAAAGTGTTGTTTTCAGTGTTTCAAAAATAGCACACTTAAAAGTGTGGTCATATATATAAATAAGTGTTGCCAATTATTTTAATATTTGGCAACACTTATAACGTGTAGCCTATAATTACAAAGAGCACACTTTAAAAGTGTTGCCAAAGTTTTCGTGGCCATAAACCCGGTTCAAAAGTCACGCCTTCAAAGTGTCCCCTTAGGTGTCTTTGGAAACACTTTTTAAGCGTTGTCAAGATTTGGTGTAGCCTTAGACCAAATTTGGTGTAGTGTGAGTTGGAAACGTCGGAGAAAAACTCCACAAGTAACAACCAAAGGGTCCTTGAGGAGGAACCATTGTGTAGGCCAAGACTGTCCAAAACAGTCGCACCTACAGAAGGCAATCGAAGCCTAGTAGGTTGGTCGACGCCCCATAGTTGGTGGCATAGGTTAACACTTAGGCTGGGGAGCATGTTCTCCCATTTGTCCAGCCTCTGACCCTAACCACAGACCAACAAGACGGTCTGTTGGTTGGGCTACGGGGCATAGGTAAGTGCCGTCGTTTGAGACCAGCAGTTTTCTGCAGGGTCTCGGACAGCTTGAGGGTATTTTGGGGTTTAAACCTAGCCTTCCTAAAATTAGTTTGACGACTTCTTAAGGGTAGTTTGGGTATTTTAAGTGGGCTTATAAGTCTTAAACACTTAGATGAATTCACTGTTCCAACATCAAAACCCAAAACCTCTAAAGAACTCTCTAGAACACCATTGAAGCTTGAAGGGAGATTGGAGCTTAGAGGGTGATTTCTCCATCGAATATTCTCAATTTTTGTGGCTTAGCATCAATTAAGGTATGGCTTTCATCCTTGAATCTGTTTTCTTCAAGGAGCCAATCTTCAAAGTGTTTTTTAAAGACTTCTCAAAAAGATGAATTTCTAAATAGTAATCTAGCCATGGGTTCTTGCATAAAACATTTTGAATCAATGTATCATAATTAAATTGATGTTAATTTGATGATTTTAGACTAAAAACTCTATGAAAACATGCAAACCATGAAACCCTAGTTTTGACTATTTTATGGATGAATTGACTATGTCTCTATACTGTTGAATTCTTATGTAGTTTGATTAGGACTATTGATTGTGAAAGAATCTTTCTATAATTGTAAGTTGTCCTAATTTGATAAATTCAAATTGTATTATCTTGGATTCATGGTATATTATGATTATTGGAATGAGTTGGTGACTATGGCTATTGGTATGAGCCTTTGTATATTAAGTAGGTTGAATTGGCTATGGATTGGAACTGTGAGGTTGGATTGGTGCTAAGTAGACCTAACCTTCTCTATATTGTGTAGTACAGGTCTTGAACTATGATGATGATTTTTATGGTACACTTATGGTGGCGATGCTTATGTGTTATACTTGTGAATAAAGTGGCCTCTCTGCATTACTTTATGAATTGTGAAAAAATGTGGCCTCGTCAGCATTACTTTATGAGTTATGGCTTTATCATGTTATAACTTGAATATGTGAGTATTGTGAAGGTCTTGATTACTTATGTGTATATGTGAAGTAAAAGCATGAGTTCTTCTAGTTAATTATGTGTGTCTCTAGTAGGCCATAGTGAAGTCATTATGTGTATTACTTGATGTTGAAGCATGATGAATCTTGATGGATTACATGAGACTTGTGATAAATTAGATTGATGATACTATAGTAGTGAATATGGTGACCTATAGTTTACATTGGTTATTCGTATGTGCTTCTTGAATTATATGTTATATGTGATATGTTGAAGTATGTGTGTCTCTTATTTTGGTAGACTTGTGTACTTTACTTGATACATGTAAGATGTGAATATGGATTCTTGACTTAGTACGCTAAAGCTCCTTAGTCTTGTATGTGTGATTCACATCTGACCTTGAACATAGTTAAGAAGGTCCTTTATGTGGAACCTTCAACCTAGATGGAAGGTTATGATATACTTGAAGTTGAAAGCTGTAATGGTATCCTTCTTGTGTGAATGGTGGACTTAGCGTTAATTGGCTGGAACGGAATGATATCGTCCTTAGGAAAGTCATTGAGCTATACTCTTAACCATTTTAGGTAGCTTTAGTGGACACTCTTTGGTAAGGTGTAATGTAATTGGGTTATGAAAAAGTTATGGTACCTCTTCATATGCTCCTTTATTGAAATACTCTATGAGAACAAAGGCTAGCACCGAGTGAGTATGCTTTGGGAGTTTAGAGAACAAATAAACCCTCAATATTCCTTAACCATGTGATTACATGGTATGTGTCCTAGTTCTACCATTGGCAAGTAGAACACCCTTATCGAAGTAGGTTATGACTCCAGATTTCATGCATAGCTAGTATGGTCTATGTCGGTTATTGCCTATTATCATCATATGGGATACATGTTAGTGTTGGATAAGTACTATGAAGTTTACGTAGTGGAATGGGACGCTATCTATACATTTCACAATTAGGCTTTGAAGATGTTATTGTGTGAGTACCCTAGGTCTTCTCCAAGACCATTAGGTGAATGTCCTTGATTGTTGAATATCTCTAAAATAGATTAATGAATATAATGGCTTAAGTTAGAAAGCATGTAAATGAATAAGTACTTATCTAGAGTGGTTTTAAGGATTGCCTAGTTAAGGTTTGGAGGGGGCATATGAATGGTCTCTTCATGTCTTACCTAGGGAAGTCATAAGAATAACTCTAGATAGGAAAGTTGATTAATGTAATGGGAATAATCTTATCTTAGGTAGTCTAAAGGATCTCTTTGGTGTGTGTGAAGGGATTGTATGCACGGTCGTTTCATAACTCATTCAAGTGAAAGCCTTAGGATCACCTTTGGTAGGAGGGTCTCATGTTTATGTGTTTTTGTTTATGTCTTTTGATGTTTTTTTATGCCATCTTGTGATATGTGACTTATATGTGAAGTTGGTGTGATATGTGGGTTTTCATATTATGATGTAAAGTTTACTGTAAAACGTTACAGTATTTGACTAAAATGTCCGTTAATCATGATTTCATACATTATGCCATACTTAGTACATGCATTGTACTAATTCCATACATTTTGTCTATATCTAAAGTTGTAGATTGAAGGTGAGAGGCGTCTTGAAGCAAAGCTTTGAAACTAGGACTCTATCAAGCAAAGTTGGGGTATGTCCTCACTTGATTTGAGGACATTACTATATTTAGATTTCTTTCATTCAAAGTATTGTAATAGACTAAGTATTTCTATATTTCGATTGTATTGGCCGTGTCCCAAGTATTCATGAGTCTAAGATTGGCGTATGTTGAGACTTAGTATTTTCTATTATTTTCTATCAAAGATGTTTTGAGATATTATTCGTGTGAAATGTTTTAATTCCGCACTACTTTTGATACATGTATGCAATGAATGATGTATCTAAGGGCTTATACAATACCTCCGAGAGGTCAAGTACGCCGTGCCACAATCTGAGGGAATGCCATATCTTCTAGGGTGTGCTCTCGGGTCGTGACAACTTATAGAACTTGAGAGTATGCAAGGTTGTACATTAAAGAGGTTGACTACATGGAGAGCCAATCTCTATAATATACGATAGAGGAGCTCAATTCACAACAAATTTTTGGAAGTTGTTTCAGAAGAGTTTGGGAACACAAGTGAATTTAAGTACAACCTTTCACCCTCAAATGGATGGCCAGGCAGAACGTACAATTAAGACACTTGAGGATATGTTGCGATCATGTATATTAGATTTCAAGGGTAGCTGGGATGATCAGCTACCACTTATCAATTTTGTTTATAACAATAGCTACCATTCGAGTATTAAAATGGTACCTTATGAAGCTTTATATGGTAGAAAGTGTAGATCACCAATTGGATGGTTCGAAACAGGTGAAACTACCTTATTTGGGCCACATCTTGTTCGTTAAGCTATGGAAAAAAGTCAAAGTGATACAACAACGTCTAGAAACAGATCAAAGTCGACATAAATCATATGTGGATGTTAGAAGGAGAGGACTACAATTAACTATAGGGGATTGGGTGTTCTTGGAGGTGTCTCAAATGAAAGGGGTAATGACGTTTGGTAAAAAGGGAAAGTTGAGTCCATGCTATACAAGGCCATATAAGATTATTTGAAAAGTCGGCCAAGTAGCCTATGAGTTAGAGATACCACAAGAGCTTTCATCAGTTCATTCGGTGTTTCATGGCTCAATGCTTCGAATATGCATAGGTGACCTATATCGTATTACTTCTACTGAAGATGTACAGGTTATGGGAGATCTCACTTATGAAGAAGTACCAATTGCTATTCTGGATTAACAAGTTAGGAAGTTAAGAAATAAAGAGGTAGCTTCTGTAAAAGTGTTATGGAGGAACAAGCAAGTAGAAGAAGTTACATGGGAAGCGGAAGAAGAATGAAATTGAAATATCCTCATCTCTTTCAGATCCAAGAGAAAGATGAAAATACTTAGTTTAGACGCCAAAAATTAAGAATAAGTCTACATGTATTATGTAATTAATTGTAGTACTAACTTGGGCTTGAACTTGTTTGGACTGAATAATCATGCTAACATTCGAGGACGAATGCTTTAAGGAGGGGAGGATGTAATAACCTTCATTATGCATATACTTGTTCTGTTCTTGTGATACTTGACATAGCCTTATAGTATAGGTCAGGGACCATGTTTCTTGTATGATTACTGTCACATCCGGGGAGCACCCCCTAGAAGTAACCGGCGTTGTCTTCCTCGAAGAGGACTAAGACTAGCCTCTTAGCATTCATCATAACATTCATAGGTTAGTTACATTAAGGCAGGCAAACGGACCGGTTTTGATCCGGTCCGGTCTGGTTCCTGGCCGGTTCCCGTACCGGTCCGTCCGGTACCGGTTGAACCGGTAAGGAACCGGTCTTCTTGTATACCGAACCGGTTACCGAATCGGTTCCCGGTTTTTTATCCGGTTGAACCGGTTCGGTAAGAACCGGTTCCGGACCGGTCCGATCCGGTAAGGTCCGGTTTAGCTGTTTTTTAATTTTTTTTTTTTAAAAAATTTATGTATCCGTTTTATGACCGTTGGGCCCTTCTAGCCGTTGGGCTGGGGCCCAAAACGGTCTAGTAGCACCCCCCACCCCTTTCTAATCCAATTATACTATAAATATACCCTTTTTCTTCATTTTAAATCACAAATTCACTACTTATACAATCTTATACAATCTCTCAAAGTCTCAATTTTAAATCTCTCATAAATTATTAATTATTATATTGTGATATTGAGTTGGAGTTTGAATTTCGGAAGCTACAATAGGCATCTACCAAATCAGGCACGGGAAAAGATTAGGCATGAAGAAGGACAACTTCAACCTCCAATATTAATATGGTGGAAGAATCGTGAAAATCAATTTTCGACCCTTGCTAGGATTGTTCGAGATGTGCTAGCGATTCAAGCATCATCGGTCGCTTCGGAGCAAGCCTTTAGTGCGGCGAGATTTATGATTGGAGATCATCGATATTCATTAGCAAAGGACAGTTTGGAAATATCGGTGTTGTTTCGAGATTGGGTCAATGCCGAAAGAAGAAACACCGGACTACCACTATTAAGTAGCCAAATAGAAGACCAAATAGATGAAATATTTGGTGAGAATAGTGATGATGGCATGGAAGCAATGGAAGAAGAACGACAAATGCCAATTCCAAAAAATCTTTCTTTTCAAATGATACTAAATTTACAAAAAGAATTTAAAAAAAATTGCAATTGTTAGTATATTAATTAATATTCAATTCCTCCTAAATTATGTACTCTTATTCTCTTTCTAATATTTGTATTGTATAATTTATTTATTTGAATAAATATACGGCTATTCGCCTTGATTTTCTTTTATAATAGTCTCTTCTATTTATCATGTCATTTTATAAATTTAATTTTTAATTATTTTAATATAAGTTTAAATTAAAACTTTAATTCAATATAAACTTTAAAGTTTAAATTCAATTTCAAACTTTGAATTAATATAAAGTTTAAACTTTAAATTCAATATAAAACTAAGTTCAATATAAAACTTTAAATTCAATTTGAAACTTTAAATTCAATATAAACTTTAAAGTATAAATTCAATTTCAAACTTATATAAACTTTAAAGTTTTCAATTGAAGTTTTAATATAAATATATAATATTTATATAGTAATTAAAATAATTAAAATTTATTAAAAAAAAAAAAGTACCGGATGAACAGGTAAGACCCGGTTCCAAACCGGTCCAAACCGGTTCCAAACCGGTTACTACCGGACCGGGCAGAACAGTTCGGTTTTTCCAGTAAATTCGGTCCGGTAAAATCCGGTACCGGTAAGAAAATCCGGTAAGAAAAATCCGGTACCAGTACCGGTTCAGGTAAAACCGGTCCTGTTGACCCGGTCCTGTCCGTTTGCCAGTCTTAGTTTACATGCGGAAAAATTAAAAACTTTTCGATTACTTTTACATTGTTGTTTACTTAGGCCTCTCGCTTACAGATAATATATATTTATCGAGTATACATAGACCCTTCGTATAAGAAGATTACATAGTCTTCTACTTTTATTTCACATACATAGTATAAGATAGTCTCATAAGAAGTCTATAACATTGTCTCATATTAAACCATTGTAAGACCCCAAAAATGAGTTAGTGTGTCTAGAGCCTAACATGTTTTTCCTAATGTTATAAGGTCCTAAAATTACTTATAATATTGTTTAGAGGCAGTATGTAAAGTTTGAGGTGATTTGGAAGTAAAACGTCATGGGACGACCAAGACATTTGACGACTAGTCGCATATGTGCCTCATGTATCTATACGTGCTTATATATGTATGTCATGATATTATGAAGTATTAAAATGAGTTATAATTATGTTTATAGTCTGTATATGTAGTTTCGTGAAGTTTTGAGGTCAAACGTCCGAGAACGTCTACGGCGTTCGAAAGTTAGCCCTTGAGACGTTCATGTGTGTCTTGATGGTGCCTTGCATGTTTGGACGAGTTGCAATTATTTGTTTTGGGTGAAACTGAGGTGGAAGGTCAAAAACTTGTCAAGGTTGTATTTACGTGGGAAATTTCCAGGTACAACTTCTAAAGGGCCCCGCAAAAAGGCCCACAAGAAGGACCCAAGGGCTGTCGAGACACTGCCAATCGACTGAACCAAACGACACCCAATTGGTTGGCCAAGGACCGTAGGTGAGGTCTCGTCGATGGAAACTTAGTATGGGAAAGTATCAACCAAATAACAGGCCAAGTTCCAATCGCCTGAAGCCACATATGGCCCGTCGATGGACCTACAGGCCGTTGATGGTGATCCGTCGATGGTGGGCTGGTGCTGCTGCCTGCGCACTGTTTCACTTAAGGGGTGAATGGAATTTCACCCCACGGCCTAAACTGACTATAATTGATTTATTTAGCCATTGTTGGGTGTATTTAAGGGATCAAACACGTGAACAACCCATTCTCAATCCCATGCTCATGAAATAAACCTTCCCTCCAAAACCAATTCTCTCTAGACACCTCCATTGTTGTTGAAGCTCAAGAACAGCTTGTAGATTGGATTCTCATGGGTTCTTCACCAAATTTTCATAGTTTTTAAACTATACAAAGTTATGGTGATCCTTCATCTCTAAGTAACCTTTCAGTTGGAGAGTTCTTCTCAAAGTTTTCAAAGAGATTTCATGATCAAACTTTCAATCTTTGAATCTAGCCATGGGTTCTTTCTTAAAATGTTTTTAATGGTTAAATCATGATGAACTGATGTTAATGTATTGTTTGAAAGGTGAATTTGAATCCAATTGAATTATGAATCCATGTCCCTTCCTAACTCGATTTAGCCCTTGCATGGGCATTGTGATCATGGCTTGTTAATGGTTGAATTGCGATTCTCTTACATTGAATTGTCTACATATACTGTTATTTACGTTAATTAATGG
Organism: Solanum sitiens; assembly: GCA_016801875.1. Classification (NCBI taxonomy): domain Eukaryota; kingdom Viridiplantae; phylum Streptophyta; class Magnoliopsida; order Solanales; family Solanaceae; genus Solanum; species Solanum sitiens. Next base: position 4,600,532 of record JABWTJ010000025.1, read on the forward strand.
TGAATTGATGATGAAGGATCCATGTGGATCAATGTATAAAGATTTGAACATGCTTAGCTATAGATTTCTATGATTCACTGTAACATTGCCCTTTCTACGATTTAATGTAGAATTCGAATAGGTGATGATGCTTATAGCTACTGTTTTAAGTTGATATTATGATTGAATTGTAATTATAAATCATGTATGATCAAAGTGAAGAAGGATTGATATGAATTGATCTAGTTTCTTCTAATCTATCAAGTAGTAACTTGTGATCTTGTGGTTGGGATGATTGTTTTATGACTCGATCATGGTTAACTGTCCTTAGATACTGCCTATATGTATAATGTGATGATAATTAGGTATAATTGATCTAATATGAATAGATGACCATGGAATTGGTAAAGATTGATTTAGATTCTTCTAGCCTATAAAGTGATTATTGTAATGTATATGACATGATCTAAATGTTAGGGTAGATAAAGCATAATTTCGTTTGAGTAATGATCTCTTGAGCTACTGCCGTACATGTGTATTGTTGATAAATTGTTATTGATGATCAATTCAAGCGAATTGGGTTAAAGACCTATGTTCTTCTACTTTCTAGTATATATGTGATGTATTGTATTAGATTGTAATATGATCTTGTAGTAACTTGTGCATGGTTTCTTTAATGATTATGGTACTTTAGCTACTGCCCTATACTTGAATTATTTATGAAAGAGTAGTAATGGTCAATGATGACCAAAGGCTAAAGGATTGGTAAGAATTGCTCTACTCTTCTACTTCTCTATTTCTCTATAATAATGTAGATGAAGCCTAGTATGGCATTGTGTGGTATGGTCCACTTACGGTGGTGGTTTTTACTTTGTTGTCATTATATATGTGTTGACCATGGCCTTGAAGGAAAATTGAGCAATATATGAGTGTGTGGTTATGATGATCATACTATGTGAAGTTTATGCCTACTTTCCTATTCTAGTTGTGATTTAGGTTGTATGGCTATTGTATAAGCATGTGTATATTTATGTTAGGGTAAAATGTAGGTGGTGCCATTGATGAGTTAAAATGGTTAAAGGATCCCTTACCTATGTACCCCTATGTGAATGTGTGTATAGCTAATGCTAGGAGTCTTAAAGTATAATGTGAAGTTACCTTGCCTCCTATTCTAAGTTGTGTTGTGTGGCCTATGCTTGAATATGTATTGTGGTATTAATAGGGAGGTGATACGCTCAAATTTACTTCTCGAAAAGAAGTATAAGCGGTCGTATCAAGTAAAGAACCTAACTATGAGGTTGTGGTCGATCCCACAAGGAAAATGATTTAGACTTAACTTTAACCTACTATTACTTCTATATAGTCAAGTCCTTTCCGAAAACAAATAACAAAAAGGGGGGTTTTAAGTAACGAATATAATTAGCTATTTCTAAATAGACAAGTTCAAAGATTTGATTTTTATCAAGTAATGAGAGTAACTAGGGCTTAAGTGTTCCCCACAGGTTCATAACCCGGTAATTCTAGCTATAACAATCCTTTCCAAATATCTTGCATGCAAAGTGGTAAGTTATGTATCCCTAATTCCTTGGTACGGCAACTAGGAAATTTCATTCCGCACCTTGGTCCGGCTACGTGTGTATGCTTTACTAAACCTTACCTTTACCTCATATTAAGCATCATAATCGATGTTTGGCTCAGTTGTTACCTCGCACCAATCGACACTAGCCTATTACATAGTGTATACTAAATCTATGTTGATAATTCTTTTCTTATTATCTACCTCCTTGGTTCGGCAAGTAGCAACAAGGCGAGTTCTAACGCGTGCACTCGTTAAAAAGACTTCTAAACGAAAGAATTATCAATACATGCAAGACACTATTCTAGGATTATTATTTTAGCTAGTTTTTACCTTGTTATTTACCCATGGTTACCACAACCCTAGCTATGGATTTTATTACTCATGTTAATAATCACACAATTCATATTATTTTGATAAGAATTCATGTACTTACTTTGATGAGATTGAAGAAAACCCAAAAAAATTACTTGAATTAATCAATAATCTTGCAACAAACGATTCCGGAAAATAGATTAATTTCCAAAATCTCCAATTCACAAACTTAGAACAATAATAATGAAAAATACCCAAGAGTCTAACCTCAAAAACGAGGTTTTTACAAGTATTTATAATAATAGAGTCCTAACAAAAAAGGGAAATCTATTTAAGGAAAATCTGCCCAAAAACCGCATCTGAGTTGACGACCTGGATGACGGACCGTCGAGGCCACGAGAGACCGTCGTGGTCCCCCATCATTCCACACTTAGCTTCTCTTCAAGATGGGTACTGAGGCTACTTTCTGTTAAAGATGACCGATGTGCAGGATGGTCCGTCGTGGAGATGACGATCCGTCGAGAGCCTCCGTAGCCCCACACTTAGTCAGAATTCCCCAATCTTCCTTCAGCATCTTTTTCTTCATATGACGGTTGACACCTACGAACCGTCGAGGGGTCGAGGGACCGTCAATGGATCCGTAGGTAGTCACTTCTGCAATTTTATCATAATTCTTCCGCGTTTTCATTCTGGACAGATTTCCTGCAAACAAAGAGAAAATTACATTAAAACTAATACAAAAAGGCCTTAGACACACACTAAACTTAAGGAAAAAGCATTAAAAGTATCGTGAAACCACAGTACATCAACACCCTCAACTTAAATTCGTTGGATGTCCTCAAGCGATGCACTATGACTCACCACAAAAATCTTTGTACAACGGTATCCTTATTTTAGCTTTCGCAATCATCTAGCTATCAATCCCGATTATTTTCGTTATGTTTATGCATGCTATCACTATTAGGCTCGCTCATGCGGATTAGACCATGACACAGACTCACCACACTCCGACACCTATCCTCTTTGATCTCTCCTCAAGTGTCACGACCGGAATCTAGACCCCAGACGAGACCGGCGTCATTGACCTCTCAGAGGTCGCACACAATCCTACTTACGTCATTCTTACTTCATCTAGGTTAATTTTAGCGGAAAATTTGAAACATTTTTTTTCTTAACATACTTATAAAAAGATTCTCATTAATACGTAATTGTTCACCATCAACCATCTAACATTAAGAGGTAAGCAACTGAAAGAAATAGTTCAATTTTTATTAAGTGTATAATTACCAAAATGGCACCAATACATAGTCTGAATAAAATAGAAAAGCAACGCTAGTGAAACATGCTCCACTAGCTCAACTCTAAAACTAAGCTAGAATATAAAACAGTAGCATCCTCGAAAACATGAGGACCTATCAAACCGGATGAATGCTGGACGTCCGGATAACTGCAGAGATGATCTTGTAGCTCTATCGTCCACCTGTGCCTGCACCTAAAATAGTAGGGTTTGTATAGAGTTAGTACACACTTGTACTAAGTATGGGTATATGCAAGCACACACCAGGGACATGCATGAGAAAGAATAGATCTTTCCTAACAACATGATTTTTGGAAGTCAAGTTAGTGGACTTGCCAAATTGAGATTAGAAAAATTCCAAATTTGGATTAGGAAAGTCAATGAGCTTTCCAAATTTGGATTAGGAAAGTCAGTGGGCTTTCCAGATTTGAAATAGGAAAGTTATGCCATGAGAATAACATACATCATCATACTTTTCACATTTGCACACAGCACATAACACTTACACATAGCACATATCATATAACATACAACACCTTTTTGCATGTAGCACATAACTTCTTTTATTTTCATTCAATCATATGCCATGAGACCTTGGAATCATGGACTTAACATTAAGACCTTCCAGAAATGAGGGCTCAACAGATGAGACCTCAACTAGGGAGTCTTCATTAGCAAACACAGAGTCTGCTTAGTTCATTCATACGTACTCCATTTCATTTCATTCATAGACCAGTGTAAACACTAGTTATACCTAGGATGTAGTTTAAGACTTTCATTAGGTTTGTTGTGCAATGACCAAGAATGACCTAATGCCATTACTTGAATATAACTCACCTTTTGATTATCCTATCCTAACACCTTTGGTATCATTCATTTCATTATGTACATCATTTGAGGCTGAACTCATTCATTCATTGGAAACATTAACTTTAACCGACATAGATCATGTGAGCATCATGAAATCTAGTGTCTCCCCTACACCGAAAAGAGGTGGAATCACCGGCCAAGGTGACCCAAAAACATGCTAGCGTACATGGGAATTTAACCCCGCTAGATCCCTATATTGGCAATATAGGTTCGAAGACTAGGAGATATAAGGAGACCCATACCCGGCATGCCGGACAGTCTCATCTCATGAGAGTTACGTGAACCTCCGCCCTTCCCGAAAAAAGGCATCACCGCTCATAGCTAGTCTATCGGTGCTCAGTATAAAGTTCCATTACATTCAAATCATACTTCATGGAAGCTGGCTTCTAGTATGAGGACATCATAGCTCAATAGATGATTTCTCATCTCATCGTTAGTATTAAGTGTGTTAATCTTAATACTTTTATTAGAGTGTTCATAGAGACTGGTCTCTTCATTAACTTTACACTCTCATAGGTGAGTACGTTTTGGTAACAATTTCTTAGGCTCATTTGAGATTGTTCTCATCATTTACATTAGCCTCATATCATGTTCTCACCACATTCATCATCATTAGCACCTTTGCTTTTCATAGTTATTCACCTCTTATTACGTAAATGTTCATTTCATCATATGCCAATGTACTTGGCCATTTGGTGTGTTTCACACCCTCACTAAACCCTTCTAGGGTTTCATTATTTCATTGTTCATTTCATCATTTCATTGTTCATCTCATCATATGTCAATGCACTTGGCCATTTAGTGTATCTTAAACTCATACTTAACCCTTCTAGGGTTTATCATCTCATTTCATACATCTTAGGTTCACTTACTTTTGAACGTATGTTAGACTTATGTGTCTATATATACAAGCCATGAGGCTTCATTCATAGTTTGTCTAAGTGATTCATGTTTACCCAAGATTATGTGGTACAAGACTTATGCATCTTGTAGATATGCCAAGATATTGATTTTGATCTTTAAAGGCAGCATTCATTAAATATTTACTTACGTATGACTTATGTGTAAATATGGAACTGGGCAAGGGAACCCAATTTCGAATCCCTTAGGCAACACTTAATCCTTTGTATTTTTCAGATTTGGGGGACCCTAGTTCGATCCCCATCATCCCCATAATATTTCCTCTCTTTCTCTTCTCTATTTTTCATCCAAGGCATGGAGGTTGTGGGATCAATCCCCCACAAGCTCATTCTTTTTCTCTTAATTTATCTATTGACTTTCTCACCTATCAAAGAGGTTGTGGGTTCAATCCCCATTCACCTCATTTTATATTTCTCCTTTACTTTCCTCCTAACTCTCTCATCTATTCAAGAGGTTGTGGGTTCAATCCCCACTCTCCACATTTATTTTTCTCCTTTATTTTTCTCCTAACTCTCTCATCCATTCAAGAGGTTGGGGGTTCAATCCCCACTCTCCACATTTATTTTATTAATTTAAAATTCCCCTCTTACTCTCTTGTTTGGCCAAGAGGTTGTGGGTTCGAATCCCACACCTCTCATTATTTTTTCCAGCTTTCATGTAGTGAGGTCTTGGGTTCAATCCCCACTGACCTCACATATTTTAAATATATTTTTAAACCTCTCCACCTTAAGTATTATGGCCGAAAATTCCATCACCAAGTGCTGGAAAGTTTATTAAATTTTCTGGCCTTTATTTAACAGCATTCATACGTTCGTTTTGAGGTACTTTCACGATTCGTTTAACACATTCTTAGGTGTAGATTCATTGTTGTTTTAGCTTAGATTTTTCCACAAATCAGCCACCTTACACTTCATTTAAGATCAAAATTTACACACCTTATGCACAATAATTCCAATCATCAAACAAGCCATATTAAGACTTCAAAACGGAGAACAACAACAAACATTTTACACATTGCACCACATCATTTTCGGTTGACATCATTGAACATGCTTGTTATTTCCAAACATAAAATCACAAGGAACATCATATTTCACACTTAGCTACCAGCAACCATACCAACAACATGATTTCTAAACTAATTTAGATTGAAATCAGAAGAAGACTAGGGACAAGGAGTTCAACATTCAAGGGGACAGCCCTAGTTTCATATGTCGACTTTTGTAGAAAGAAATTCCTCTTGGAGAAAGGATTCCAAGAAAGAAAACCCATACCTTGTTGTAGCTTTCCACACCTTCCAAGTGCTGCCAAACTCCTCCCCTAAACCTTCAACACAAACCCGTCGAGAAGATGATGCAAAGTTTTCGTATCCTAAGTTAGCTTGCTTGCTTGTATATTTTTTTTTTTGTAAGTTATTTGAGTTTAGAGAACTTTTGATTGCTTTCTAATGTTTTTATCTTCTGTTTTTGCAGCGAAGAAAAATAATTTGATGAGAGAGAGAGAGAGAGATTTAGGCTTGAGGGAGAGAGATAGTGTGAGATAGTGCATCTTAAAACTAGGATAGTTGGCAAGACTTAGTCAATTTAAAAAAATACATTAATTAATAAGAAAATAAATAATAAATAATAATAAGATCTGATTTTCCTTTTTACATCAGCCATTAATTATAAATTTATTAAAGTAATTCACCAATAATAAAAAAAGTCATATTAAATCCTTGCTCCCATCTAGGTTCGAACCCGGGTGGAGCAAGACTTCATTTCAAGAGACCAATTTCGGCTCTCTCTCCCCAAATTGCACCTCCACTTTATTAAATAATTAATTAATTATATATTTATGGTAATTACGATATTACCCCTAGCCTGGTAAAAGACCATTTTACCCTTAGACCCTCAAAACTTAAAATTTCTTCTTTTTATGTCCGGTAAAGACTCCTTCGATTAAATCTTCATTTTCGAGCGTCGTACTTGGTTGGTTACAACCTTTCCAAGATCAACTAACTCCCCAAGTTAGTTGGCTTGGTCGTAGTAAGGGTTCTGAGGTCTGGTTCTACGCGTATCAATCCGTGTGAACCTTGGTCTAATCGCAAGCATTCTTGACACCTTAAACATTTAGCTTATTCATTTTTTTAGGGTTGTTACATTATCCCCCCCTTAGGAACATTCGTCCCCGAATGACACTACTCTTTACTAACAATAAGTATGTCATCTATAGAATGTACACATACGTAGGTACTTCAATACTTCCATGGGTGAATATCTTATTCACATTTAACATGATGGTACACATCTTTGAAACCTACTATTAGCTTCACATTAATAGACTAAGGAATTCTTTCCTAAACTAGTCTCATCAAAGCATACAACATAAGTCAACATAAAAGTCATATAAATCAGCAACCAACATGATGACTTCAAACATATTAACCTCATACTAGGGCATAAACACCATACATAGTCAAATATATGAAAGGCTAATTAAGGATACGCACCCGAGGCTTCATCAGAAGTGCCTTCCCCTGCACCCCTAGACTTGAGTGCAAAGAATCGTTGCTTCTTTGGAGCCTCTTCATTTGGTCCATTAGTCTGAACTCTCTCCTTCCCTTGTTCTTGACTTCTTCTATCCGGACAATCCTTCACCATGTGTCCCGGTTTTCCACAGCTGTAACAAGCGTTAGAGCCCATCATACACTCTCCTCTATGCTGTATGCCACACTTCCTGCAAGGTTGTCTTTCCTTAGGTGTATATACTTCATTGTTTCTCTTATCTCTGGACTCGGAATCCCTATCATAGAGACCACTGGATGAACTTGACTCCCTTTGGTGGGAGAGTCCCTTCTTAAACCTTGGCTGCTCACGGACGCCAAAGTTTTTTCTGTGGCCTCCGTGGCTGGGACCTGCCTGATCTTGAGGCCTAGGCCTCCTAACATCACGAATACCCCTCTTTCTACGGCTGTCCTCCACCTGATGTACATGCACCATCAACCTGGAAAGGTCCATATTATCATGGAGCATCGCAGACTAACATTTCTCCTCCAGGTCTCCATTGATTCCTGTGAGGAACCTACCTGGATAATTCAACAAGCCTCAATACTCTCCTCAATCTTGCTATTAAATACTAAGGAAAGTAATATACTTGGATAGCTTAACAAACTTCAGGGAATACTCCCTGACTGTCATGGATCCTTGTTTAAGGTTGATGAACTCTTCAACCTTGGCTTCCCTCATCTCCTTGGGAAAGAACCTCTCCAGAAATGTTGTCCTGAACAGCTCCCAAGTGACTGGCACTCCACCTAAGACACGGCTATCTTGCCACATCTTGCACCAAGTCTGTGCAACATCCTTGAGCTGATAGGAAGCCAGCTCAGCCTTATCAATATCAGTGGCCCCCATAGCTACTAGGATCTTATGCACCTCATCTACAAACTCTTGAGGATCCTCCGATGTCTTAGCCCCTGTGAATATGGGAGGGTTCATACTCGTGAAATCTCGCAGTCTGTCAGCCATGCTGCGAACCGGTGGGTTCTCCCTCTGAACATCCTGCCGGTTGACTTGGGCAGTCATAGCCTGAGCCTGCATCGTGATGGCCTGTGCCATCTGGGCCAAAGATGCCCTCACCTCAGCATCGGTCAACCCAGCTGGGTTAACTGGCATGGCCACTCCTACAGCTGGAGCCTGGGGTGGATCCTGATTACCCCTAGCAGCTGCTCCTCCTCTCCTCTGACCATTAGCCCTCCTAGGGTCCATTCTCTGAAAACAACAAAGATTGATGTTAGATACGCTCATAACACCAAGAAATCAGACATTCAGAAAAGCACGATAAGATCAGAAGAAGGGAAATTTTCCTACACATCATGCAGTCTCTAATTCAGTATAGTGGTGCACTTCACTACCATGACTTAGGAACTACTCAATGTGGTTGATGTGAACTCATTATTCTCGGAATTTAACCTAGTGCTCTGATACCAACTTTGTCACGACCGGAATCTAGACCCCAGATGAGACCGGCATCGTTGACCTCTCAGAGGTCGCAGACAAGCCTACTTACGTCATTCTTACTTCATCTAGGTTAATTTTAGCGGAAAATTTGAAACTTTTTGTTTCTTAACATACTTATAAAAAGATTCTCATTAATACGTAATTTCTTCACCATCAACCATCTAACATTAAGAGGTAAGCAATTGAAAGAAATAGTTCAATTCTTATTAAGTGTATAATTGCCAAAATGGCACCAATACATAGTCTGAATAAAATAGGAAAGCAACGCTAGTGGAACATGCTCCACTAGCTCAACTCTAAAACTAAGCTAGAATATAAAACAATAGCATCCTCGAAAACATGAGGACCTACCAAACCGGATGAATGCTGGACGTCCGGATAACTGCAGAGATGATCTTGTAGCTCTATCGTTCAACTGTGCCTGCACCTAAAATAGTAGAGTTTGTATAGGGTTAGTACACACTTGTACTAAGTATGGGTATATGCAAGCACACACCAGGGACATGCATGAGAAAGAATAGATCTTTCCTAACAACATGATTTTTGGAAGTCAAGTTAGTGGACTTGCCAAATTGAGATTAGAAAAGTTTCCAAATTTGGATTAGGAAAGTCATTGAGCTTTCCAAATTTGGATTAGGAAAGTCAGTGGGCTTTCCAGATTTGAAATAGGAAAGTTATGCCATGAGAATAACATACATCATCATACTTTTCACATTTCCACACAGCACATAACACTTACACATAGCACATATCATATAGCATACACCACCTTTCTGCATGTAGCACATAACTTCTTTTATTGTCATTCACTCATATGCCATGAGACCTTGGAATCATGGACTTAACATTAAGACCTTCCAGAAATGAGGGCTCAACAGATGAGACCTCAACTAGGGAGTCTTCATTAGCAAACACAGAGTCTGCTTAGTTCATTCATACGTACTCCATTTCATTTCATTTATAGACCAGTGTAAACACTAGTTATACCTAGGATGTAGTTTAAGACTTTCATTAGGTTCATTGTGCAATGACCAAGAATGACCTAATGTCATTACTTGAATATAACTCACCTTTTGATTATCCTATCCTAACACCTTTGGTATCATTCATTTCATTATGTGCATCATTTGAGGCTGACCTCATTCATTCATTGGGAACTTTAACTTTAACCGACATAGATCATGTGAGCATCATGAAATCCAGTGTCTCCCCCACACCGAAAAGAGGTGGAATCACCGGCCAAGGTGACCCAAAAACATGCTAGCGTACATGGGAATTTAACCCCGCTAGATCCCTATATTGGCAGTATAGGTTCGAAGACTAGGAGATATAAGGAGACCCATACCCGGCATGCCGGACAGTCTCATCTCATGAGAGTTACGTGAACCTCCGCCCTTCCCGAAAGAAGGCATCACCGTTCATAGCTAGTCTATCGGTGCTCAGTATAAAGTTCCATTACATTCAAATCATACTTCATGGAAGCTGGCTTCTAGTATGAGGACATCATAGCTCAATAGATGATTTCTCAACTCATGGTTAGTATTAAGTGTGTTAATCTCAATACTTTTATTAGAGTGTTCATAGAGACTGGTCTCTTCATTAACTTTACACTCTCATAGGTGAGTACGTTTTGGTAACAATTACTTAGGCTCATTTGAGATTGTTCTCATCATTTACATTAGCCTCATATCATGTTGTCACCACATTCATCATTATTAGCACCTTTGCTTTTCATAGTTATTCACCTCTTATTACGTAAATGTTCATTTCATCATATGCCAATGTACTTGGCCATTTGGTGTGTTTCACACCCTCACTTAACCCTTCTATGGTTTCATTATTTCATTGTTCATTTCATCATTTCATTGTTCATCTCATCATATGTCAATGCACTTGGCCATTTAGTGTATCTTAAACTCATACTTAACCCTACTAGGGTTTATCATCTCATTTCATACATCTTAGGTTCACTTACTTTTGAACGTATGTTAGACTTATGTGTCTATACATACAAGCCATGAGGCTTCATTCATAGTTTGTCTAAGTGATTCATGTTTACCCAAGATTATGTGGTACAAGACTTATGCATCTTGTAGATATGCCAAGATATTGATTTTGATCTTTAGAGGCAGCATTCATTAAATATTTACTTACGTATGACTTATGTGTCAATACGGAACTGGGCAAGGGAACCCAATTTCGAATCCCTTAGGCAACACTTAATCCTTTGTATTTTTCAGATTTGGGGGACCCTAGTTCGATCCCCATCAGCCCCATAATATTTCCTCTCTTTTTCTTCTCTATTTTTCGTCCAAGGCATGGAGGTTGTGGGATCAATCCCCCACAAGCTCATTCTTTTTCTCTTAATTTATCTATTGACTTTCTCACCTATCCAAGAGGTTGTGGGTTGAATCCCCATTCACCTCATTTTATATTTCTCCTTTACTTTCCTCCTATCTCTCTCATCTATTCAAGAGGTTGTGGGTTCAATCCCCACTCTCCACATTTATTTTTCTCCTTTATTTTTCTCCTAACTCTCTCATCCATTCAAGAGGTTGGGGGTTCAATCCCCACTCTCCACATTTATTTTATTAATTTAAAATTCCCCTCTTACTCTCTTGTTTGGCCAAGAGGTTGTGGGTTCGAATCCAACACCTCTCATTTTTTTTCCAGCTTTCATGTAGTGAGGTCTTGGGTTCAATCCCCACTGACCTCACATATTTTAAATATATTTTTAAACCTTTCCACCTTAAGTATTATGGCCGAAAATTCCATCACCAAGTGCTGGAAAGTTTATTAAATTTTCTGGCCTTTATTTAACAGCATTCATACGTTCGTTTTGAGGTACTTTCATGATTCGTTTAACACATTCTTAGGTGTAGATTCATTGTTGTTTTAGCTTAGATTTTTCCACAAATCAGCCACCTTACACTTCATTTAAGATCAAAATTTACACACCTTATGCACAATAATTCCAATCATCAAACAAGCCATTTTAAGACTTCAAAACGGAGAACAACAACAAACATTTTACACATTGCACCACATCATTTTCGGTTGACATCATTGAACATGCTTGTTATTTCCAAACATAAAATCACAAGGAACATCATATTTCACACTTAGCTACCAGCAACCATACAAACAACATGATTTCTAAACTAATTTAGATTGAAATCAGAAGGAGACTAGGGACAAGGAGTTCAACATTCAAGGGGACAGCCCTAGTTTCATATGTCGACTTTTGTAGAAAGAAATTCCTCTTGGAGAAAGGATTCCAAGAGAGAAAACCCATACCTTGTTGTAGATTTCCACACCTTCCAAGTTCTGCCAAACTCCTCCCCTAAACCTTCAACACAAACCCGTCGAGAAGATGATGCAAAGTTTTCGTATCCTAAGTTAGCTTGCTTGCTTGTATATTTTTTTTTGTAAGTTATTTGAGTTTAGAGAACTTTTGATTGCTTTCTAATCTTTTTATATTCTGTTTTTGCAGCCAAGAAAAATAATTTGATGAGAGAGAGAGAGATTTAGGCTTGAGGGAGAGAGATAGTGTGAGATAGTGCATCTTAAAACTAGGATAGTTGGCAATACTTAGTCAATTTAAAAAAATACATTAATTAATAAATAAATAAATAATAAATAATAATAAGATCTGATTTTCCTTTTTACATCATCCATTAATTATAAATTTATTAAATTAATTCACCAATAATAAAAAAAGTCATATTAAGTCCTTGCTCCAACCTAGGTTCGAACCCGGGTGGAGCAAGACTTCATTTCAAGAGACCAATTTCGGATCTCTCTCCCCAAATTGCCCCTCCACTTTATTAAATAATTAATTAATTATATATTTATGGTAATTACGATATTACCCCTAGCCTGGTAAAAGACCATTTTACCCCTAGACCATCAAAACTTAAAATTTCTTCTTTTTAAGTCCGGTAAAGACTCCTTCGATTAAATCTTCATTTTCGAGAGTTGTACTTGGTTGGTTACAACCTTTCCAAGATCAACTAACTCCCCAAGTTAGTTGGCTTGGTCGTAGTAAGGGTTCTGAGGTCTGGTTCTACGCGTATCAATCCGTGTGAACCTTGGTCTAATCGCAAGCATTCTTGACACCTTAAACATTTAGCTTATTCATTTTTTTAGGGTTGTTACACCAAGGTACCAATTTTCCGGTATTGCAACTACTGTCCTCGCTTCAAAAGAACATCCTCATTTTTCACACAACGATTTCAGTTTGAGTATAAGGATTATTTTCTCAACACTCACTCTCAGAACAACTTCACACCTCATTTATACTTATTGCCATAGGCTTGCCCTTATTTCACTGCTTTAAGTTCACCATAATAGACTCTGAGGATCACGATAGGACTTTCTTAGCTTGTAACTTAGGCTCGGGGTCAGGTAGGATACATTTAGATGTATTTTAGTGACTTATTGCCCTCCTTGACATAACGGCTAAGCGTCCTACCTTTTCATCATTTTATTCTGCCCTATTTCTTGATTTTCTTGTATTCTTTCACCTTGCTATTCTCCCTTCTTTCTCCTTTTGTGTAAGAAACTCTTTTCCTTTCTTACTTGTATTTTCAAATTTTCAAATTTTTCACTTTTCTTTCAACTTTTCTTGAGGGACTTTTCTTTTGTTCTTTCAACCCCACTCTCCGAAGCATTCCTCATAATAGCCACCCTCAACTTATGGCTTTGCTATGAGTCAAGGTACACAATACACAAGGTTGGGTCAGGGCCACGACAAGGTTGTTTTCTGCATTAGCCACCCTCAAATTATGCTTTTGGCATAAGCTGAGGTGCATATGTCCAAGGAGGGACAAGGGCCAACACATTGTTCCCAGAAAAGATCAGTTGGGGTGAAAAGGAAAGGTTTATTATAAGCTCAAATCATTTGGATCAAGAAGGGATTAATTTTGTTTGGTTTTCTGTTATCTAGGCTAAAGATTGGTTATCTTGAATAAGGGCCTATGATCCTTTCCTAATTGTCTATCACGGCTTACTTTTAGCAGGACTAACCAGGCAAGTTCTAGCTCAGTACCAATGGTGGAAAATTCAAATTTTCCTCACACTCAATTGACATCTCATTATTCTACCAAATTATCAGAAACCTAGTTCGAGTCTTAGATTTAGGGTCATGCAGTGGTGTATCTCTATGTCATGCTTAGAGCCACACATTTATCAGTTACTGTGCCTAGTCATGCAGTATTTTCTTTAAATAAGGATATCATTTTTTTTAGCCATCATGCTTCAGATTCCATTCTTATACTATGTACAATAGATACCAACATGCCGGTTCAATAATAAAATAACCAGTCTCTTGGGGAAAAAGAACACAGGCAAGAAAACCCCAAGAGAGGATCGTGAGTTGGGCTACTCAGACTTCACCCTAGCACTCACTTTCCATTTACTCCACCCCCAACAAAAAAGATATGCAATTGTCCCTAATGCATAAAAGTATATAAAATAGAGTGGTAGGTGAAGCAAACCTGAGGCGCAAAGCGCCGGCGATCAACAAGCTGGCGGGTTTGATTTCTCGAAACCCGCTCCCTCTGTAGTAGGGACACAATCAGTAGTGTCCTCAGCAATGACAGCACCATCAGTAGTGCTCCTCTCAGCCTCAGCAACTATGGAACTAGACGCCCCAGCAGCCACCTTTATAACCCTCAACTGGCGGGCCTCCTCATCAATAAGCGAGGCTCTCCTCGCAGCCTCCAACTCATGGCGCTCCTTCTTGCGTGCCCGAGACTCATCCTCATCTCTAGCTCGGTGCCTCTTGGTACGATCTCGTGGGGGAGGTGGTGGCACATCAGCTGTGGAGAACAGGGCAGCCATCACAGTGTCCTCAGCAGGCTCTGCAGAAGGGGGCTCAGACTCAGGCACCCGAGCCTCCAGTATGGTATCCAAGTCTGCTCTCAGACTCTCCACAGCAGCCTGGAGAGTTGTCACATCCACTGTAGGGGCTGGCCAAGCGAGAACGCGCAACTCAAATGCATCCAAGCGCTGGTGGACCTTTATGATCTTCCGCTCGGTATGCTGGACCATCTTCCTCTCTAAACGCTCCTCTGCCTCAGCAATGGACCTCTGCATCCAAGGCTGGATGTGATGTAGAAGTGTGGCCATTTGGTCGTCTAGTTTCTGGACCCTAGCAAGCGGGACTAGTGTAGCAGATGGAGTCGAGCAGGAGGAGCTCGGAGCGGTGCTACCACCCGGGATAGACTCGACCAGAGTGGTGTCGGTAGGCTCAGATGTAGCCGGATTAGCCCCTTGGGCTTGCTCTTCCGTGGCTGCCAGGTTCTCACCTAGCGGCTGCACCTCTGCACGGGGCCATCTGTTGGGAGCCAACTCATTAGCCTCATCCCGGATGAGACCAATATCCACTGTGCCAGGCGGGGTCTTGATCACATCAATGTGCCACACGGGCACTCCTGCAGACCTGCACAATGCAAAAACCATGCACGGGAAGGGGTAAGTAGTAGTGGCCTTAAAGGCCCTCTCATGCATCACTGCCTGCAACAGCCACACGAAGTCCACCTCGAACTCCGCAAGCATGGAAGCCATCAGCACTGCACGATCCCTAGTGACAATGTTATCAGCAGCAGTAGGGGAAAGACAGTGTCGAACCAATAGCCATAAGAACTTGGCTGGGAAGGTGAGGTTGGCCTTATCGATACTCCCCTTAGGCTCTAGCACCCAATCGGCAGCCTCACCATCCACGGAGAGGTTCTGTGCAATCCACCGCTAGGTGGTCTCTCTCACATCTGGCTCATGCTAGAACCGGCCA
Organism: Solanum sitiens; assembly: GCA_016801875.1. Classification (NCBI taxonomy): domain Eukaryota; kingdom Viridiplantae; phylum Streptophyta; class Magnoliopsida; order Solanales; family Solanaceae; genus Solanum; species Solanum sitiens. The sequence goes on from JABWTJ010000025.1 coordinate 4,616,281, forward strand.
TCTTTGATCAACTTTCACCGATAGTCAAACTCGGCGGTGAAGGGGGTTCGATTGGAATCAACATCCACGCCATAGAGAAACCTGCGAATGGCTAGCAAGGAAATATCAACCCACTTGCCGCGAACTCGGACGTACTCCAAAGGTGCATGTTTGGCGGGGGCTGCCCGCCTGTCCAGCTGAGATCGGAGAGTCGCCACATACGAGGCATAGAACTCTCAGACCATCTCCTCGCTATAGCCGCCTACATCTCAAGCCGTCCACTCCAGCCAATATCTATTGAATAACTCATGAATGGCCGGCATGGTGGGAAGACTCCCCGTGAGAAGCCGTCGCTCGAGTGTCAGGGTTCGGGTCATGACCCCCTTCTCATTGGGCACCTTGGCATCAGCATATACCTGATATTTACCCTCAACACACCACCGGTTGGGCTGATCAGCAACCGGAGCGGGGACTCCAGTCTGGGGTGCTGGAGTAGAGTAAGCACTGTCAGACTCATCAGACGAGGCATAAGCAGAAGCCTCCTCAGATCCGAAAGCCTCTATAGAGCCGGAAGATTCCTCAGAATCGGATGCCTCCACGGAGCCAGACACTCCCTCTGAATGTGCAGCCGACCCAGAAGGTGTGCCGATCAGTATGCGCTCCTCGTCAGACTGGGAGGTAGTGACTTCGCCGGACGCCACCCTCGTGGGCGTGGCTCTGGTGGGGCGGGCAGCAGGGGTAGCAGTGCGGGTGCCTGGTGGCACGTACTCCGGGTCATGCTCATCATATGAGCCTATGACCAGTTGGTTCGACGGGGCGACGGACTTGGAATGCCCACGTGAGTAGACCTGGTCTTGTTTAGGTGCCATTTGTACCTCCAAAGAGAAGTAGTTAGTACCAGTGGAAGCCTGCAACACATGCAAAAGCAGAAAACACAAAAGCACAACACAGAAAAGGAATGGCAGTGCAGAAGTACAGAGTGTAGGACGGACCCATCAATGGTCCGTCGAAGGCATGATGGTCCGTCATGGGGGCCCGTCGAGGGACACTTGAAAATTTTTTGCTGGAGAACATCAGAAGCATAGGTTCTGACAATGGCGACGGTTGAACAGGATGGACTGTTGAAGGCACGACGATCCGTCATGAGAGTCCATCGAGGGACACTTAGAATAAATTTTTCAAACGTCAAAAACAAAGGTTCTGACACTGTCAACGGTTGTGCAGGACGGACCGTCAAAGGGACGATGGTCCGTCATAAGGGTCCGTCGAGGGACAGTTAGATTATTTTTACAGAAAATCAGAAGCAAAGGTTCTGACACCATCGACGGTTGTGCAGGACGGACCGTCGAAGGGACGACGGTCTGTCAAAGGGTCCGTCGAGAGACAGTTAGATTATTTTTACAGAAATCCAGAAGCAAAGGTTCTGACACCATCGACAGTTGTGCAGGACAGACAATCGAAGGGACGACGGTCCGTCAAAGGGATCCGTCGACGAACACTTAGATTAGGCAAGGGAAGTTGGGGTTTACGGACCCCAACGACGGTTCGTCGAGGGACAGACGGTCAATCGAAGGGGTCTCGTACTGTCCTTCAGGGACAGAGTTTTGCAGCCAATTTGGTTCCCCCTTCTTACTAATTCGAAGTATTCTTAGAAGCCTAAGTTTACCTAACATTTACCCAGCATCCCATCATTCATAGGGCATGAATTTTCCTAGTTTTAACATGCATTTTCGACAGCCTATCAAACACCTAGGTCAGGAACACAATCATGCAAACACACACCATTTTTTTTAACAATACACCTCAAACATTTTCAATTTCAGTGTTCTAAGGGACTTAGTACTTGTGGGTGTAAGTTTAAGCATGCAAAAGGGTCCAAAATTCAGTACCCACAAGTTAGACATCAAGGTAATCAGGAAAATGAATAACAGTAAATCTAGCAGATAAGAACAACATACCTGACAACTGTAGTAGAGGAATAAGAGTATGAACACTAGTAGTTGAACAACAGTAACAACCACCACGAACACCGACCGGCAAAGGGAATGAAGAAAATGGGAGATTTGGGAGAGAAAAGAGTTCTTGTGATTTGGGGAAGTGTGGCAATCTGAGGAGTAATTGGGAGTTAATGGGTGATGAAGTGGGGGGAAAATGAGAGGAAATAGGGAGGGAAACCGTTTAAGGGGGGTATGTGAAGAGGTGGGTAACTGAAAAGTTTAAAAACTTTTAATATATAGCCGGACGGGTCGGGTCGGGTTGGTGGGCGAGGGATCGTCGATTCCCCGTCGACGGACCGTAAGTTGGACGACGGACCGTCGAGGCCTCTGTCGTCAGTGCCCTAACTTAGAAAAATTGAAAGAACATACCTGGACACGACGGATCCTACCGACGGTCCATCGCCGATACGACGGTCTGTCGCAGATACGATGGTCCGTCGATGGTTTTGTCGATGGGTGCACCAGACCAGTTTTCTGCAGATTTCTGGTGATATGGTCCCTGCACATTTAACACCCATTAAGCTAATCTTTTTTGTATTTTCTGGACACTTTTTGGACACGGACCCTAAACTACGCTCTAGGCAACACTTCTAAAGAAAAATAAAAGAACATTCAAACGGGACATTAAGTAATGAAAGCAACAATAATGCAACTATTCCTAGAAAACCATGAAAGACCTATAGTTGGATAGAGGATACATATTGGGTTGCCTCCCAATCAGCGCTTGATTTAATGTCGCGGCACGATGGAGGAATCTTGATTACTCTGACTTCATCAAGATGGTATGCCTCGATCACTTCATTCACCATTTCAGCATGCCCTAGATAGATTTTGATGCGCTGCCCGTTCACCTTGAATCTCACACCCTCCTTGTTCTCCAACTCAACCGCACCATGAAGGAATAGTTGGGTGTTCAAGTAAGGACCAGTCCATTTGGACTTGAGTTTGCTCGAAAACAAGCGCAACCTAAAATTGAATAAAAGCACCAAATCCCCAACCAAAAAATCGCGCTTCTCAATCTTTTGGTCATGGTACTTCTTCATCTTTTCTTTGTAGAGGGCTGAACTTTCATATGCCTTCAAGCGAAATTCATCAAGCTAATTCAACCCGTTTAACCTCTGTTCCGCAGCCTGATTCCGATCCATTTTCAACTTCTTCATTGCCCACATGGCTTTATGCTCTAATTCAAACGGTAAGTGACAAGCCTTCCCATATAAAGGTTGGTATGGGGACATACCTATGGGAGTCTTGTATGCTGTCCGATAGGCCCAAAGAGCATCATCAAGCCTTCTTGACCAATCCGTTCTACTAGCATTCACTGTTTTTGCCAAAATCTGCTTAATCTCCCTATTTGACACCTCAACTTGCCCACTAGTTTAAGGATGGCACGGAGTGGCCACATTATGGCGAACCCCATATTTTCCCAATAATCCCTTAAATAGCTTGTTGCAAAAGTGGGATCCCCCATCACTGATAATAGCACGTGGGGTGCCAAATCTGGAAAATATGTTTTTTTTCAAGAACGCGGTGACACTCTTCCCTTCATTATTTGCCAGTGCGATAACCTCCACCCATTTAGACACATAATCGACTGCCACAGGAATGTACTTCATACCATGAGAACTCACAAAAGGGCCCATAAAGTCAATGCCCCACACATCAAACAATTCAATCACAAGAATGGGATTTAAAGGGAGCTCTTGCTTTCTCGAAATGCCAACATCTATTTGGCATCTATCACATGCCTTAGCAAACTTATGAGCATCTTGGTGGATTGGCGAATAGTAGCCACATTGCAAGATCTTGTGGGCAGTCCGGATACCACTATGATGCCCACCTACAGGCGAAGAATGGCATGCCTCCAAAACACTCAACATCTCAACTTCCGGCACACAACGCAGAATAAGCCCATCGTCACAACTCCTATATAAGTATGGCTCATCCCAAAAGAACTTTTTCACATCATGGATGAACTTTTTCCTTTGATGAAACGACAAGTCCAGTGGGACGATATCACTAGCCAGATAATTCGCAAAATCTGCGAACCATTGAATCAAGTCTTGGGAGGCAGCCAATACATGCTCATCAGGGAAAGCATCATCAATTTCAGCCTTTTCACCTAACTCCCTCATTGCTTCATCTTCTAATCGAGACAAGTGATCAGCAACTTGATTTTCAGTCCCTTTTCTATCTTTCACCTCAAAGTCAAATTCTTGCAATAGTAATACCCAACGAATCAACCTCGGGTTTGCATCCTTCTTTGCCATCAAATATCTCAAAGCAAAATGATCAGTATGCACTATAACTCTAGTGCCAAGCAAATAGGAGCGAAATTTCTCTAAAGCAAAGACTACTGCAAGGAGATCTTGCTCAGTCACGGTGTAGTTCTTTTGGGCTTCATTGAGGGCTTTACTAGCATAGTAAATGGGGTGAAGAATTTTATCCTTTCGTTGTCCCAAAACCACACCAAGAGCAACCCCACTCACATCACACATAACCTCAAATGGCTTACTCCAATCCGGAGAAATGATGATAGGTGCAGACACCAATTTTTCCTTTAGCTCACCAAATGCCTTAAGACAGGATTCATCAAAATAAAACTTACACTCTTTCTCAAGCAACTTGCACAAGGGATGTGCAATCTTTGAAAAATCATTGATGAACCTCCGGTAAAAGTCCGCATGCCCAAGAAAACTTCTCACACCTTTTACAGAGATGGGTGGAGGAAGTCTCTCTATCTGATAACATGGGCAGCATGGATGACACTAACATGAGTGACATGTATCCCTCAAGACCATTCACATGGAGTCAAGCAAAGGATCTCCCAGGCCTACAAGCAATGTTCATGAAAAGGGAAGCATTAGAGGAAATTGAAGGTCACCAAAGAAGGACATACAATGTGTTTACATTACATCAAATTGAGAAGGAAGAAGGAAAGAGGCCATGTGTGCAAATGGCCATTTCATGAATTCAAGAATTCACAAAAGAAGGCAACCAAACAAGGCCCTTACCTCATTAAGGGAAAAATTGTCAAAGAAGTATCTTCTTTATTTCCTTAGTATAAATATTAGTGTTTTATCATTTTGCAAGACTTAGACTATGTTGAATATTGACTCTCAAATTGTAGTATCTTCTTAGTGAGTATTAGTGAGTAAATTAGGGTGAATCTTGGGATTGCTAGTTAACTTCTTGAGTTTGATTAATCTAAGTGTTACCCCTTTGTGATTCTTGGTTTCATTTGAATTATTCTTCCTTGGGTTAAATTTAGGTTATTGAAGTCAATTGGGAGGTGAGGGTTTTAGTCCCTTGTTGCGCATAATTTCAATAACTTGAGTTAATCCACATATCTTTTATTTCTTTGTGTCTTTCCTTGTTTGATCATTATCATTTGGTATCAAGAGCCTAGGTTTAGATTTGTTCTTACAAATCTAGTCTTGGGTTGAAAAAAAAAATCTGAAATTGTTTTTTGTTTTGTTTTGTTGTTTTTGACACTATATCCTTGTTCCCTAGTGTATTTTGAGCTAGGTTTCAAATTTTGTTCAATTTGGAGTTGTAGAAGTGAAGTTGCCATTGAAGGGTTTCAAGCTTTTCAAACTTTTCAAATTTTGAAAGTGGGTCTTTTGATAGAGGAGAAATTGGAGGTTAATAATTAGTGGGCTTTGTTTTCTTAGTTGAAGAGAAGAATTTCCTAAAATTTGAGCCAATTTCGAGTTGATTTGAGTGTATTGGGGTGTAGTGTGTGTTCTTGGTGTTCTTCAAGTTCTTCAAGTTGTTCTTGAAGAAGAAGAAAGAAGAAAGTACATTTGATCCAACTTTTTAAGTCAAAGTTGGTCAAAAGTGTTTTTTGGGGGGTCCATTTGTGGATTTTTTTTTTAAAAAAAAAAATCGAAATCTGAAAAAAAAATAATTAAAAAATACATATTTTCCACGTGGACTAACACGTCAGCAGCCACATCAGACGCCATCTGCCACGCCAGCGCCACACGGCATTGCATCAGCAGCCAGCGCATCAGAGACCAGCCAACAAGGCCCAGACGCCTAGTCAGCGCATGGGGCTCACTTTCAGAGGCTAAAAATTGCAGGTTTTTCCCTTGACAGCCCAAAAATATTCTAAGTATGGGGAGTTTTTTGGACCTAGAAATTTTTCTAAGTGTCCAAACTTCGTGATTTTTTTTCTATCATTTTTCCCTTAATTTCTTCAACTAATTAACAATTAATTAACATATTTAATTACTTGTTAACTAGTTTTGATCATCAAATCATCCAATCAACATCTTACAGGTGATGAACTTTTTTGAGGCTTGAAATTTTTCTAAGTATCCAAATTCACTTCTTCTTCTTCTAAACTCATTTTCCTTCTATTTTTCAACTATTTAACAATTAATTAAGATCTTTGATTACTTGTTAACTAGATTTTAATCATCAAATAATTTCTTTGATTCTTTAAATTAAGTAACAAGTAGTAATCTTCTACTTTTGTTGCTTGGTTTATTTTGAGTCAGAATCTTTTGGTACTTTTTCATTCTACTTTTCTCATCTTAATTCGTTGATAACCTTCTTGATTCAAGTCAGTTAATTTTTTTTTCTTTTGGGTCTTCCTTCTTTCAAGAGTCACAAGAATCCATTCCATCACAAAGGATAGGTGATCTTGAGTTGATTGAACGGAGCTAGTTCACTATCAATTTTGAGAGGACGCCATAGAAGGTGAGTTGAGAGTTACATACGAGTGAAGTGAGGCTTTTGCTACTAACCTCGTTTGTTGAGTTTTATAGGTATCATGTCTAATACAAGTCCAATTGGGGAGAGCTCGGAGAACATCATGGAGGTTCTCGCCAACATCTCTAAGCAAGTAGCAGAAATGAATGTAAGGATGGGAGGTATGGAGGAAAGGTTAGTACGGGTAGAAAATGAGAGTAGAAGGAAAGCAATTCAACCCGAAAATGAGGAGATAAGGAGGACATCGGTGCATTCCACCTCCCTTACTCCGGAACAAGCTCATAATCTATGTTCTCCTCCACTAAGCCATACCTGAAACTACCAACGTCCCACTTTCCAAACTCCCAACCCTCCAAACCACCTAAGACAGCCTACACCACATCCAAATCCACAGCCCTATCACCCACCACAAGAGAATCTTCCTTTTGTGGCCAATCAAGTCCAATACCAAACTCCATTTCAAAATGATTCAAATGTATCTTTTCATGAAAACTACACATCACATCCACAAAATGCACCACAAATGCCCTACCAAGACTACCAATACCAAAATCCTCTCTATGATGAGATTAATGAGGAGTTCAATAATGATGAGTTTTGGGGTAGAGATGGAAATGGAGTACAAAGGGAAGGAGTAAGACCTCGGGACTTGGGGTGGGACCAAGGCAGGGGAGATCAAGATAGGATGGGATATAGAGGAGATAGGATGGGATATAGAGGCGATAGGATGGGAAATAGAGGAAATAGGTTCAGGGAGAGGAATGATCAAGATGGGGGCTTGAACACTATCAAGGTCACACTTCCAAGGTTTAAAGAAAGTAGTGACCCCGATGAGTTCTTCGAATGGAAAATTCAAAGTGAGCGGATATTTCTCACAAATAATATCTCAGCAACTTTGAAGGCGAAGTATGCTCTCACGCAATTTGAGGAGTATGCATCAACTTGGTGTGAGTCCAAGAGGAGGGAAAGAGAAAGTCATCATAACTATGAGTTACCTACTTGGCAAGAGTTGATTACACTTATGGAGTATAGATACTTGACTACAAACTACTACTAAGAGGTGCTCAAGAAGGTGTACATATTGAGGCAAGGTATCAAAAGTGTGGAAGAATATTATGATGAGTTTGAGAACTTGCGGATGAAGTCTAAAATCGAAGAGAATGTGGAATGTAATGTAATATGATTCGTGGCAAACTTGAGATATGACATCTTGAAGCCCTTGAAGCTTAAGCACTATGAGACTCTTGAAGCGGCTTTCCATGATGCCTCAAAGGTAGAAGTGCTTGCCACATAGGATCTACCAAGTGAATTCACTTAGTATGCTAGCATGTGTTAATTTTATACCTTGGATAGGTCGGAACACCTTCCATTGGTGTAAGGCTCTACAACACCAAATTCCATGCTTAGCACCCATGGTCTTAGTGTCTATTAAGGCTATAGTTTCCCTAAAGTAAAATGGACAATGGAAGTAAAGTAAGGACCCTAACTAGGATAAACTAAGGGTAGTTGCTTAGTGTAGGTGGGCGTATGGGACTTGACCTATACGTTGCACAAGTGGATCTTGAGGGAACTCCTAGGAAGATGGTCTAATGTATGTGTTTATGCATATGTTCCTTATGCATGACTTTATAGTATTGTTCTACTTGTTGTGATGAAATGCATGGTATGATCCTATATGAAGTGGTCTTGATGTACATGCTTAATGTTGGTCTTAGTGACTATATGATGAAGGTTGTTCACATGAATGAGGTTGTCTTCACTTAATATGGTGATGTAGGAATTGAATGTTAAGATTCGTGTTCTCATGAAGGGTTTAATAAGTACGTGTGGGGTTATGGGGCTTCACATGTGCATTGCACTAGTAGACTAAGATTGGGGTGATGAACAAGGTCTTATAATGATGTATTAGAAAAGAAGTAAATATATCTGTAAATTGGTGTAACTCACTGTAAAGCGAAAGGATTCTTGACTTAAATGTGTCTTTGATATATTATGCTTATATGATGATATGTGTTGGCTTTGTAGGTTATATGTGTGTTTCCTTGTGGACTTAAGGTGATGCATTGCACCAAGTATCACGAGGGGTTTACTAGGGAGGTTAATGACTAAAAGAAAATATAGTTCATTGTAAAGAAGAAAAAGAATTCACTGTAATGTGACTTGAAAATGTCATACACTCTATATGTGATCTTATGAAATGTTTGGCCTTTTAATATGTTTATATGAAGTAGGTGAATGAAATAAATGCTATTGGATAAAGGTTTTATGGAGATTTACTCAAAGTGGCATGAAGTATGATTTCAAAAAAATGTCCCTTTTAAATGCATGTTTTTGCATGGTTGTCATACTTAGTGCATTCTTGTACTAACTACATTCTTCTTTACTTTTTACACAAAGTGTAGGTTATAGATGCTTAAAGGATGTCTATGTGATTGAGGATCTTGATATGTGATTCCCAAGCTCAAGGAAAGGAATCCTTAAGTTCAAGGATCTCCTATATTATGTCTTTACTGTAAAGTGTATAAGTTTACTTATGTATTATATTATAAGGACTATATCCCTAATGTACTCTTATGATGTTGAGTCTAGGATGACAAGTAGACTTAAGGTCTAATGATGTAATATGATATTTTATATTATATGATGTAAAGTTTCTAGCATATGAGGTGCTATGGAAAAGTTTTAAATTTTCCGCTAAATTTACTATGACAATGCGATGAATGATAACTGTGCGCTTGTATAAGACCTCCAAGAGGTCAAGTACGCCATGTTACTTTTAGGGGGTTCTCCTCGGTTGTGACAACCATCTAGACAAGAGTATCACAATTTGGGCATAGCCCTTATATCAACAATTATAGGCACATATAGACTTTACAATTATGGTACCATAATAAAAGAGAATGAACAAAGTCTCTTTAAGACTAAACAACATCCAATATGTAGATAATGACATCGTCCTTGGAAAGTAAGGACCTACCGAACATGGAAGATAAGAATCCAAGTAGTCTTCAAAGCCTTCTCTAATATCAACGGCCGGATCCTAAATTTGTAATAAACATAAAACATGGGTTAGTACAGAATTGTACTAAGTATGGGTATATGCACGTAAAACAAGTGAAATCATGGAAACTAGGACATTTGATCAAAACCATACTAAAGTACTTTCAAAATCCTTATGCACAACCAAGAATCCATATAAGCCAACAATCGCATAATCCATAAGTCAAACCCATGTACGACACATGACTAACATCAATAAGTAATAGTCCAGTCAACATATACAAGAGTTCATCACATCATAATATAAGCAAGGCCCTTACTCATAACGACAAGTAGTAAGCGACATCAACCATGCGATAGTGGTTGTGGACGTCCGCATCGGTCATGGCATGTGGACATCGCTCAGATGATGACGGGCATGTTCCAGCCTCATTGATCTTTTCCTCTTCACATCACTCAACGGTCGTCGGGCTTTGCCTTCCGGCATCGCCATCGTCTTGCACACAACGACAAGTTGACGTTGGACATTGGCTGCCCACATCGGTCGTGGCCTACACATTGCTCCGCGATGTCGGCCGTGGACTTCCTGCATCGACTGTGGATTGTGCACATCGCTCAGTCGTTGTCAAGCGCGGACTTCCCGCATCTCCATTGGCCTACAAAGGAAAGTCAAGCGACATGAGGTGTTGCCTACCCCCATCGCCTTTGGCCTACACGACGGTCAGCCGACGTCGAGTGTGGCCCTCCCACATTGCCTTTGTCCTGCACACAACGGTCAGCCGACGTCGAACATGGCCTTCTTGCATCGCCTTTGTCCTGTACATAACAGTCAGGCTATGTCGGACGTGGCCTGCCCGTATCTCGATTTGCCTGCACACAATGGTAAGCTAACGTTGGACGTGGTATACACCAATTTTTCGTGGCCTACACACATTGGTCATCCAACGTTGAACGTGGCCTACCAATATTGTTCGTACCATACACACATCTGTTTACCGACATTGGACGTGGCTTGCAAGCATCATCCGTAGCCTGCACATATTGGTCTGCCGATGTTAGACGTGGCCTGGCATATCGCTCATGGCCAGTGCATATCGCTCGTAGCCTGCACACATTGTTCATATTTTTCCTATTTGTTATTCATGTATTACTCATTTTTGGGATTTACCGAATGAGAATTAAATTTAAAAATAATTTGTTGAAATTGATAATTTTAAGGTTACTGTATTTGTTTGTAAATTTTTAGCGTTAATTTTATGTTTTTTCATATTTTTCTAGTTTTTATTCATGAATTACCTATTTTCGGGATTTACCGAACAAAAATAAAAATTAAAAGAAATTGTTGAATATAAGGTTACTATATTTATTTGTGAATTTTTTCCTTTAAATTTATGTAAAAAAAATTCCCTATTTTTCCTACTTTTTATTCATCAATTACTCATGTTCGAGATATACCGGTCAAAAATAAAAAATAAAAAAATTGTTGAATTTTAGGTTACTATATTTGTTTGTGAAGTTCTTGCGTTTGTTTACTATTTTCTCATATTTTTCCTACATTTTATTAATCAGTAACTCATTTTTAGGATTTACCAGAAAAATAAAATATAAAAAAATTGTTGAAAACTATTTTTTGTATATATATATAAAAAGTTATTTGTGGAAGCTAATGTGTGATTGTTCCTTGGAACGTGCATATTTGGGATGTACATGCTTATTATGAATCTCTGAAAAATCAGTCTACTCCTCTTAGTTAGAATCCATGCAACGGAATCAAGAGCTCCAAGTAGGCCAAGCATCAGACATGGCATTTGTGCATTGGATAAGCGATCTCAGCCAACTGTAGGCGGCATAAACCAAGGCCTGCACGCATCGGATGTAGCATGTCTGCATCAGGCAAGAGACATCAGTGTGGGCAAATGGGATGCAACATTGTCCAGTGCGCATCTGGCCAGCAACGTCATCCAATGACACGTAGCATCAGCCAAGGCCTGCAGGCATTAGCCATCGCGTGTACGCATAAGCTGGGCGACATCACCATGAGCTAATAGAAGGCAGCCTCAGCCAAGGCTTTTCTCTTTGAGCAAGCGACATCCACCAATGTCAAGCGGTATCCGCCAGGCAACAATGGTCGTGAACCGCCCGCATCGATTATGGCCTATTGCATGTCACTCAGTGGACGTTGGCCATGGACTACCCGCATCATCCATGGCTTGTGCACATCCCTTAATCATTATCAGACGTGAACTACCCGCATCTCCCTTGGCCTGCACAAAATGGTTAGCCAACGTCAAGCGTTGCCGGTTCCCGCATTGCTTTGAACCTGCAAAGAATGGTCAATCGACGTCGTACGTGGCGTGCTTGCATCACCCGTTGCCTATACACAATGGCTAGCCGACATCAGGGGATTGGTGGTGGTGGTGGACATCAGCCAACGACAAGCAACATCGGCATGGCGACATTGGTGGTGGACTACCGCATCGGCTGTGGCCTATGCACATCGCTCAGCCTATGTCGGCCGTGGACCTACTGCATCGTCTGTGGCCTGTGCACATCAATCAATGGTCGTTGGGCTTGGCCTAACTGCATCGCCCTTGGACTGCACACAACGACCATCCGACGTCAAACGTGGGTTCCCCGCATCGGCTGTTGCTTGCACATTTTTAAGTCGACGTCGACCGTAGACTACCTCAATCATCCATGGCTTGTGCACATCGCTCAATTCTAGTCGAGCATGGACTACCGACAACGCCCTTGGCCTGCAAACAATGATCAGGCGACATCTGGTATTGCTTCCCCCGTCACCTTTGGCCTACTCAATGGTTAGCAAACCTGAGGCATAACCTTCCAGTAATGCCTTTGGCTTGCACACAAAGGTGAGATGACGTCGTACATGACCTTTCCCAAATTGCCTTTGGCCTGCACACAACTATATGCCGACATCCGACGTGGCCAACCAGCATCGCCTTTGACCTACACACAATAGCCAGCTGAGGTCAAACGTGGGTTGCACCTATCGTCTCTGACCTGCACGCATCAGTCAACCAATTTTAGATGTGACTTGCTATCATTCTCTGTAGTAGCACACATTGGTCTGCCGACGTCGGATGTGGACTCCTACATCGTCTCTAGCCTGCACATTCCTCAGCTAACGTCGGTCGCAGACTTGCCGCATCGGCTATGGATTATGCACATCAATCATTCGTTGTCGTGTGTGGACTGCCTATATTGCCTTTGTCCTGCGAACAACGGCCAGGTGATATCGTACATTGCCTTCCCCCATCACTTTTGGCTTGCACAACGGTCTATTGAAGTCGGGTTTGGCCTTACCTCATTGCCTTTTGCCTGCACACAACAGTCAACCAACGTCGGACGTGGACTTTGTACTGCACATAACAGTCAGCCAACGTCGGACCTTGCCTACCCACATTGCCTTAGTCCTGCACACTAAAGTGCTGACATCGGCTGCACCTATCATTTGTGTCCTTCACATATCAGTCAGTCGATGTCATACGTGGCCCGCCATCATCATCCTTAGCCTGTATACATTGGTATGTCAATGTCGTACGTGGCCTGCAAGCCTTGTCCATAGCGTGCACACATTAGTTAGCCGACGTAAGACGTGTCATGGCCTCATTGCACGTGGACTGCATACTTCGCTTGGCCGATATCAGGCTTTCCTACCCGCATCATCTGTGGCTTTCACTTGTTAGACGAGCGACGTCGTATGCAACGACATTGATCGATGTCTAGTTGACAACATGCGGATGTCCACACAAAACAAAAATCAAAAGAGTTTGAAACATCTTTTATTTGTACAAATTTGTACTCTATCATTAGTTTCACATATTGAAATGTATTTTCGAGCATTTTCATATTTTTCCGACCTTGATTCATTTTATAAATTTTATTATTATGGGCTTTTATTTTTTACGTCATATTTTAAAAATTAAAATCTATGAAATTGTTGAATTTAAGGTTACTTTATTTATTTGTGAATTTTTGGGGCTAATTTTATAATTTTTTATATTTTATTAATTAATTACCCATTTTCAGAAATTACCGAACAAAAATAAAAATTAATAAAATTGATAAAATTGTTGAAATTAAGGTTACTATATTTATTTGTGATTTTTAGGCGTGAATTTTATGTTTTTTCATATTTTTCCTATATTTTATTAATGAATTACCCATTTTCGAGAATTATTAAACAAAAATAATAATTTAAAAAATTGTCTAAAGTGTTGAATTTAATGTTACTATAATTATTTTTTAATTTTTGGTATTAATTTTTTTTCATACTTTTCCTATTTGTTATTCATGAATTACCCATTCTCAGGATTTACTGAATAAAAATAAAACTAATTTTTTTTGTAGAAATTGATGAATTTAATATCACTATATTTTTATGTGAATTTTTTTCAATAACTTTTGTTTTTCATATTTTCCTACTTTTTATTAATGAATTATCCATTTTCGGGATTTACCGAACTAAAATAAAATTGAAACTTGTTGAAATTTTTGAATTTAAGGTTACTTTATTTATTTGTGAATTTTTTACGTTAATTTTATATAATTGTTTTTTTTATATTTTTCCTATTTTTTATTTATCAATTACTCATTTTTGAGATATATCAAACATAAATAAAATTTAATAATAATTGTTTAAATTGTTGAATTTAAGGTCACTATATTTAATTGTGAAGTTTCGGCATTATTTTTATATTTTTTTTCATATTCTCCTATGTTTTACTAATCAGTTACTCATTTTCAGGATTAACCTAAAGAATAAAAATAAAGAAATTGTTGAAACTATTATTTTATATGTAAAAAAGTTATTTGTGCAATCTAATTAGTGTTTGTACCTTAGAACGTGCATATTTGGGTTGTACATGTTCATTATGAATCTCTAGAAAAATTATGTCTACTCCTCTTAGTTAGAATCCACGCCAGAGAATCAAGAGCTCCAAGTAGGCCATGCATCAAACGTGGCATGTGGGAATCGGGCAAGCGATGTCGACCAACTACAGGCGCATCAGACGTGGCGTGTGTGCACCTGGAAAGTGACATCAGGTTCGGCCAACAGCATGAAGCATTGTCCGTTGCTAGTGTGCATTGAGAAAGCGATGTCGGCCAACGACGAGAAGCATTAGAAAAGGCATGACCACATAAGCTGTGACGTGTGCGCATCAGCTGGGGGAATGAGCGTCGACCAATGGCAGAACATTAGCCAAGGCATGTGCACTTCGGCCAAGGGATGTTCACCAGCCGCAAGCGTCATCGGCCAGGCGACATTGGTCGTAGACATCCCGCATTGATCATGGCTTGTGCATATCGCTCAATCGACGTTGGACATGGACTACCCGCATTGGCAGTAGCTTGTGCACATCGCTTAGTCATTGGGAGCATGGAATGCCCACATCGCCTATGACCTACACATAATAGTCAGCCAACATCAGGCGTTGCCTGCCCGCATCGCCTTTAACCTGCACAGAATGGTCAGACGACGTCGGACGTTGCCTACCCACATCACCTTTGTCCTACACACAACGACCAGTGAAAGACGGACGTGGTCTGTCCTCATTGACTTTGATCTGAATACAACTGTCAGCCAATATCGGACGTGGGATGTACCTATCGTCCGTGGCCAGCACACAGTAGCCAGCCGACGTCAAATGTGGCCTGCCAGCACTGTCCGTAACCTGCACACACAGGCCTTCCAACGTGGAACGTGGCCTACCAGTATCATCAAAAGCCTGCACACTTCGTTGTGCCGATGTGGAACGTGGCCTGCCAGCATCTTCCATAGTCTGCACACATTTGTGTGCCGATTAAGGTCAATGGCAGGCAACATCCGTCAAGGTTTGCACGTATCTGACGAGGCATGTGCGCATCTGTCTTGCGACATCAGCCAATGGCATGTAGTTTCAGCCAAGGCATGCAAGTACATACGCAATTTGTGCTTATCTCGCAAGCGATGTTGGTCAATGGCTTGGGACATCAGCAAAGTCCTGCATGCACGGACGTGGCATATGCTCATTGTGGCAAGTGACGTCCGCCAATGGCATGCACCATTAGCCAAGGCCTGCACGCATAAGCCTTGGTGTGTTCACATCTACTGGGAAATATGAGTCCTGTTCTAAGCGCATCGGCCAGACGACATCTTATATTGCCTGCATGCATCGGTTAAGTGACATTGGCCAACGGCAGGCAGCAAATGCAAAGGACTGCATGCATCAGTCATGGTGTGTGCGCATTGAATGGCGACATCGGTTGTGGCTTGCGTGCATCGATTGTGCGACATTTGCATCGGCTAACGTCAGGCAGTATCTACCAAGGCCCGTGCGCTTCAGGAAAGCGACGTTGGCCAACGATCGACAGTATCAGCCATGAAATGTCAGAAAGTAGTAAGCGACATCGATCAACGGCAAGCGGTAAACAACATCGGCCAACAACAAGCGGTAAGCGACATCAACCATGCGATAGTGGTTGTGGACGTCCGCATCAGTCATGGCCAGTGGACATCGCTTAGCCGATGTCGGGAATGGTCCAGCCGCATTGACCGTGTCCTCTGCACATCATACAATGGTCATCGGGCTTGGCCTTCCGGCATCGCTATCAGCCAGCACACAACGACAAGTAGACATTTGACATAGACTGCCCACAACGTTCGTGTCCTACACATTGCTACGCCGACGTCGCCCGTGGACTTTCTGCATCGACAGTGACTTTATGACATCGCTCAGCCGTTGTCTGGTATGAACTGGCCGTGTCTCCATTAGCCTACAAACAAAAGTCAAGTGACATGAGGTGTTGCCTACCCTCATCGCCTTTGGGCCGCACAACGATATTTATTTGAGAATTTAGGGTTACTATATTTATTTGTGAATTTTTGGCGTTAATTTTATATAACTTTTTCTCTCCATATTTTTGTTAGTTTTTAATCATCAATTACTCATCTTCGAGATATACAGGTCAAAAATAAAAATTAAAATAATTTTTTAATTTAAGGTTACTATATTTGTTTGTGAAGTTCTTGCGTTATTTTAATATCTTCTCATATTTTCCATATGTTTTATTAATTAGTAACTCATTTTTAGGATTTACCAAAAAATGAAGTATAAAAAATTTGTTGAAAACTATTTTTTTATAGAAAAAGCTTTTTATCGAAGCTAATGTCTGATTGTACCTTGAAAGTGCATATTTGGGTTGTACATGTCCATTACGAATCTTGAGAAAAATCAGTCTACTCTTTAGTTAGAATCCGCGCCACGGAATCAAGATCTCCAAGTAGGCCATGCATCAGACGTGGCATGTGGGCATCAAGCAAGCGACGTCATCCAACTGTAGGCGGCATCAACCAAGGCCTGTACGCATCAGACGTAGTATGTCTGCATCTAGAAAGAGACATCGGCATCAGCGAATGGGATGCAATATTGTCCAGTGCGCATCTGCCAATCGACGTCGGCCAATGGCATGCAACATTAGCCAAGGCTTGTACGCATTAGCCATCGCATATATGCATAAGCTGGGAGACATCACCATCATCTAATAGCAGACAGCATCAGCCAAGGCCTATGATATTCGGGCAAGTGGCATCCACCAACGGCAAGCGGCATCCACCAGGCGATATTGGTCGTGGACCGCCCATATCGATTGTGGCCTGTTGCACGTCTCTCAATGGACATCGGCCATGGACTACCCGAATTGGCCATGTCTTGTGCACAACGCTCAATCATTATTGGACGTGAACTTCCCGCATCTCCCTTGGCCTGCACAGAACGGTTATCCAACGTCAAGCATTGCTTGCCCGCATTATTTTAGACCTGCACAGAATGGTCAGTCGACGTCAGAGCGGCGTGCTTGCATCACCTGTGGCCTGCAAACAATGGCTGGATGACATCGGACGTGGTCTGCCTGCATCACCTTTGACCTGCACACAACTTTCAGCCGACATCAAGCATGGGATGCACCTACCATCCGTGACCTGCACAAATCGTTCAAATGATGTCGGACGTGGCGTGCCAGCATCATCTGCAGCCTGCACATGATGCCTACTGACGTTTAACGTGGCCTGCCAGCATTGTCTTTTACCTGCATATATTGGTCTGCAGACATCAAACGTAGCCTTCCATCATCGTTTGTAGCCTACACACATCAGTATGCCAACGTCAGAGGTTGCCTGCCAGCATCTTCTGTAGCCTGCACAGATTGGGCTACAGATGTCAGCAAATGGCAGGCAACATCAGCCAAGGCCTTAACACGTATGACGTAGAATGTGCGCATCAAGAAAGTGACATAAGCCAGTGGCATGCGGCTTCAGCCAAGGCCTGCACACACAAATGTGTCATGTGCATATCTGGGAAGCGACGTCAGCTAATGGCTTGCAACATCAACCAAGGCCTACATACACAGACTTGGCATATGCGCATTTGGCAAGGAACATCGACCAAAGCTATGCAACATCAGCAAAGTCCTGAACGCATTAGCTATGGAGTGTGCACATCGACTGGAGGACATCAGTCATTGTCTAAGCGCATCGGGCAAGTGACATCGGCTGTGGTTTGCACGGATCAGCCAAGTGACATCGGCCAAAGACAGGAAGAATAGGCCAAGGCCTTCACGCATCAGTCGCTGCGTGTGCGAATCAAATGGGAGACATTGGTCGTGGACTATGCACATATGCCAGGTGACATCGACCAATGGAAAGATGCATCAGTCAAGGCTTGCACGCATCAATCGTGGTTGTGCACATTAACAGGGCAACATCATTCGTGACATGCGTGCATCGGCCAGGCGACGTGGACCAATGGCATGTAGCATCAGCCAAGGTTTTCACACATCTAACATGGTTTGTGTGAAACTGATAAGCGACGTCGGACAACGACATGCATCATCATCCATGGCATACACATATCACTTGTTGCGTGAGTGCATAAGCTTGGCAAAGTCGACATCGGCCAATTGCAGGAACCATCGACAATGGCGTGTGTGCTTCATGCAAGCGATGTCTGCCAACGGCTGGCAACATCAGCCAAGGCCTGCACGCATCTTATATGGAATGTGCACATCTGGCAAGCGACATTGTCCAATGGAATGCAGCATCAACCAAGGCCAATGTTTGGCATCATCAACCAAGGCCTATGCGCTTTAGGAAAGCGACATTGAACAACAAAAGGCAGCATCAACCAAGGCCTACACGCATCAGCCATGGCATGTGCGCATCGGCATGGCAACATCAGCATCGACCAACAAAAAGAAACATCAGCCAAGCCCTGCTTTTTTCGAGCAAGCGACATCAGCCAACGACAAGTGACATCGGCAAGATACATTAGTCGTGGACTACCACATTGATCGTGGCCTATGCACATTACTAAGTCGACATCGGGCGTAAACCGTCCACATCATCCTTTGCTGGTGCAAATCACTCAGCGGTCGTCAGACTTGGCCTTCCTGCATCGCCCTTGTCTTGAATAGAACGACCAGTTGACATCAGACGTGGGTTGCACGCATCTGACTGGCATGCACATTGCTCAGCCAATGTCGGCTGTGGACTGCTCAAATCAGTCGTGGCTTGTGAACATCTCTCAACTATCGTCGGGGGTGGACTTCCCAAATCGCCCTTGGCCTGCTAACAACGTTCAGACAACATTGGGCTTTGCCTGCCCCCTTCGACTTTGGCCTTCACAACGGTCAGCCGACATAGGGACGTGGACTTTGGCCTGCACACAATGGTTAGCTGACATGTGACATGGCTTTCCCGCATCTCCTTTGGCCTACACACAACAAACAGCCGAGTACAACGTGGCCTGCATACAAAGTTCAATCGACGTCATTCAACGGCAAGCGGCATCGACAAGGCGACATTAGTCATGGACCACCCGTATCAGTCGAGGCCTCCGCACATTGTGCAACTGATGTTGGTATGGACTGCCCGCATGGGTCATGGATTGTGAACATCACTCATTCGTTCCTAGGCGTGGACTGCACGCATTGTCCTTGGCCTGCACATAACAGTTAGCCGACACCAGGAGTTGCTTGCTCGCGTCGCCTTTGGTATGCACACAATGGTGAATTGACATCGGGCGTGTCCTGTCCGTATTGCCTTTGGCCTGCACAAAACGTCCAGGCATCTTTGAACGCGGTCTGCTCGCATCGTCTTTGGCCTGCACACAACAATCAGGTTACGTCGGACATGGGATGCCAGCATCCTCCGTATCCATACACATCGGTCTGCCAAAGTCAAACATGTCCTGCCAGCATCGTTTGTAGCCTACACTGTAGAGCCCCTTTTGAGAGATACTACAACTTGACAAGAAACCTAGTTTAATACTTGCGATATTTAAAAGAGATTAACGAAGGTATACTGATTCCTAATCTAGTTGAGAGATAAGTTTCATAACACATAATTTAGTTAATGATGTGCATCTGACCCATTTTTAAACATTTAATTCAGGTCAAATTTTATATGGCACAAAATTTTAACTAAGGACGAAAAAGCCTCTCAAAATCTGTTAAGGAAAACCGACAAGCTTTTCGTGCATATATTATCTTCACACTTAAGGACGAAATAAAAATAATATTACCAACTTCCGAGTAACGCAATTAGCCGGTTCATGCTTCACACAAACTTAGAAAACTGTACTTATATTACAACCCATGATGTCATGACAAAATAAGCCCTCAAAATCTCATGTAAATATACAATACATAGATCATGTACAAGTCCCAAGGTTTATACAAAATATATATATGACTATATGCAAGTGTGATCTTCCTTTAAGGCTTTCAAAACCTCCATCTTCCATGACCTACTTCAACAGTGCTCTCGAACATTCCCTACGATAGAAACAACTATCGCTAAGCATAAAGCTTAGTGGTGTAAAAACTATAGATTCGGTGTCCTTCGATTCACCAAGTCATCATTCTCAAGTCAAAGGTAGCATAATTGAAATATAATCAGCAAAATAAGTAAACAGTATACAAAGAGTATCAAGTTGGATAATTAAACCTCTAAATGTCAATAACGTTCATAGCACAATTTTTCAAGGGTTCAATAACAAGACTCGCCTAATATATACATCATGTTGTCACACCAAGAACGAGCAGGTATCAAGAAGGTTTAACGCCGTGTATCAAGAAGGTCAAAACCCAATAAACTAGAGAACCAAGAACCATATTAAAAGTGGCTTTCTAGTTCGTACTTAAAATGGAAAACTCCCATATTTAAGACGAACTAAAAATCTAGAGTCAAGATGGCAAATGATCCTAATCAAGAGGCATGCCAATAGTGACAAGGTCACAGCCACAAGAAGGACAGAGTCCCAACAAGAATGCCAAGTGATCAAACAATCCGTACAAGTGGACGAGTTACACAAGAGTCTTAAACGACAACAACACAACAATGCAAAGTGACAAGAGGTAATCAACGTACCAATATAAACTTTCAGATATACCAGCAGGTAAAAATAGTACAAGTACAAGTTTATACACAAACCTCAATGCTTTAGCAAAGAAACAGTCCAACACGACTTCAAGAGGTCAAACCGTAGACCAACCAACGTATGAAGATCCTCAAATTGTTCACGAGTACATACAACCTTAAAAATACAATTAAATAACTTATTTAATTTCTAGTATCTCAATATTATTAAAGTAAGACAGGATAATCATCACAAGTAAGCCTAGTCTGCACATTTACGACTAAGCTCCCAAAACACTTATTCTGTCCAACAAAAGTACTTCATGTCGCAACTTAGTTTAGAAACGGGAAATAGCAAAATTGGACTTTATATCCTTCATAAAAGATGTAGGAACATCTCTTAAGCTTGCAATAATCAAGAATCACCTCAAAATACGCTTTGTACAGAAAGATATAATAAAAATACTAACAGCTTTACAGACAGGATTTCTAATTCCAGTAGCTGGACATAATTCTTCCTATGTTGCGTCCCATATTTCTAATCCATAACAGCAAAATTAGAGTTTTCAATAAACATAAGAGTTGTATAACTACAAAATATTTTTCCAAATCATATTTATTCATTTCAAACGAAGTTCTATATGACAATATATGCTTAAAATACAAAAGACTACCCAGCTAAGAAACAATTTTTTTTTCATCACTTACCAAAAGAAGTTGTGTGTCGAATTCACCCAAAAGGAGCTTGTTTTTCTCTTGGTTTTGAAGAACAACTGTTTAGCTAATGTTTTAATGCTCTTATACTTCAGGAAAACGATATCAACCAAAGGAGGTGTAAAATATATAGATACAAAATGATCCTCATCACCTCTACACATATCAATAAAAGGGGCTGCCCCTAAAAATAGTTGGCTGCCCAGAAATCATACATATATACCCATTTTTATATACCTTATACCCACACCTCCAATATATGTGTAAATATAATTATAAAATTATGCAAATACCCCCATACAATACGTTAAATTATGATAACAATATATGTTAAGCACATTTTCAAGTATCTCAAAATTTCAAGTTTCCAAAATGAGAATAAAGCATATTATAGTAATGTATGGATATGTAAATAATGGTCTAGTATCTTAGGGGTGTTACATACACACATTGGTCAGCCGATGTCAAACGTCGCCTGCCAACATTTTCAGTAACCTGCACACATAATTCTGCCAAAGTTAGATATGGCTTTCCAACATCGTCCATCGCCTCCACACATCGGTCTGTCGATGTCAGCCAACGACAGCCTACATCAGCCATGGCATGCATACATCTGACGTGGCATGTGCGCATCAGGCAAGCAATGTTGCCCAATTGCATATGGCTTAAGCTAACGCATGTACGCACAAACGTTGTATGTTCATATCTGACAACCAACGTTGGCAAAGGGCATACAACATCAGCCAAAACCTACATGCATGGGAATAACATGTGCGCATCTTGCAAGAGACGTCATCCAATGGCATGCTGCATCAGCCAAGGCCTGCATACATCAGCCATGGAGTGTGCACAACGTTTGGGCGACATCAGCCATGGTCTGAGCGCATAGGCGATGCAACATTTGTTATGGCGTGCACGCATCGGCCAACGGCAGGAAACATTAGCAAAGGCTTGCACGCATCAGCCGTGGCGTGTGCGCTTCTAGCAAGAGACGTTGGCCAATGCAATAAAGCATCGAACAAGGCATGCACGCATCATGCATGGCGTGTGAGCATCAGCTGTGGCACATTTAAATTGGGCACCTTCAGGCAACATCAACTAAGTCTTGTGCGCTTTAAGCAAGCGACGCTGGCCAACAGTAGGCAACAACAGCCAAGAACTTCATGCATCAGCCATGGCGTGAGCACATCGACATGGCGACATCAGCTTCGACCAATGGTAGGCTACATCAGCCAAGACCTTTGTGCTTCAGGAAAGTGACATCAGCCAACGACAAGAGACATCGGCAAGGCGACATTGGTGGTGGACTACCGCATCGGTTGTGGCCTATGCACATCGCTCAGCCTATGTTGGTCGTGGACCGGTTGCATTATTTGTGGCATGTGCACATCAATCAACGGTCTTTGGGCTTGGCATAACCACATCGCCCTTGGACTGCACACAACAACCATCTGATGTCGAATGTGGTCTCTCCGCATCGGCCGTGGCTTGCACATTGCTAAGTCGACGTCGGCCGTAGACTACCTCAATCGGCCATGGCTTGTGCACATCGCTCAATTGTCGTCGAGTGTGGACTACCCGCAACGCCCATGGCCTGCAAACATGTTACGACCCAAAGTACCCCCTAGGCGTAACCGGCATCTTCGTCTTCTATGAGGACTAAGAAAAGCCTCTTAGCATTCATCATAGCAAATCATAAGCCAAAATCGCGGAAAAATTACAACTTTTGCTTATATAGCAAGGAGGTTTACATAGACCTTTACCTAGGAAGCATACATAGGCTTCTCGCAATAGACCATAATAACGCATAGGAATTTAGTCTAATACTTTGTCTCATATCAACCATATATAACGAAGTCAAACAATCCGGGCAAAGCCCTTACACAAATTCATAATTGCCACATAAGGCTTACATCAATATCTTCAACAATAGGAATGAAATGAATGTCTACTAGACAATACAAGTACTACTAAGATAGAGTGTGCGGTAGCATCCTCGAACTAGAGGGCATACCAAAACTTGGAGAGTCTAGTCCATTCTTCTTGTTTTAGCCTCAATGATACCTCAACGGCCCGAACCTACAATGTTTAGGGAAAAAGGGAAGATATATGGTTTAGTACAAACAACATGTACGAAGTATGGTCCCTATGCATAAAAATCGTTAATGCATGAGAAAAGGCACCATTTAGTCAAAACTATGCACAATGACCAACAATTCAATATCCACATATAAGGAACATCATAATCATATCAACATATAAGAAAACTCAAGCAACACTTGTCAATGCCAAGAATAAAGCCCCATAACCCTATTCAAAGCTAAGTATCACATTAAGCAACCCATTTCATACTACAACATATTATCATATATAACATGCTTCATATACCAATACTAGTCATAGCTTATCAACATAATCATAATCATAAAAGAACACTACTAGAATCATCCTATTGGATCCCACATGTGCAATGTGTAAGAGAAGTCCCATACCCTCCCCACACTATGTAGCAACCTTTAAGACAACCCTAATAGAAGTTCACATACATAACTTGTTCATACCATTAATTTAGGGAAATAAGTACCATAACCGACATAAGACCATGTGAGCTACATGGAATCCGGTGTTCTACTCCCACACCAAAAAGAGATGGTTAACACTTGCCTAAGGTGCAACCATTCGTACATAACTATTCTAGGTGGATCCACTAAGCTAGATTCCTATGCGGGCACATAGTTAAGGGAAAAGAAGATTGCTTCTAGAAACCTTGACTGACTAACGTGTGGGTTTCCATCTCATGAGACAACACATATATTGGGAATCTGGACTTACTAACTTGAAGAAACCCATGTGGGAGACCGAACTTACTAACGTGAGACCTCCATCTCATTTACATGCCCTTTCGGTGATAAGCAATAATTCCCATTAGTAATCATCATATATCATCATTCAAGTTCACATTATCCTCTTGTAGACCCTTAGGTGAACATCTTATCATTATAGCTCATAGGTGATCATAAGTGAGAACTATCCTTTCACGTTTAGACCCAACAATATTATCATGAGAAACTACATTCAATCATATAATGGTCGTACCATAACATAATTACGTACCTCAAAGCCAATTCCTAGATCTAAGGTTAGAGATGAGGGATCCTTGTCTCCAACATCAGAACAACACAATTAGCTATAGCATCATTATCACATAAGTAGCTTTCATCTTGCATAATTGAGATCAAAGGAGAATCAAGATCATACCTAATTTCCCTTCATGGGACTTCATACTTCAATACCCAAGAACTCACAACCAACATATGAAATAGGGAAATTCATGAATTATTAACATAACTAAAATCAAAGTAAATAACTGACATGTTCATCACCCTTAACAATTTACCTTATTAATCAAAGAAATTAGGGCTCTAGGGTAAAGACATGAGTCAAGGGAAAACTATAGGAATTCATCAATTAACCCTTAATTCATACTTAAACAACTTTAATTCATCATAATTCATCACAATTAACTCACAATTTCATTTTAGAAAGAAGGCCCATGTGAGAAGAAAAACCCTTGTTTTGGGGATTTAGAAATCATCTTTTGAAGGACCTCTTGGGGAAAGGATTTCCAAGAGTGAAATAAACCATATCTTACAGATGACAAAGCCATGATATTGATTTGGAAAACTTGAAGCCTTGATCTTCTTCTTGGATCTCTTTTGGTCTTCAATGGAGTTTTGGAGGAAGAGAGAATTTTGGGAGAGAGAGAGAGAGATTTTTGAGTTCAACTTGTGGGACTTGATTTGAGTAAATTGACCTAAAACTTACCCTAATACATTATATAGTCACCCATTAAATTACCCAAAATACCCCTCACTTAAATGGATTTATTTGTGAAGTCAAAACACCCAAATACGACTTTTATGAATCTGGGAGATGTCTCCGCGTCGCGGGGACAACGCGCATTTTTATTTTTGAAAAATAAATTGAACCAGTGACGTTCGTGTTGGCTGCGCAACGCACAGCAGCCCACTGATTCTTGACTTCGCAGGCTGCTTTGGCAGCCTGCCCACCCATGTTGGGGTACTTCCCAAAGACCCTTCTGGTGGTCCTTGGGTGTCGTTATCGGACATTTAGACTTTCTATACTACACTCTACCTATCCAAAGACTTTTTACAGGTTTTAGACTTCATTTTACCCTCCGAAACCTTCCCCAAACACAGGGACGTCAACTAGTTAATTTTCGCTAGTTTCCGGACGTTAAGGCCTTTCTTTAATGCTATGGCTCCAAAACTTCTCAAACAATTTATTTATACTTATTTATGTCTAAAACCATCATTATTCAACACATAAAACTCTAGTATAGGTATTGGAAATTTCCGGGTGTGTCAATACTCCCCCACTTAGGAACACTCGTCCCCGAATGACACTCTAAACCTTTTTATAGGAGGAAAGACAAGACTAGAAACAAACCAACCAACAATATCATAATGAGTCACAACTCATAGGAGGAAATATCAACTCCTTTCAACACATAAACATAGCATTAACTAGTAGGAAATTAATCCACTCATACCATAAAAAAGCTCAACTTTTCATATTACATAAGGAGGTACTACCTTCTCCATTTCAATATGAGCTCAATATGAACATTAAATTTGACATGTGATTTCTTATCAAAACAATATCAATTATGCTCATCATAGTCTCCCATGAATACTTATAGCACACAACACACTCAAGTGAAAGCCAGCATAATAAACATATTTCATGGAAAGACAAGAACTCAACTTAGGCATGAATTCCTACTACAATATGCACATATCTAGGAAAAAAATGATCGGTTCAACATTATTCACAATAATCATATTAGGAATTACTAACCTTAATCTTGGCTAGGAGTAAGGGGGAAAATATGAGGATAGCGGGTCTTCATGTCGGCCTCGGCCTCGGCCTCCCATGTTGCATCCTCAACCAGGTGGTTCCTCCATAGAACATTTACGGAGGCGACCTCGTTATTCCTTAATTTTTTCACTTGGCGATCCAAGATCTCAATCGGGACCTCCTCATATGAAAGGTCCTTCTTTACCCCTAAACCTTCTAGAGGAAGAATGGATACCGGATCGCCTATACACTTCTTAAGCATAGATAGATGGAATACCGGATGAATCATGGCCAACTCGTTTGGCAATTTCAACTCATAGGCAACACTCCCAACCCTCTTCAAAATTTCATACGGCCCCACATAACGGGGACTAAGTTCCCTTTCTTTCCAAACCTCATCACCTCCCTTTCATGGGTGAAATTTTCAAATAGACCCAATCTCCTACTTCGAACTCAAGGTCCCTTTTTCAAATATTGGCATAGGATTTTTGTCGACTTTGAGCCGCTTTTAGTCTATCTCTTATAACGCGAACCTTCTCAAGAACTTCATAAACCAAATCGGGACCAAGTAGAGCAAACTCACTTACCTCATACCACCCAACCGGGGATCTACACCTCCTCCCATAGAGTGATTCAAAATGATGGAGAAAGGGGATCCATGCAATCTCATTATTTCTTTGAGGTACAATTTGGCATAACCTTCTGCCGAATATGTGACTTTGACGGGAAGAAAATATGCGGGCTTGGTCAACCTATCCACAATAACTCATATCGACTCATGTTGTTTTCGGGTACGAGGCATCCCAACTATGAAATCCATATTAATATCCTCCCACTTACATGTGGCAATGTCTATATTTTGAGTCAAGCCACCTGACCTTTGGTTCTCCACTTTTACTTGTTGGCAATTCGGACACTTAGCGACAAAATCCGCTATGTCCCTTTTCGTACCATTCCACCAATATGTTTCTCGTAAGTCATAGTACATCTTTGTGGCACCCGGGTGAATGGAATATCAAGATCCATGAGCCTCTTTCATGATCAATTCCCTCAACCCATCCACATCCGGTACATAAAATCTTCTTTGGTGCCTAAGCACCCCATCTTCCCCTTGATAGAAGGACTCATTAGCTTTACTTACGACCGTTTCCTTTAAATTCTTCAATGGAGGATCAAGGTATTGTTTGTATTTCACCCCAACCTCTAGAGACGACTCAGAGTTATGGCGAACCATGACACCATCTTTTAGAGAATCTTCTAGTCGGACACCCAACCGGGCCAACCTATGAACCTCTTTCGCTAGCTCTTTCTTATCGTGTTCAACATGCGTCACACTACCCATGGATACTCGACTCAAAGCATCTGCCACCACATTATCTTTCCCGAGATGGTAAAGGACACTCATATCATAATCCTTTAAAAGCTCTAACCATATTCTTTGGTGTAAATTCAAGTCTTTTTGGGTGAATACATATTCTAGACTCTTATGATCCGTGAACACGTCAACATGCACCCCATATAGATAGTGTCTCCAAATCTTTAAAGCAAACATCACGGCCGCAAGTTCAAGGTCATGTGTTGGATAATTCTTTTCATGTGGCTTGAGTTGTCTAGAGGCATACGCTATGACTTTGCCACATTGCATAAGCACACATCCTAGACCCACTCGGAAGGCATTACAATAAACCACAAATCCATCGGTACCCTCTGGTAAAGTCAATACCGGAGCGGAGGTAAGTCTATCTTTCAATAATTGGAAGATCTTCTCACAAGATTCCGACCATTCGAACTTGGACTTCTTTTGGGTTTAGGCCGTTAATGGAGATTCGATAGATGATAATTCCTCAAAAAACCTCCGATAGTAGCTGGCCAACCCTAGAAAACTCCGAATGTCAGTAGGAATCAAAGGTCTCGGCTAACTTTTAACCACCTCCATCTTTCTCGAATCGACCTCAACCCCTTCACTAGAAACAGTGTGACCAAGAAAAGCTACCGACCTCAACCAAAACTCACACTTGCTAAACATAGAAAAAAGTTGGTTATCTTTGGGAACTTGCAAAACTATTCTCAAATGATCCATATGATCATCTCACTCCTTGAGTATATCAAAATATCTTCAATAAAGACAATCACGAATAAATCAAGATACTTTCTAAAAACTTGATTCATGAGGACCATGAAAGCCGCCGGGGCATTGGTTAGGCCAAATGACATAACAAGGAATTTGAAATGACCATATCTTGTTCGAAATGATGTTTTTGGAATATCAACCTCCCTCACCCTAAGTTGGTGATAACTCGATCTTAAGTCAATATTTGAAAAGTAGCTAGCTCCTTGGAGTTGATCAAACAAGTCATCAATCCTAGGGAGCGGGTACTTATTCTTTATAGTGACTTTGTTCAATTGACGATAATCGATACACATTCTCAAATACTCATCCTTCTTCATCACAAACAACATCGGGGCACCCCATGGAGATATGCTTGGTTGAATAAAACTCTTATCTAGCAAATCTTTGAGTTGAGCCTTTAGTTCTTTCAACTTGGTCAGGGCCATCCGATAAGGAGGGATTGAAATAGGTTATGTATCCAGTAATAGATCTATACCGAAGTCACTCTCCCGTTCGGGAGGAATTCCAGGAAGATCATCGGGGAAGACTTCTCGAAACTCCATCACCGCGGGTAGCAACTCTATGGGAGGGACCTCGGATTCAAGATCCATGAATCTTACTATGTGATAGATACAACCCTATGCAATTAACTTGCAAGCTTTTAGACACGAAATGATCTTACCCCTAGGATTTGAGTTTCCTTCCTTCCACTCAAAATGGGTTCATTCGGAAATTAAAATTTGACCACCCTTGACCTACAATCAACAGAGGCAAAACATGCATATAACCAATCCATTCCCAATATAATATCGAAATATAGCATATAAAGTTCTATCAAGTCAACCAACATAACTCTATTGGGCAAGGAAATAGGACACCCTTTATAGACTCTTTTTACCACTACAGAATCACCCACCAGGGTAAAAACCGAGAAAGGCTCATCTAAGATGTCGGGTAGTATATCAAATTTAATGGCTATAAGAGGGGTCACAAATGACAACGTAGCTCGTGGATCCAACAAAGCATATACATCAAAGGAAAATTATTTTTAACATACCGGTGACCATGTCCGGTGAGGTCTCTTCATCACTTCGGGATTGGAGAGCATAGAAGCGATTCTTCTTAGGAGCATCCGGGTTTGGAGCACTAGCTTGAGCTTGAGAATTTTCCCTTCCTTGAGTCCTCATCATAGGGAAATCTCTCTTGAAGTGACCACTCTTTCCACAACTCTAGCAATTACCCGAACCAACAAGTCACTTGCCATCATGTCTTCTACCACATTTAGAACAAATAGGCCTATCAACATAAGAACCACTACCTTTTACCTCTTGGGGATTGGGAGTAGGGACCTTACTCTTATTGGCCCTTGGAGCACTAGAAGATCCTTGATTAGAAAACCTCTTCTTGAACCTTGGTTGTCTTGAACCTCATACCTATTCTTAAAAGAATTCCCCTCTTCGGTTCTCACCTTCTTCAACTCCCTACCAAGTTCTTTAAGCTTTTGTTCCTCAATTTGCTCGGCATGAACCATGAGACGAGAGATGTCCATGCTAGGAATCAACATAGCCGACCTAGATTCATTAATCACAAAACCGAATATCCCCATGACAAATTTGTTGATCTTGGACCTAGAATCGGCAACCATAGTAGGAGCATGCTTTGATAGTTGAGTGAATTTGAGGCTATACTCCTTCACGCTCATACCCCCTTGACGAAGGTTTATTATTTTTTGCATTTTTCTCTCCCTTATTTCCAAGGGAAAGAACCTATCAAGGAAAGTCGTTTTAAAAGCTCCCCAAGAAATCACCTTCTATAACCGGCCTCTCATCCTTCCATTGATCATACCACACTTGAGCCACATCTTTGAGTTGGTGGCGGATCGTTCTGCCTTTTCTTAAGAAAAAACACCCATAACATCAAGAACCTTGAACACTTCATCAATGAACCCTTGTAGGTCCTCTTCCACCTTAGAACCATAGAAAATAGGGGGATTCATCCTTGTGAAATCACTAATCCTTGAAGTGGTGGTATTAGCATTGGAGTTCACTTGCACCCTTGTATCCCTAGAAACATGGGTAGTCACCACTTGAGTGAATCTATGAATGGCCGACCTTATCTCAACATTAGACATAGCCCCTTCAATAAGAACTTGAGGGTTTTGAGGAGCTTGAGGGGGAACCACCTCATTCAAATTCTCCACTCCGACCCTTCGAGCATTGTTCTTTCTTGTATTCATTGCCTATAAGCACAAATAAAGGATTAGAAGAAAGGACTAGATATAGTTAAGAATCTTAGGCACGACTAAGGAATAACAAGAGAGTGAAAGTCCTAAGCATCACCTAGTCTCTCATTCATAAGTGTGGTGCGCTTCACAATTATGAATAAGACCCTACATAGACGTGGTTTAATGAGACATCAATCCTAAGAAGATTTAACCTCATGCTCTGATACCAAGTTTTTTATGACCCAAAGTACCTCCTAGGCGTAATCGGCGATGTCGTCCTCTATTAGGACTAATACAAGCCTCTTAGCATTCATCATAGCAAATCATAAGTCAAAATCTCGGAAAAATTTAAACTTTTGATTATATAGCATGGAGGTTTACATAGACCTCAACATAGGAAGCATACATAGGCTTCTTGCAATAGACCATAATAACATATAGGAATTCAGTCTAATATTGTGTCTCATATCAACCATCTATAACGAAGTCAAACAATCCGGGCAAAGCCCTTACACAAATTCATAATTGTCACATAGGGCTTACATCAATATCTTCAACAATAGGAAAGAAATGAATGTCTACTAGACAATACAAGTACTACTAAGATAGAGTATGGTAGCATCCTCGAACTAGAGGGTATACCAAAACTTGGAGAGTCTAGTCCAAGTCTTCTTGCTTTAGCCTCAATGATACCTCAACGGCCCGAACCTACAATAATTGGGGTAAAAGGGAAGAAATATGGGTTAGTACAAACCACATGTACTAAGTATGGTCCCTATGCATAAAAATCGTTAATGCATGAGAAAAGACACCATTTAGTCAAAATTATGCACAATGACCAACAATTCAATATACACATATAACGAACATCATAATAATATCAACATATAAGTAACTTAAGCAACACTTGTGCAATGCCAAGAATAAAGTCCCATAACCCTATTCAGAGCTAAGTATCACATTAAGCAACCCATTTCATACTTACAACATATTATCATATATAACATGCTTCATATACCAATACTAGTCATAGCTTATCAGCATAATCATAATAATAAAAGAACACTACTAGAATCATCCTATAGGATCCCACATGTGCAATGTGTAAGAGAAGTCCCATACCATCCCCCAGACTATGTAGTAACCTTTAAGACAACCCTAATAGAAATTCACATACATAACTTGTTCATACCTTTACTTTAGGGAAATAAGTACCATAACCGACATAAGACCATGTGAGCTACATGGAATTCGGTGTTCTACTCCCACACTAAAAAAAGAGGGTTAACACTTGCCTAAGGTGCAGCCATTTGTACATAGCTATTCTAGGTGGATCCACTAAGCTAGAGTCCTATGCGGGCACATAGTTAAGGGACAAGAAGATTGCTTCTAGAAACCTTGACTTACTAACGTGAGGGTTTCCATTTCATGAGACAACACATATATTGGGAATCCGGACTTACTAACATGAAGAAACTCATGTGGGAGGCCGGACTTACTAACGTGAGACCTCCATCTCATTTACATGCCCTTTCGGTGCTAAGTAATTATTCCCTTTTATTATCATCATATATCATCATACAGGTTCACATTAGCCTCTTCTAGACCCTTAGGTGAACATCTTATCATAATAGCTCATTGGTGATCGTAAGTGAGAACTATCCTTTCACTTTTAGACCCAACATTATAATCATGAGAAACTACATTCGCTTATATAATGGTCATACCATAACATAATTATGTACTTCATAGCCAATTCATATATCTAGGGTTAGAGATGAGGGATCCTTGTCACAAACATCACAACAACACAACTAGCTATAGCATCATTATCACATATGTAGATTTCGCCTTGCATAATTAAGATCAAAGGAGAATCAAGATCATACCTCATTGCCCTTCATGGGACTTCATACTTCAATACCAAAGAACTCACAACCAACATATGAAATAGGGAAATTCATGAAGTATTAACATAACTAAAATCAAAGTAAACAAGTGACATGTTCATCACCCTAAACAATTCACTTTAATCAAACCAAGAAATTAGGGATTTAGGGGAAAGACATGGGTCAAGGGCAAACTCATAGGAATTCATCAATTAACCCTTAATTCGTACTTCAACAACATTAATTCATCATAATTCATCACAATTAACTCACAATTTTGTTTTAGAAAGAAGACCAATGTGAGGAGAAAAACCCTTGTTTTGGGGAATTTAAAAATCATCTTTTGAAGAACCTCTAGGGGAAAGGATTAGCAAGAGTGAAAGAAACCATACCTTATAGATGATAAATCCACGAAATTGAGTTCTTGGAGCTCTTTTGGTCTTCAATGCAATTTTGTAGTAAGAGAGAAATTTGGGAGAGAGAGAGAGAAAGATTTTTGAGTTTAACTTGTGGAACTTGATTTGAGTGATAAAATTGACCTAAAACTGACCCTAATACATTATATAGTCACTCATTAAATTACCCAAAAGACCCCTCACTTAAATGGGTTTATTTGTGAAGTCAAAACACCCAAAATATGACTTTTTACGAATTTGGGAAGTGTCTCCGCGTCGCAGGATCAACAAGCACTTTTATTTTTGAGAAATAAATTGAACCAGTGAGGTCTGTGTTGGCTGCGCCTCGCACAGCAGCCCACTGATTCTTGACTTTTGCACACTTCTTTGGCAGCCTGCCCTACCCATGTTGGGGTCCTTCCCAAATACCCTTCTGGTGGTCCTTGGGGGGTCGTTATTGGACGTCTAGATTCTGTATACTACACTCTACCTATCAAAAGTACTTTTACAAGTTTTAGACTTCATTTGACCCTCCTAAACCTTCCCCAAACATAGGGAAGTCAACTAGTTTAATTTCGCTAGTTTTCGGATGTTAAGGCCTTTTTTTAATGCTATGGCTCCGAAACTTCTCAAACAAGTTATTTATACTTATTTAGGTCTCAAACCATCATTATTCAACATATTAAGCTATATTATAGGTCATGGAAATTTACGGGTGTGTCAAAATAATGGTCAGGCGACATCCGGCATTGCCTACCCCTATAGCCTTTGGCCTGCTCAACGGTTAGCAAATGTCAGGCGTAGCCTTCCAGTGTAGCCTTTGGACTGCACACAAAGGTGAGATGACGTCGTACATGACCTTTCCAAATCACCTTTGGCCTGCACAAAACTATCAGCCGACATCGGACGTGGCCTATCCGCATTGCCTTTGACCTGCACACAATAACCAGCCGACATCGAACGTGGGTTGCACCTATCGTCCCTAACCTGCACACATAAGTCAGCCAATGTTAGACATAACTTTCCAGAATCATCTCTAGTCGCACACATTGGTCTGCCAACTTTGGATGTGGGCTAGCTACATCGTCTGTAGCCTGTACACATTGATATGCTGACGTCAAACGTGGCCATGCAGCATCGCCAGTGACCTGCAGATTGCTCAGTTGACGTCGAGCGTGAACTGGTCGCATTAGCTGTTGATTGTGTACATCGCTTATTCGTTGTCGTGTGTGGACTGCCTATTTCGCCTTTGTCCTGCGAATAACGGTCAGGATACATTGTGCATTGCTTGCCCCCATCGCTTTTGGCCTGCGCAACGGTTCGTCGAAGTCGGGCGTGGACTTCCCTCATTGACTTTTGCCTGCACATAACAATCAACCAACGTCAGACGTGGCTTTCCGGCATGACTTTGTCCTACACACAACGGTCAGCCAACGTCCGACGTTGCCTACCCGCGTTGCCTTATTCCTGCACTCTACAGTCAGCCAACGTCAGACGTGGGATGCACCTATCGTCTGTGGCCTTCACACATCGGTCACTGATGTCGAACGTTGCCCGCCATTATCATCCTTAGCCTGTATACATTGGTATATCAACGTCATATATGGCTTGCAAGCATCGTCCATATCATGCACACATCAGTCAGCCGACGTAAGATGTGCCTTGGCCCATCGCATGTTCCATGCACATTCCGCTCGGCCGATATCATACTTTCCTACCCGCATCATCTGTGGCTTGCACTTGTTAGATGTACGATGTCGCATGCGGCAAAATTGATTTAGGACTAGTCGACAACATGCAGATGTCCATGTAGAACAAAAATCAAAAGAGTTTGAAACATCTTTTATTTGTACAAATATGTACTCTGTCATTAGTTTCACATGTTTATAAGTATTTTTGAGCTTTTTCATATTTTTTCCGACCTTGATTTATTTTTAAAATATTATTATTATGGGTTTTTATTTTTTACATCATATTTTAAAAATTAAAATTTATGAAATTTTTGAATTTAAGGTTACTTTATTTATTTGTGAATTTTTGGCACTATTTTTATACTTTTCTATATTTTCCCTATATTTTTTTAATTAATTACCCATTTTTAGGAATTACTGAACAAAAATAAAATTTTTAAAAATTGATAAATTGTTGAAATTAAGGTAACTGTATTTATTTGTGATTTTTGGGCGTTAATTTTATGTTTTTCACATTTTCCTATATTTTATTAATGAATTACCCATTTTCCAGAATTATTGAACAAAACAGAATTTAAAAAAATTGTTGAAAGTGTTGATAATAAGGTTACTATAATTATTTTTAAATTTTTGTATTAATTTTATTTTTTTCATATTTTTCCTATTTTTTATTCATGAATTACCCATTCTCGGGATTTACTTAATAAAATTAAAACAATTTTTTTGTAGAAATTGATAAATTTAATGTGACTATATCTTTTAGTGATTTTTTTGCAATAATTTATTTTTTTCATATTTTCCTACTTTTTCTTCATTAATTATCCATTTTTGAGATTTACCGAACTAAATAAAAATTAAAACTTGTCCAAATTTTTGAATTTAAGGTTACTATATTTATTTGTTTAATTTTTCTGTTAATTTTATATAACTTTTTTTATATTTTTCCTATTTTTTATTCATCAATTACTCATTTTCAAGATATACCAAACATAAATAAAATTAAAAAATAATTGTTGAAATTGTTGAATTTAAGGTTACTATATTTATTTGTTAAGTTTTGGCATTATTGTTATATTTTTTTTCATATTTCTCCTATGTTTTATTAATAAGTTACTCATTTTCAAGATTTACCTAAAATATAAAAAATAAAAAAATAGTTGAAACTATTTTTATAGATAAAAATATATTTTATACCTTAGAACGTGCATATTTGGGTTGTACTTGTTCATTATGAATCTCTAGAAAAATTATGTCTACTCCTCTTAGTTAGAATCCACGCCACAGAATCAAGAGGTCCAAGTAGGCCACACATCAAACGTGGCATGTAGGCATCGGGAAAGCGACATCGGCCAACTACAGGCACATCAACCAATGCTTGTACGCATTAGACGTGGCGTGTGTGCACCTGGAAAGCGACATCACCGTCGACCAATAGCAGGAAGCATTGTCCGTAGCTAGTGTGCATCGGGCAAGCGACGTCGACCAACGACAGGCAGCATTAGACAAGGCATTAACGCATAAGTCGTGGCGTGTGCGCATCAGCTGGGGGAATGAGCGTCGGCCAATGGAAGAACATTAGCCAAGGCATGTGCACTTCGGGCAAGGGACGTTCACCAGCCGCAAGCGTCATCGTCCAGGCGACATTGGTCGTAGACATCCCGCATCAATCCTGGCTTGTGCATATCTCTTAGTCGATGTTGTACATACACTACCCGCATTGGTCGTAGCTTGTGCCCATCACATTGTTGAGCTTGGACTACCCGCATCGCCTTTGGCTGGTACATAATAGTAAGCTAACATCAGGTGTTTCTTGACCGCATCGCCTTTAACCTGCACAGAATGGTCAGGCGACGTTGGAAGTGGCCTACCCGCATCGCCTTGTCCTGTACACAACGGCCAGCCAACAACGGACGTGGTCTGCCCACATTGACTTTGACCTAAACAGAACAATCAGTCAATATAGTACGTGGGATGCACCTGTCGTCCTTGTCCAGCACACACTAGTCAGCCGACGTTAGATGTGGTTTGCCAGCACTATCCGCAGCCTGCACACACCGGTCTTCCAACGTTGAACGTGGCCTACCAGAATCATTAAAAGCCTGCACACTTTGGTGTGCCGACGTCGTACGTGGATTCAGTATCGTCCATAGACTGCACACATT
The DNA here is from genome assembly GCA_016801875.1 of Solanum sitiens. Lineage (NCBI taxonomy): Eukaryota > Viridiplantae > Streptophyta > Magnoliopsida > Solanales > Solanaceae > Solanum > Solanum sitiens. Next base: position 4,653,458 of record JABWTJ010000025.1, read on the forward strand.
TGTGTGACGATGACGGCCAATGGCAAGCAGCATCCACCAAGGTCTGCAGGCATCTAACAAGGTATGTGCGCATCTGGCATGCTACATCGGCCAATAACATGTAGTTTCAATCAAGGCATGCAGGCACATACACGACTTTTGCTTATCTCGCAAGCGATGTCGGTCAATGGCTTGCGACATCAGCAAAGTCCTACATTCACGGACGTGGCATGTGCTAATTGTGGCAAGAGACGTCGGACAACGACATGCACCATTAGCCAAGTCCTGCACGCATAAGCCTTGGTGTGTGCACCTCGGCTAGGCAATATGAGTCGTGGTCTGAGCGCATCGACAAGCCAACATCTAATATTGCCTGCATGCATCGGTCAAGGAGACATTGGGCAATGGCAGGCAGCAAATGCAAAGGCCTGCATGCATCAGTTATGGCGTGTGCGCATTGACTTGAGACATCAGTCGTGGCCTGCGCACACCGGTTGCGGGACATTCGCATTGCTAACGTTAGGCAGCATCTGCCAAGGCCCATGCGCTTTAGGAAAGCGACATTGGCCTATGATCGACAGCTTCAACCAAGGAATGTTTGCTTCGAGCAAGCGACATCGGCCAATGCCAAGCGGTAAGCGACATCGGCCAATGACAAGTAGTAAGCGACATCAACCATGCAATAGTGGTTGTGGACGTCCGTATCGGACATGTCCACTGGACATCACTTAGCTGATGTAGGGCGCGATCCAGCTGCATCGGTCATGTCCTCTGCACATCACTCAATGGTCTTCGGGCTTGGACTTCCGGCATTTCCATCGGCCTGCACACAACGACAAGTTGGCGTTGGACATTGGCTGCCCATATCGGTCGTGGCCTGCACATTGCTCCGCCGAAGTCGGCCATGACTTCCTGCATCGACAGTGTCTTTTGCACATCGCTCAGCTGTCATCAGGCGCGGACTTCCCGCATCTCCATTGGCCTACAAACAAAACTCAAGCAACATAAGGTGTTGCCTACCCCCATCGCCTTTGGCCTTCACGACGGTCAGGCGACGTCGAGTGTGGACCTCCCACATTTCCTTTGGCCTGCACACTACGGCCAGCCGACGTCGGACATGCCCTTCTTGCATCGCCTTTTTCTGTACATAATGGTTAGGCGACGTCAGACGTAGCTTACCCGTATCTCAATTTGCTTGCACACAACGCTAAGCTAACGTCTGACGTGGGCTACACCTATTTTCCATGGCATGCACACATCGGTCAGCCAACGTCGGACGTGGCCTGCCAGCATTGTTCATAGCATGCACACATCTATCTACCAACGTTGGACGTGGCTTGCAAGCATCGTCCATAGCCTGCACACATTGGTCTGCCGATATTAGACGTGGCCTGGCATATCGCTCATGGCCAGTGCACATCGTCCGTATCCTGCACACATTGTTCATATTTTTCCTATTTGTTATTTATGTACTACCCATTTTTGGGATTTACTGAATGAAAACAAATTAAAACTAATTTGTTGAAATTAAAGATTTTAAGGTTACTGTATTTGTTTATAAATTTGTGGCATTCATTTTATAATTTTTCATATTTTTCTAGTTTTTATTCATGAATTACCCATTTTTGAGATTTACCAAACAAAAATAAAAATTAAAAGAAATGGTTGAAATTGTTGAATTTAAGATTACCATAATTATTGGTGAATTTTTGGCGTTAATTTTATATAAATTTTTTCCATATTTTTCCTATTTTTTATTAATTAATTACTCATCTTCGAGATATACATGTCAAAAATAAAAATTAAAAAAAATTGTTGAATTTAAGGTTAATATATTTGATTGTGAAGTTCTTGCGTTATTTTAATGTTTTCTCATATTTTTCCTATGTTTTATTAATCAGTAACTCATTTTTAGTATTTACCGAAATAAATAAAATCTAAAAATATTGTTGAAAACTATTTTTTATATAGAAAGTTATTTGTGAAAGCTTATGTGTGATTGTACCTTGGAACGTGCATATTTGGGTTGTACATGTTCATTATGAATCTCTGGAAAAATCAGTCTACTCCTCTTAGTTAGAATCCGCGCCACGGAATCAAGACCTCCAAGTAGGCCATGCATCAGACGTGGCATGTGGGCATTGTGCAAGTGACGTCACGCAACTGTAGGCGACATCAACCAAGGCCTTCACGCATTGGCCGTAGATATCTACATCTGGCAAGATACATCGGTGTCGGTGAATGGGATGCAACATTGTCCAGTGCGCATCTGGCAAGCGACGTCGGCCAATGACACGCAGCATAAACCAAGGCCTGCACGCATTAGCCGTCGCGTGTACGCATAAGCTGGGCGACATCACCGTCAACTAATAACAGGCATCATCAGCCAAGGCTTGTACTCTTCGAGCAAACGACGTCCACTAACGGCAAGCGGCAAGCGGCATCCGCCAGGCGACATTGGTCATGGAACGCCCGCATCGATTGTGGCCTATTGTACGTCGCTTAATGGATGTTGGCCATGGACTACCCGCATCGGCCATGGATTGTGAACATCCATTAATCATTATCAGACGTGAACTACCCGCATCTCCCTTGGCATGCACACAACGGTTAGCCAACGGCAGGCGTTGCCTAGCCACATCTTTTTTGACCTGCACAAAATGGTCAGTCGACATTGTACGCAGTGTGCTTGCATCATCTGTGGCCTGCACACAATGGCTAGCAGACGTCGGACGTGGTCTTCCCACATCCGCTTTGACCTGCATACAACTGTCAGTCGGCATTAGGCGTGGGATGCACCTACCGTCCGTGAACTGCACAAATCAGTCAAATGATGTCGTACATGGCGTGCCAGCATCATCCACAGCCTGCACACATTGGCCTGTTGACGTCTAACATGGCCTGCCAGCATTGTCTGTAGGATGCACAAATCGGTCTACAGATATCGAACGTAGCCTTTCATCATCGTCCGTAGCCTACACACATTAGTATGCCAACATAAGACGTTGCCTGCCAGCATCTTCTGTAGCCTGCACCCATTGGTCTACTGATGTCAGCCGACGGCAGAGCAGCATCAGCCAAGGCCTTACACAATCTGACATAGCATGTGCGCATCAAGCAAGTGATATCAGCCAGTGGCATGCGGCTTCAGCCAAGGCTAGCACACACAAACATTGGCGACATCGACCAATGGAAGGAAGCTTTAACCAACGCTTGCACGCATCAGTCGTGGCTGTGCGCATCGACAGGGTAATATCAATCATGGCATGCATGCATTGGCCAAGCGATGTGGGCCAAGGCATGCACTATCAGACAAGTTTTCACATATCTTACATGGTTTGTGCACATCTGGCAAGCGACGTCAGATAACGACATGCAACATCATCCATGGTATGCACATACCACTTGTGACATATGCAAATCAGCTTGGTGAAATCGATATCGGCCAACTACAAGATCCATGAGAAATGGCTTGTGCGCTTCATGCAAGCAACGTCAGCCAACGGCTGGCACCATCAGCCAAGTCTTGCACGCATCTTACATGGCATGTGTGAATCTGGCAAGTGACGTTGGCCAATGGAATGCAGCATCAGCCAAGGCCTGCACCTATCACACATGATGTGTGTGCATTGGCTAGGCAATATTTGCATCGGCCAATGTCAGGCAGAATCAGCCAAGGCCTATGCGCTTTAGTAAAGCGACGTTGGACAAGAAAGGCAGCATCAACCAAGGCATATGTGCTTCAGAAAGCAACGTTGGACAACGAAAGGGAGCATCAACCAAGGCATGCACACATCAACCATGGCATGTGCACATCAGTAGGGAAACATCGGCGTCGGCCAATGACAAGCAACATCAACCGAGCCCTATTTGTTTCGAGCAAGCGACATCAGCCAACGGTAATTGACATCTGCCAAGAGACATTAGTCGTGGACTATCACATTGGTCGTGGTCTATGCATATCGCATCATCCTTAGCCGGTGTAAATCACTCAACGGTAGTAAGACTAGGCCTTCCTTCATCGCCATTGGCATACACACAATGGACAGCTGACATCGCATTGCTTCGTCAACTTTGGCTTTGGACTGCGTGCATCGGTCATGGCTTGTGCATATTACTCAACAATCATCGGGGGTGGACTGCCCAAATCGCCCTTGGCCTGCAAAAAATGTTCAGACGATATCAGGCGTTGCCTGCCCCCATCACCTTTGGACTGCACAATGATCACCTAACATAGGGCGTGACCTTCCCGCATGGGCTTTGGCCTACACACAACAGTGAAACAACATGGGATATGGCCTTCCCACATCTCCTTTGGCCTGCACACAACAAACAGTCGATGTGGCCTACATACAACGCACAACCAACATCGGCCAATGACAAGCGGCATCGACAAGGCGACATTAGTCATGGATCGCCCGCATCGGTCGTGGCCTCCTCACATTGCTCAACTGATGATGTGGACTACCCCCATGGGTCATGGATTGTGAACATCGCTCAGTCATTCTCAGGAGTGGACTACAACATTGTCCTTGGCCTACATACAATGGTTTGCCAACACCGTGAGTTGCCTGCCCGCGTCGCCTCTGGCATGCACACAATGGTGAATAGACATCTGGCGAGTCTTGCCCGTATCGCCTTTGGCTTTCACAAAATGGTCAGCTAACGTAGGACGCAGTCTGCCAACATTGCCTTTTGTTTGGACACAACAACCAGTTGACGTCAAACAAGGTCTTCCAGCATCGTCCGTATCCCGCACACATCGATCTTCCGAAGTTGAACTTGTCCTACCAGTATCGTCAGTAGCCTACACATATTGGTTAGCCAATGTCAAACGTGGCATGCCAACATTGTCAGTAACCTGCAAACATTATTTTGCCAAAGTCGAACATGGCCTGCCAGCATCGTACATAGCCTCCACGCATCAGTCTTTCTATGTCACCAAATGATAGCAAACATCACCTATGGTAGGCACACATATGACGTGGCATGTGCGCATCTGGCAAGTGATGTCGGCCAATTGCATGCGGCTTAAGCCAATGCATAAGCCAATACCTGTACGCACAGACATGGTATGTTCATATCTGACAACAAATATCGGCAAATGGCATACAACTCTGCTAAGACCTGCATGCATGGGTGTAGCATGTGCGCATCTTTCAAGCGACGTCAGCCAACGGCATGATGCATCAGCCAAGTCCTGCACGCATCAGTCGTTGCCTGTGCACAACGGCTGGGCGATGTCAGCCGTGGTTTGAGAGAATCGGCCATGCAACATCAGTTATGGTGTGCAAACATCAGCCATGTAACATTAATTTTTGTGTGCACGCCTTGGCCAAGCAACATCGGACTACGGCAGGCACCATCAGCCGTGGCGTGTGCTCATCTGGCAAAAGGCGTTGGCCAATGCAATGCAACATCAGACAAGGACTACACAAATCATGCGTGGCGTGTGAGAATCAGTTGTGGTTATTTGAATTGGCCAACGTCAGGCAGCATCAATTAAGACTTGTGCGCTTCGAGAAAGCGACATTGGCCAACGGCAGGCAACATAAGCCAAGAACTTTAAGCATCTACCATGGTGTGAGCATATCGGCAGGGCGACATCAGCGTCGGCTAATAGTAGGCATCATCATCCAAGGCCTTTGTGCTTTGGGATAGTGACATCAGCCAATAACAAGCGACATCGGCAAGGTGACATTGGTGGTGGACTACCGCATCGGTCGTGGCCTATGCACATCGCTCAGCCTATATCTGTCGTGGACCGGCCTAATCGTCCATGGCCTGTGCACATCATTCATCGGTGGTTGGACTTGGCCTTCCTCTATCGCCCTTGGACTGCACACAAGGATCATCCAACGTCAAACGTGGGCTGCCTGCATCGGTCGTAGCTTGCATATTGCTAAGTCGACGTCGGTCGTAAACTACCTCAATCGGCCATGGCTTATGCAAATCGCTCCATCATCAGCGGGCATGGACTACCCGCAACGCCCTTGGCTTGCAAATAATGGTCAGGTGACATCCTGCATTGCCTGCCCCGATCACCTTTGGTCGGCTCAACGGTTAGCAAACGTCAGGCGTAGCCTTCCAGTATAGCTTTGGCCTGCACATAAAGGTGAGCTAAGGTCGGGTGTGTCCTACCCAAATCGCCTTTGTCCTGCACATAACTATTAGCCGAAGTCGGACGTGCCCTACCTACATCTCCTTTTAACTACACACAACAGCCAACCGACGTCGAACGTTAGCTGCACCTATTATCCCTGACTTGCACACATCAGTCATCCATTTGTTATATGTTACTTGCCAACATCTTCTGCAGTCGCACACATTGGTATGCCAACGTCGGATGTGGCCTGCCTACATCGTCTGTAGCCTTCACACATAGGTATGCTGACGTCAAACGTGGCCACGTCGCATCGCTTGTGGCCTGCTCATTGCTTAACTGACATTGATCGTGGACTGGCCGCATCAGCTGTGGCTTCTGCACATCGCTCATTCATTGTCGTGTGTGGACTGCATCTATCTTCTTTGTCATGCGAACAACGGCCAGGCGACATTGTGCATTGCCTGTACCTATCGCCTTTGGCATGCACAACGGTCCGTGAACGTCGGGCTTGGCCTTCCCTCATTGCCTTTTGCCTGCACAAAATAGTCAAACGACGTCGGACGTGGCCTTTCGCATACCTTTGTTCATCACACAATGGCCAGCCATTATCGGACGTTTCCTACCCGAGTTGCCTTAATCCTACACACTAAAGTCAATTGACATCAGACGGGGCTGCACCTATCGTCTTTGGCCTTCATGCATCGGTCAGCCAATATCGGACGTGTTCTGCCATCATCATGCTTAGCCTATATACATTGGTATGTCGACGTCGTACGTAGACTGCCAACATCGTCCATAGCGTGCAAACATTAGTTAGCCGATGTAAGAAGTGTCATGGCTGTATCGCGTGTGGCCTTCACTATTTGCTCAGCTGACATCGGAATTTCCTACATGCGGATGTCCATGCAGATCAAAAATCAAAAACAGTTTTAAACATCTTTTATTTGTACAAATATGTACTCTATCATTATTTTCACATGTTTAAAAGTATTTTCTAGCATTTTCATATTTTTTCCAACCTTGATTAATTTTTTAAAATTTATTTTTATGGGTTTTTATTTTATAGATCATACTTTAAAAATTAAAATTTATGAAATTGTTGAATTTAATGTTACTTTATTTATTTGTGAATTTTAGGCTATAATTTTATAATTTTCTAATGAGTGTTTGTACCTTAGAACGTGCATATTTGGGTTGTACATATCATTATGAATCTCTAGAAAAATCATGTCTAATCCTCTTAGTTAGAATCCATGCCACAGAATCAAGAGCTCCAAATAGGCCACACATCAAACGTGGCATGTGGACAACGGGAAAAGTGATGTCGGCCGACTACAAACGCATCAACCAAGGCTTGTACTCATCAGACGTGGCGTCTGTGCGCCTGGAAAGCGACATCAACATTGGCCAACAACAAAAAGCATTATCCGTAGCTAGTGTGCATCAGGAAGGTGACGTCGGCCAACGACAGGCAACATTAGACAAGTAATGAACGTATAAGCTGTGGCGTGTGTGCATCAGCTAGGGGAATGAGCGTCGGCTAATGGCAGAACATCAACCATGGCATGTTCACTTCGGGCAAGGGACGTTTGCCAGCCGCAATCATAATCGGCCAGGCGACATTGGTCGTAGACATCCCGCATCGATAATGGCTTGTGCATATCGCTCAGTCGACGTTGGACATGGACAGCCCACATGACCGTGGCTTGTGCACATAGCTTAGTCATTGTTGAGCATGACTACACGCATTGCCATTATCCTACACATAATAGTCAGCCAACATCAGGCGTTTCCTGTCCGCATCGCCTTTAACTTGCACAAAATTGTTAGAAGAAGTCAGAAGTGGCCTACCCGCATCGCCTTTGTCCTGCACACAACGGCCAGCCAATGACAAACGTGGTCTGCCCGCATTAACTTTGACCTGAACACAACAGTCAGCCGATATTTGACGTGGGATGCACATATCTTCCATGCCAGCACACATTTGTCAGTCGACGTCAGATGATCTCTGCCAGCACTGTCCGCATCCTCCATACATCGGTCTTCCAACGTCAAATGTGGCCTACCAGCATCATCAAAATCCTGCACACTTCGGTGTGTCATCGTCGGACGTGGCCTGCCAATATCGTCCATATCCTGCAAATATTTGTCTGCCGGTGACGGTCAATGGCAGGAAGCATCCGCCAAGTTTTGCACACATCTGACAAGGCATGTTCGCATTTGGCATGCGACATCGGCCAATGGCATGTCATTTCAGCCAAAGCATGCAAGCACATACGTGATTTTTGCTTATCTCTCAAGCGATGTTGGTCAATGGCTTGCGTTATCGGCAAAGTCCTACATCCACGGACGTGGCATGTGCTCATTGTTGTAAGCGACGTCGGCAAACGACATGTACCATTAGCCAAGGCCTTCACGCATAAGCCTTGGTGTGTGCACATCGGCTGGGCAATACGAGTCGTGGTCCTGCATGCATAAGTTATGGCGTGTGCACATTGACTAGCAACATCGGTCGTGGCCTGCGCTCATCGATTGTGCGACATTTTTATCGGCTAACGTCAGGCAACATCTGCCAAGGCCCGTGCGCTTCAGGAAAGCAACGTTGGCCTACGATCGACAACATCAACCAATGACTGTGTGCTTCGGGCAAGTGACATCGGCCAACGGCAAGCGGTAAGCGACATCAGCCAACGACAAATGGTAAGCGACATCAGCCTTGCGATAGTGGTTGTGGACGTCTGTATCGGTTATGGCCTATGGAAATCGCTCAGCCGATGTCGGGTGTGGTCCAACCGCATTAGTCGTGTCCTCTGCACATCACTCAACGGTCGTTGGGCTTGGACTTCCGACATCGCCATCGGCCTGCACACAACTACAAGTAGACATTTGACATTGGCTACCCACATCGGCCGTGGCCTACACATTTCTCCGTCGATGTTAGCCGTGGAATTCCTGCATAAACCGTGGCTTGTGCACATCGCTCAGCCGTTGTCAGGCGCAGACCTCCCACATTGCCTTTGGCCTGCACACAACAGTCAGCCGACGTTGGACATGACCTTCTTGCATCGCCTTTGTCCTGTATATAACAGCTAAGCGACGTTGGACATGGCCTGCCCGTATCTCCATTTTCCTGCACACAACAGTAAGCCAATGTCAGAAATGAACTACACCTATTTTCGTGGCCTGCACACATCGATCAGCCAACGTCGAACGTGGCCTGCCTGCATTGTTCATAGCATGTACACATCTTTCTACCGACGTTGGACGTGGCTTGCAAGCATCGTTTGTAGCCTGCACATATTGGTCTGTCGATGTAGACATGGCCTGGCATATTGCTCGTGGCTAGTACACATCGTCCGTAGCCTGCACACATTGTTCAGATTTTTCATATTTGTTATTCATGTATTACCCATTTTAGGGATTTAGCGAATGAAAATAATTTGTTGAAATTGATGATTTTAAGGTTAATGTACTTGTTTGTAAATTTTTCGCGTTAATTTTATATTTTTTCTATATTTTCCTAGTTTTTATTGATGAATTACCCATTTTTGAGTTTACCGAACAAAAATAAAAATTAAAAGAAATTGTTGAAATTGTTGAATTTAAGATTACTATATTTATTTGTGAAGTTATGGCATTTATTTTATATAAATTATTTTTCCTATTTTTCCTATTTTTTATTCTTCAATTACTCATCTTCGAGATATACCGGTCAAAAATAAAAATTTAAAAATGTGTTGAATTTAAGGTTACTATATTTGTTTGTGAAGTTCTTGCGTTATTTTAATATTTTCTCATATTTTTTCTATGTTTTATTAATAAGTAACTCATTTTTAATATTTACTGAAAAAAATAATAATTAAAAAAATTGTTGAAATTTAATTTTTTTATGTACAGTTATTTGTGGAAGCTAATGTGTGATTGTACCTTGGAACGTGCATATTTGGGTTGTAAATGTTCATTATGAATGTCTATGAAAATTAGTCTACTCCTCTTAGTTAAAATCCGCGCCACGGAATCAAGAGCTCCAAGTAGGCCATGTTCAGACTTGGTATGTGGGCATCGGGCAAGCGACGTCAGCTACCTATAATCGACATCAACAAAAGCCTACACACATCGAACATAGCATGTCTACGTCTGGCAAGAGATATCGACGACGGCGACTAAGCAACATTGTCCAGTGCGCATCTGACTAGCGTCGTCGGCCAATGATAGAAAAATCAACCTAGTCCTGAATGCATTAGTTGTTGCGTGTATGCATAAGTTGGGCGACATCACCGTCAGCTCATAGAAGGAAGAATAAGCCAAGGCCTGTGCTCTTCGAGCAAGAGACGTCCACCAATGCCAAGCGGCATTGACCAGGCGACATTTATCGTCGACCGCCCGCACTGATTGTGGCCTGTTGCAAGTCGCTCAGTGGACGTTGTCCATGGACTACCCGCATCGTCCATGGCTTGTGCACATCGCTTAATCATTATTGGACATGAACTACCCGCATCTTCCTTGGCCTGTACATAACAGTTAGCCAAAGTCAGGCGTTGCCTACCTGCATCGCTTTTGACCTTTAAAGAATGGTCAGTCGACGTCAGATGCAGCGTGCTTGTATCACCTGTGGCCTGCAGACAATGGCTAGTTGACGTCGGACGTGGTCCGCCCGCATCACCTTTGACCTGCATACAACTGTCATCCGACCTCAGCCATGGGATTCACCTACAGTCCGTGACCTGCACAAATTGGTCAGATGATGTCAGACGTGACGTACCTGCATCATTCGCAACCTGCATACATTGGCCTGCTGACGTCTAACGTGTCTTGCAAGCGTTGTCTTTAGCCTGTAGACAACGAACGTAGCCTTCCCTCATTGTTCGTACCCTACACACATCAGTATGCCAATGTCCAATGTTGCCTGCCTGCATATTTTGTAGCCTGCACACATGGTCTACCGATGTGAGCCAACGGTAGGCAGCATCAGCCAAGGCCTTAACAGATCTGAAGCAGCATGTGCGCATCTGGAAAATGACATCAGTTAGTGGCATGTGACTTCAGCCAAGGCCTGCACGAAGAGACGTGTCTTGTGCATATCTAGGAAGCGACGTCAGCTAATGTCTTGCGACATCAGCCAAGGCTTGCATACACGGACTTGGCATGTGCATATTTTGCAAGCAACATCGACCAACGATATGCAACATCCACAAAGTCCTGCACGCATCACCTGTGGCGTGTGCACATCGGTTGGCAGACATCCGTCATGGTCTGAGTGTATCGGCCAAGTGACATCGGTTGTGGCAAGCATGGATCGGCCAATGATAGGAAGCAACGGCCAAGGCCTGCACGCATCAACTGTGGCGTGTGCGAATTGACTGGGAGACATCGGTCGTGGACTATGAGCATCTGCCAGGAGACATTGACCAATGGCAAGATGCATCAATCAAGGCTTGCATACATCAGTCGTGGATGTGCGCATCGATAGGGCAACATCAATCGTGGCATGCGTGCATCGGCCAGGCGACGTAGGCCAATGGAAGGTAGCATCTGCCAAGGTTTTCACACATCTTACATGGTTTGTGCGCATTTGGAATGAGAAGTAAGTCAACGATGCATCATCATCCATGGCATGCACATATCACTTGTGGCGTGTGTGCATCAGCTTGGCAAAATCGACATCGGCCAATATCATCCTTGGCCGGTGCAAATCACTCAACGGTAGTAAGACTAGGCCTTCCTGCATCGCCGTTGGTCTACACACAGTGGAAAGCTGACATCGTATGTGGGCTACGCTCATCTGCGTGGCGTGCACATTGCTCCGCCAACTTCAGCTTTGGACTGGGCGCATCTGTCGTGGCTTGTGCACATTACTCAATAATCATCGGGAGTGGACTTCCCAAATCTCCCTTGGCCTACAAAAAACGTTATGATGATATCAGGCGTTGGCTGTCCCCAATCACCTTTGGACTGCACAACGGTCACCTAACGTAGGGCGTGACCTTCCCGCATGGCCTTTGGCCTACACAAAAAGGTGAGCCGACATGGGATATGGCCTTCCCGCATCTCCTTTAACATGCACACAACAAACAACCGACATGGCCTGTATACAACGGTCAGCCGACATCGGCCAACGACAAGCGGCATCGTTAAGGCGACATTAGTCATGGATCGCCCGCATCGGTCGTGGGCTCCGCACGGGTAATGGATTCTGAACATCGCTCAGTCATTCTCAGGCGTGGACTGCAACATCGTCCTTGGCCTACATACACTGGTTTGCCGACACCGTGAGTTGCCTGTCCGCGTCGCCTTTGGCATGCACACAATGGTGAATAGACATCTGGCGATTCTTGCCCGTATCGCCTTTGGCTTTCACAAAATGGTCAGCTAACGTAGGACGCAGTCTGCCAACATTGCCTTTTGTTTGGACACAACAATCAGTTGACGTCAAACAAGGTTTTCCAGCATCGTCCGAATCCCGCACACATCTATCTTCCGAAGTTGAACTTGGCCTACCAGTATCGTCAGTAGCCTGCACATATTGGTCAGCCAATATCAAACGTGGCATGCCAACATTGTCAGTAACCTGCAAACATTATTTTGCCAAAGTCGAACATGGCCTGCCAGCATCGTACATAGCCTCCACGTATCGGTCTTTCGATATCACCAAATGATAGCAAACATCACCCATTGTAGGCACACATATGACGTGGCATGTGCGCATCTGGCAAGTGATGTCGGCCAATTGCATGCGGCTTAAGCCAATGCATAAGCCAATGCCTGTACGCACAGACATGGTATGTCATATCTGACAACAAATATCGGCAAATGGCATACAACTCAGCTAAGACCTGCATGCATGGGTGTAGCATGTGCGCATCTTTCAAGCGACGTCAGCCAACGGCATGATGCATCAGCCAAGTCCTGCACGCATCAGTCGTTGCGTGTGCACAACGGCTGGGCGATGTCAGCCGTGGTTTGAGAGAATCGGCCAAGCAACATTAGTTATGGTGTGCAAACATCAGCCATGTAACATTAGTTTTGGTGTGCACGCATTGGCCAAGCAACATCGGACTACGGCAGGCACCATCAGCCGTGGCGTATGCTCATCTGGCAAAAGATGTTGGCCAATGCAATGCAACATCAGACAAGGACTACACAAATCATGCGTGGCGTGTGAGAATCAGTTGTGGTTATTTGAATTGGCCAACGTCAGGCAACATCAATTAAGACTTGTGCGCTTCGAGAAAGCCACGTTGGCCAACGACAAGCAACATAAGCCAAGAACTTCAAGCATCTGCCATGGTGTGAGCATATCGGCAGGGCGACATCAGCGTTGGCTAATAGTAGGCAGCATCATCCAAGGCCTTTGTGCTTTGGGATAGTGACATCAGCCAACAATAAGCGACATCGGCAAGGTGACATTCGTGGTGGACTACCGCATCGGTCGTGGCCTATGCACATCGCTCAGCCTATATCTGTTGTGGACCGGCCTCATCATCCGTGGCCTGTGCACATCATTCATCGGTGGTTGGACTTGGCCTTCCTCTATCGCCCTTGGACTGCACACAAGGATCATCCAACGTCAAACGTGGGCTGCCTGCATCGGTCGTGGCTTGCATATTGCTAAGTCGACGTCGGTCGTAAACTACCTCAATCGGCCATGGCTTGTGCATATTGCTCAATCATCAGCGGGCATGGACTACCCGCAACGCCCTTGGCTTGCAAGTAATGGTCAGGTGACATCCTGCATTGCCTGCCCCGATCACCTTTGGTCGGCTCAACGGATAGCAAACGTCAGGCGTAGCCTTCCAGTATAGCTTTGGCCTGCACATAAAGGTGAGCTAAGGTCGGGTGTGTCCTACCCAAATCGCCTTTGTCCTGCACATAACTATTAGCCGAAGTCGTACGTGGCCTACCTACATCTCGTTTTAAATACACACAACAGCCAACCGACGTCGAACGTTAGCTGCACCTATTATCCCTGACTTGCACACATCAGTCATCCATTTGTTATACGTTACTTGCCAACATCTTCTGCAGGAGCACACATTGGTATGCCAACGTCGGATGTGGCCTGCCTACATCGTCTGTAGCCTTCACACATCGGTATGCTGAAGTCAAACGTGGCCACGTCGCATCGCTTGTGGCCTGCTCATTGCTCAACTGACATTGATCGTGGACTGGCCGCATCGGCTGTGGCTTCTGCACATCGCTCATTCGTTGTCGTGTGTGGACTGCATCTATCTTCTTTGTCATGCGAACAACGGCCAGGCGACATTGTGCATTGCCTGTACCTATCGCGTTTGGCATGCACAACGGTCCGTGAACGTCGGGCTTGGCCTTCCCTCATTGCCTTTTGCCTGCACAAAATAGTCAAACGACGTCGGACGTGGCCTTTCGCATACCTTTGTTCATCACACAATGGCCAGCCATTATCGGACGTTTCCTACCCGAGTTGCCTTAATCCTACACACTAAAGTCAGCTGACATCAGACGGGGCTGCACCTATCGTCTGTGGCCTTCATGCATCGGTCAGCCAATATCGGACGTGTCCTGCCATCATCATGCTTAGCCTATATACATTGGTATGTCGACGTCGTACGTAGACTGCCAACATCGTCCATAGCGTGCAAACATTAGTCAGCCGACGTAAGAAGTGTCATGGCTGTATCGCGTGTGGCCTTCACTATTTGCTCAGCCGACATCGGAATTTCCTACATGCGGATGTCCATGCAGATCAAAAATCAAAAAGAGTTTTAAACATCTTTTATTTGTACAAATATGTACTCTATCATTAGTTTCACATGTTTAAAAGTATTTTCTAGCATTTTCATATTTTTTCCAACCTTGATTAATTTTTTAAAATTTATTTTTATGGGTTTTTATTTTATACATCATACTTTAAAAATTAAAATTTATGAAATTGTTGAATTTAATGTTACTTTATTTATTTGTGAATTTTAGGCTATAATTTTATAATTTTCTAATGAGTGTTTGTACCTTAGAACGTGCATATTTGGGTTGTACATATCATTATGAATCTCTAGAAAAATCATGTCTAATCCTCTTAGTTAGAATCCATGCCACAGAATCAAGAGCTCCAAATAGGCCACACATCAAACGTGGCATGTGGACAACGGGAAAAGTGATGTTGGGCTACTACAAACTCATCAACCAAGGCTTGTACTCATCAGACGTGGCGTGTGTGCGCCTGGAAAGCGACATCAACATTGGCCAACAACAAAAAGCATTATCCGTAGCTAGTGTGCATCAGGAAGGTGACGTCGGCCAACGACAGGCAACATTAGACAAGTAATGAACGTATAAGCTGTGGCGTGTGTGCATCAGCTAGGGGAATGAGCGTCGGCTAATGGCAGAACATCAACCATGGCATGTTCACTTTGGGCAAGGGACGTTTGCCAGCCGCAATCATAATCGGCCAGGCGACATTGGTCGTAGACATCCCGCATCGATAATGGCTTGTGCATATCGCTCAGTCGACGTTGGACATGGACAACCCACATGACCGTGGCTTGTGCACATAGCTTAGTCATTGTTGAGCATGACTGCACGCATCGCCATTATCCTACACATAATAGTCAGCCAACATCAGGCGTTGCCTGCCCGCATCGCCTTTAACTTGCACAAAATTGTTAGAAGAAGTCAGAAGTGGCCTACCCGCATCGCCTTTGTCCTGCACACAACGGCCAGCCAATGACAAACGTGGTCTGCCCGCATTAACTTTGACCTGAACACAACAGTCAGCCGATATTTGACGTGGGATGCACCTATCTTCCATGCCAGCACACATTTGTCAGTCGACGTCAGATGATCTCTGCCAGCACTGTCCGCAGCCTCCACACATCGGTCTTCCAACGTCAAATTTGGCCTACCAGCATCATCAAAAGCCTGCACACTTTGGTGTGTCATCGTCGGATGTGGCCTACCAATATCGTCCATATCCTGCACACATTTGTCTGCCGGTGACGGTCAATGGCAGGCAGCATCCGCCAAGTTTTGCACACATCTGACAAGGCATGTTCGCATTTGGCATGCGACATCGGCCAATGGCCTGTCATTTCAGCCAAAGCATGCAAGCACATACGTGATTTGTGCTTATCTCTCAAGCGATGTTGGTCAATGGCTTGCGTTATCGGCAAAGTCCTGCATCCACGGACGTGGCATGTGCTCATTGTTGTAAGCGACGTCGGCAAACGACATGTACCATTAGCCAAGGCCTTCACGCATAAGCCTTGGTGTGTGCACATCGGCTGGGCAATACGAGTCGTGGTCCTGCATGCATAAGTTATGGCGTGTGCACATTGACTAGCAACATCGGTCGTGGCCTGCGCTCATCGATTGTGCGACATTTTTATCGGCTAACGTCAGGCAACATCTGCCAAGGCCCGTGCGCTTCAGGAAAGCAACGTTGGCCTACGATCGACAACATCAACCAAGGACTGTGTGCTTCGGGCAAGTGACATCGGCCAACGGCAAGCGGTAAGCGACATCAGCCAACGACAAGTGGTAAGCGACATCAGCCTTGCGATAGTGGTTGTGGACGTTTGTATCGGTTATGGCCTATGGAAATCGCTCAGCCGATGTCGGGCGTGGTCCAACCGCATTAGTCGTGTCCTCTGCACATCACTCAACGGTCGTTGGGCTTGGACTTCCGACATCGCCATCGGCCTGCACACAACTACAAGTAGACATTTGACATTGGCTACCCACATCGGCCGTGGCCTACACATTTCTCCGTCGACGTTAGCCGTGGAATTCCTGCATAAACCGTGGCTTGTGCACATCGCTCAGCCGTTGTCAGGCGCAGACCTCCCACATTGCCTTTGGCCTGCACACAACAGTCAGCCGATGTTGGACATGACCTTCTTGCATCGCCTTTGTCCTATATATAACAGCTAAGCGACGTCGGACATGGCCTGCCCGTATCTCCATTTGCCTGCACACAACAGTAAACCAACGTCAGAAATGAACTACACCTATTTTCGTGGCCTGCACACATCGATCAGCCAACGTCGAACGTGGCCTGCCTGCATTGTTCATAGCATGCACACATCTTTCTACCGACGTTAGACGTGGCTTGCAAGCATCGTTTGTAGCCTGCACATATTGGTCTGTCGATGTAGACATGGCCTGGCATATTGCTCATGGCTAGTGCACATCATCCGTAGCCTGCACACATTGTTCAGATTTTTCATATTTGTTATTCATGTATTACCCATTTTAGGGATTTAGCGAATGAAAACAAAATTAAAAAAAATTTGTTGAAATTGATGATTTTAAGGTTAATGTACTTGTTTGTAAATTTTTGGCGTTAATTTTATATTTTTTCTATATTTTCCAAGTTTTTATTGATGAATTACCCATTTTTGAGTTTACCGAACAAAAATAAAAATTAAAAGAAATTGTTGAAATTGTTGAATTTAAGATTACTATATTTATTTGTGAAGTTATGGCGTTTATTTTATATAAATTATTTTTCCTATTTTTCCTATTTTTTATTCTTCAATTACTCATCTTCGAGATATACGAGTCAAAAATAAAAATTTAAAAATGTGTTGAATTTAAGGTTACTATATTTGTTTGTGAAGTTCTTGCGTTATTTTAATATTTTCTCATATTTTTTCTATGTTTTATTAATAAGTAACTCATTTTTAATATTTAGTGAAAAAAATAATAATTAAAAAAATTGTTGAAATTTAATTTTTTTATGTACAGTTATTTGTGGAAGCTAATGTGTGATTGTACCTTGGAACGTGCATATTTGGGTTGTAAATGTTCATTATGAATGTCTATGAAAATTAGTCTACTCCTCTTAGTTAAAATCCGCGCCACGGAATCAAGAGCTCCAAGTAGGCCATGTTCAGACTTGGTATGTGGGCATCGGGCAAGCGACGTCAGCTACCTATAATCGGCATCAACAAAAGCCTACACACATCGAACATAGCATGTCTACGTCTGGCAAAAGACATCGACGACGGCGACTAAGCAACATTGTCCAGTGCGCATCTGACTAGCGTCGTCGGCCAATGATAGAAAAATCAACCTAGTCTTGAATGCATTAGTTGTTGCGTGTACGCATAAGTTGGGCGACATCACCGTCAGCTCATAGAAGGAAGAATAAGCCAAGGCCTGTGCTCTTCGAGCAAGAGACGTCCACCAATTCCAAGCGGCATTGACCAGGCGACATTTATCGTCGACCGCCCGCACCGATTGTGGCCTGTTGCAAGTCGCTCAGTGGACGTTGTCCATGGACTACCCGAATCGTCCATGGCTTGTGTACATCGCTTAATCATTATTGGACATGAACTGCCCGCATCTTCCTTGGCCTGTACATAACAGTTAGCCAAAGTCAGGCGTTGCCTACCTGCATCGCTTTTGACCTGCAAAGAATGGTCAGTCGACGTCAGATGCAGCGTGCTTGTATCACCTGTGGCCTGCAGACAATGGCTAGTTGACGTCGGACATGATCCGCCCGCATCACCTTTGACCTGCATACAACTGTCATCCGACCTCAGGCATGGGATTCACCTACAGTCCGTGACCTGCACAAATTGGTCAGATGATGTCAGACGTGACGTGCCTGCATCATTCGCAACCTGCATACATTGGCCTGCTGACGTCTAACGTGTCTTGCAAGCGTTGTCTTTAGCTTGCAGACAACGAACGTAGCCTTCCATCATTGTTCGTACCCTACACACATCAGTATGCCAATGTCCAATGTTGCCTGCCTGCATCTTTTGTAGCCTGCACACATGGTCTATCAATGTGAGCCGACGATAGGCAGCATCAGCCAAGGCCTTAACAGATCTGAAGCAGCATGTGCGCATCTGGAAAATGGAATCAGTTAGTGGCATGCGACTTCAGCCAAGGCCTGCACGAAGAGACGTGTCTTGTGCATATCTAGGAAGCGACGTCAGCTAATGTCTTGCGACATCAGCCAAGTCTTGCATACACGGACTTGGCATGTGCACATTTTGCAAGCGACATCGACCAACGATATGCAACATCCGCAAAGTCCTGCACGCATCACCTGTGGCGTGTGCACATCAATTGGCAGACATCCGTCATGGTCTGAGTGTATCGGCCAAGTGACATCGGTTGTGGCAAGCATGGATAGGCCAATGATAGGAAGCAACGGCCAAGGCCTGCACGCATCAACTGTGGCGTGTGCGAATTGACTGGGAGACATCGGTCGTGGACTATGCGCATCTGCCAGGCGACATCGACCAATGGCAAGATGCATCAATCAAGGCTTGCATACATCAGTCGTAGATGTGCGCATCGATAGGGCAACATCAGTCGTGGCATGCGTGCATCGGCCAGGCGACGTAGGCCAATGGAAGGTAGCATCTGCCAAGGTTTTCACACATCTTACATTCTTTGTGCGCATTTGGAATGAGAAGTAAGTCAACGATGCATCATCATCCATGGCATGCACATATCACTTGTGGCGTGTGTGCATCAGCTTGGCAAAATCGACATCGGCCAATATCATCCTTGGCCGGTGTAAATCACTCAACGGTAGTAAGACTAGGCCTTCCTGCATCGCCGTTGGCCTACACACAATGGAAAGCTGACATCGTATGTGGGCTACGCTCATCTGCGTGGCGTGCACATTGCTCCGCCAACTTCAGCTTTGGACTGGGCGCATCTGTCGTGGCTTATGCACATTGCTCAATAATCATCGGGAGTGGACTTCCCAAATCTCCCTTGGTCTACAAAAAACGTTATGATGATATCAGGCGTTGGCTGTCCCCAATCACCTTTGGACTGCACAACGGTCACCTAACGTAGGGCGTGACCTTCCCGCATAGCCTTTGGCCTACACAAAAAGGTGAGCCGACATGGGATATTGCCTTCCCGCATCTCCTTTGACATGCACACAACAAACAATCGACATGGCCTGTATACAACGGTCAGCCGACGTCGGCCAATGACAAGCGGCATCGTTAAGGCGACATTAGTCATGGATCGCCCGCATCGGTCGTGGCCTCCG